>SPJY01037201.1:1263402-1331575 GCA_005191435.1 Raddia distichophylla | reverse complement strand
TGTTCCCCCCCCCCCCCCCCCCCAAAACATCTTACAACTAGGGGATATTTTTGCCGGTTGGTGCATGACGGCACCATTTTGAGAAAATGTGGGCTACATTGCCATCTTTCCCTAGTTTAAGGACTGATCATCCTATGAACATATGAACTGAGCCATAACAACACGACCTCGAGTCCCGTTATGTGATGGGCCTAGTTGTTAGCCGAAAAACCCTTACGGCGACTCCCGGCAGTCGTTGTTAGTGTTTGAACCTAACGGCTTTGTGGCGAAACACTTCTGGGTGCGTAGCCTCTCGAGAGTAAAGCGTACCCACTCTGCAGAGTTGAAACTATCATGATAGCCGTGCTCGCGGTTACGAGCATGCGAAGGGACCGTTCATATGGTAGTTCCCTTTTTCCAAACCCTTTTGGGAAAAGTATTTTTAAGAGGAAGTTTTGAGTCAGAAAAATTGTTGAGATAGATTTTCGTTTGAGTTAGGTGCCACCGGCATACGTCCCGAAATGGGTGTCGGCATACCGTGGAGAGTTCGCGTGGATTGGACCTAGCGTGTTTTGAGAAAAATAGCGATGAAAATGGTTAATCTCGCTATGGAAAGAGGCCAAGTGGCGAGAGCAATTTGAGAAGAGCCAAAAGAAAATATTGTGGTTCAAAGTTTCCAACAACTTTGCCAAAACTAGGTCAATAAAATGCTTTTCTACAAAATAACCTAAGCTTTCTCCTTGTACTAAGCCCCATTCATATCATTCCCGACTTGCTGAGTACGATTGTACTCGCCCCGTTTCCTCCTCTCCCCCTTTTAAAAATTTCAACAGCTGGTCCGTCCGATGATGAGGATCCCGACTATGAAGAGGAGGAGTACTCCGAGGATGGCTATGAAGAGTAGGGTTGCGTGTTCCTACAGCCTTTTCGTCTGTGGAATAAATAAGTAGATGTTGTATTAGGCCTTGCTTGCTGTTGTACTCTGAATTGCGGCCTGCGAGCCATTGGTTGTGTAATGTACTGGACTAAGTTCTCCTTTATGTAATAATCTGAACGATGGTAATATACCGTTTCTGGTTAACTGTGTGTACTAGCCATGATCCTTGGGACTAGTACGTATTTACACAGGTGGAAACCGATATTCTAAATTGGGTGCCTATAGAATTGGTATCAGAGCCAGGTTGGCCCTAGGGCGTAACCCTAGAATTAGAGACTACATAAATTTTTTTTAAGCGCATATTTATCGCTCATTCAAGTCTTTATTCTCTACAATCTATTCTAACTTATTTAATCTTTTGAAAATATGTAGATGTCGTCATTCGCTTCCGCCCTTGGACTTGGCTACGGTGGTTTCGTGCGCCAGCTGCTGCTGATGCTGGGCACACTTGGCTTTGGAGACCCCATGTATCATGAGGCCACCACTTCGCGCAAGGGGAGCACCTGCTGGGTGGTGTGCGTCACCATTTTTGCTGTGGATCCACCGCCTACCCGTGGACCTTTCCGCTACTCCGCCACCCGCGTCAACTGCACCGACTCCGCAGCCTGTTCACACGGGAGCTGCATCTCTCTCCGCAACTCTACTTTCCCTCTCGGTTGCCGCACGAGCTGTTCAGCCAAGCTCGTAGCACCGAGGGCGAGAGTGACGTGACGATTTACCACCTTGCTGAGCTCGTCCAATCTTTGGACGACGCTTACACCATCGCCCTGCGGGAGCTGAAGGCCGCCTACCGCAAGCTGGAGCATGCCAAGAAGGAGAGCCGCGACCTTAAAAAGCGTGACTCACACCACTTGGTAGAGAAGGCCCATCTTCACAAGAGGATCCGCAAGTTAGTTCAAGAGAACCAGCGCCTCCGTGGAATGTCGTGTCCTCCTCCGGGACTCCCACTCCGCCTGTTGCCTCTCATCCGAACAAGAGGAGCATTGGTACCAGCATCGAGCCCGAGCCCAGGGACCCTATGAATTAACCTTGTGCACCTTTGACCTCAACACTTCGAACCTTCAGTTGGACCTAGTACCATCTTGTCGACGGTTGAGATATCGATCTCAAGTCGATGAAAGGTTCTTGAAAAGGGAGATAGGAGACACGCCGAACAACACGAACAACAATCAAGGAGCAACAGGGAGACAAGGGTTTTTATCCTTGTTCAGGCCTTTCGGGAGAGATAATAGCCCTACGTCCAGCCTTTCTTTATATCAAAGAGTATTACAAGGTGGAACTCGACGAGATTAACAGGTCTCGGCGAGTAGCAAGCAACAATGCGTTATTGGACGCGCTATCAGATGATCGCTTGACCCCTAAACACGCCGTAGGGGCCTTGTTTATATAGTACAGAGCAAACCGACCTACCGAGGGAATATCGGGCCGGGCCAACTACGAGATCGCAACGAACTCGACATGCCAAATATATCCCGAGGCGGATAAGTCATACTCCTAGTCTTGAGGATCACGACTCCTATTCCAATCCGGGAAACCACGTTCGGGTCTTCACGTAGCCGTGCAGAACTCCTGTTTGAGATGGACTCAAACACGATTCCTTGGCCGTTACGCATCACGCCAGCCAGGAAGCTGTTCGGCAGGATGCGTGTGGGCCAGATAGAACCTTCCAGGGAGCTAGGCCCTGGCAGGCTGTTCGACTGGGCCGTCAGGGAGTGGGCCATGGCAATGGGCCGTAATTTTATCCCCGACACATCTGGAGTAAGGGCTCCGCCTCCTACCCTTGCCAAGTTTGAAGCTAACCCTCTGCTTGTCCTGCCACCGCAGCCAGGTTGGCAGCCCTCTTTGGACGAAGAAGAAGAAGACCCCGAAGAAGTAATCTTCGTGTCTGGCTACGAGCAAGCATAGGCTCATAGCCTTGCCAAGTGCATTCTTTTGCCTTGCTTTGCCTTGCCAACACGTGTTGGCCCCACGCGTGGGCCGATCCCTTTCTTTTTCTCTTGTTTTTCCCTTGCCTTGCCGTCGCGCCGTTTCATAATTTCATGGCTGCCTATTTAAGGGGTTGCCCCGCCTGTGTTCGCCGCTCCACCACCTGCTACCCCGCCTTAGCCTCCGTGCTGCTTTTTCATCCGCGATGGGGAAGAGGCCCGGGAGCCGCTCCCCAAGTCCTCGCCGTCGGCCTGAGCGTAGCGAGCTCCAGTTGTTCCTCGCTGAGATGAAGCGTTTTCTGCGCTGGATCTCTATTGTATCCCTCGTGGCATGTCTAGTATTCGCCTGTTGGGTCCTGTGGACCCATTCCTATTAGTTGTTCCCGTGAAAGCTCGTGTACCCCGTATGGTAGCTAGCACGTGTATTTGGGCTGATGTACCGGCAGTTGTGGTATTTGGGCCTGTCTCGTTGGCTCGTGGGCTCGGCCAGTTAGCCGCTTGCTGTCGTCCCTTTCCTCCCTATTTTCTTCCTCGGCGTCCCCTCCTCTGGCTCGCTCGTAACCGCACGCGGCCTTGCCTCCTCTGGCGCCCATGTCGTGCTGTTGCTCTCCTTGACCTCCCTCCCTGTGTCGTCGTCCCATCGGCGGCCACACCGATGAGGCGACGTCGTATCTTGCTTCATTGCCGGCCCAAAGATCGCATTTGCGTCATCGTCCGACTTCACGCCACCGATCCGGGGCTCGTACCGGTGCCGTCGACCAACTTCGCGCCACGCCTTAACTCCCCGAGCTTTGGCCGCTCACCTATTTATGGTGCACTGCTCCACCTCGCTCTCCTCCAGGCCGCCGCTGTCCCCGTCTCCTCGTCCAGTCTGGTGATCCGCTGAATCAATCAACGCCGCCATCCCCTTCCTCTACAGGGAGCGGGGCCCATGGGACACAAGGCGTGGCCGAGTTGGCCGGGGCGGGCGGCATGGCGGGGTGGCCCGTGGGGGGCGCGGAGGAGCTAGGTTGGTTGGGGCAGGCGGCGACCGGGACACGGCGCACAGGCACAGGACGCGCGACGAGGCTGGAGGCGGCCCGCCGGCGACGGAGAGTAGGGTGAGAAGGATTTCAATTTTCAAATTTGAATATCTATAGTAATCGGGCCAAACGAATCGAACCGAGCCGACTCGGTTTGCACAGTAACAAACCGGGCCGTTACGAATTGAACCGTGCCGACCCGACGTCTCAACGCCCAGGCCTAGACACGGTTCGCTGACCTGAACCAAGCCGTCCCAGTGCACAGTGACATGTTGCCCTATTGGGCCCACTTAGTTCGGCCGATATGACCGCTCAAGCACAGGGCTGTGTTCCCGTGTATTTCCATTAGAAATAATCATACCATGTACATAGTCTTTTCAAACGCACCAATGAACACTATAAAAAAATATTTTCTATTCCATTTTTCGGTATCTCTAAGGAAGTAGAAGAGATTTCAATAAATAAATAAGGTTTTTTTTTATGTAAATGCATTATTAAGTTTTTTTTTTTTTCAGAAATGTCATTATAAAACACAAAAAATTATAGATGTCAAGCTTCCACTCCAAACTTGCCATCATGAGGTTTTGTACCATATACTTGCTCAAAATACGCGTTCGCCTACAAAAATACATCTTGACTGTAGCACATGTGTCGTGCGTGAGCTTCAACGTTGTCCATGCTGAGGATGCATGATGCCTCATCGAAGTTAAGAGAGTTAAGAGAGATGGGCGGGAAGGAAGTGGAATGAGTGAAGAAAAAAAGAGTATGACATATGGGTCGTATTTTGATGTCATGTATGCAATAAAAGATGTGGAATGACATGTTTGAAATCGATTGCTCTTAATAATGGCATGTATAATATTTTGTGGGAAAAATAACTTAATAATAACATGTATGTAAAATACCTAATAAAAATATCATCAATTTTTTAGAGTGAAAAATCTTCTCTCAACTACGATTGATCCACCCTAAATTTGTCTGAAGTGAATAAATAATACGTTATTAACGGGAGCTACAAAGTTTATTTTGTATACCGTGGGCGGTTCTATTTTTTTCTTAATCGGAAATCTAGGTATGGGCTTATTTGGTTCCAACAAATCAAGATTAGATTTGAAAAGATTAATTAATCGATCATATCTTGCAACATTGAAAATACTATTTTATTTTGGTTTACTTATTGCTTATGCTGTTAAATTGCCGATTATACCCCTACACACGTGGTAACTAGATACCCATGGAGAAGCGCATTACAACACATGTACGATTTTAACAGAAATCGTATTAAAATGAGAGCATATGGATCGATTCGGATCAGTATGAAATTGTTACCTCGTACTCGTGATTTACTTTTTTTTTGTTTGAAATCATGATCTATTTCCCCTCGTTGGTAATAGGAGCGATGCAAATAATCTAAGCGGTTGCGGCTATTAACAAACTAACAGAAAGAAGGGAGGCGTCCACAGCCATCTTTACTATCTCCTCTCCTGTCATCTCCTCTTTTTTAGGTGGTCCTCAGTTCTCACCTGCTGGCTTAGCGGCTTGTCAAAAACAATTCTGCTCCGGGCGACGCCCGCCGCAGATCCAGGCCGCCGCCGTCCTCGTCGCCGCCGCCGCCGACGCCTCGTCTGCTGCCGACACGTCTCCCGCCCCGTTGCTGTGATGCACGACGACGCGGTAATCTGCAGGTAGGCATGTGCGCACAAGGCTATTAATAAACTCTCCTCGTCTTCCTCCGAGATCTCCCCCTCCCCCCTCTCCCCCTCCCACCTCTCCATTCCATTTCCGGGTTCCAAATCCCTCGGGGTTGCCCCACTGATCGGCTGATTGGTTGGCTTGGGTTCTCTGGATCAGCTTCGATGCGGTGGAAGCTTAACTCGTCGGCGTACAAGCGCGTGCCGTCCAGGGACGCGGCCATGGATCGCGACGTCGAGACGCAAGGTCCAATCGCCAATCCGCCCCCCCGTGATTTACTCTTTTTTTGTTGGTGATTTTTGTTCGGTTGATTGGCTTTGATTTATTCCGGTGATGCCGGCGCGGCGGCGGCGGTTTCTGCAGAGAAAATGACGGACGCCGGCGCCGGCGGGGGCCCGTCGTGGCGCATGTCGCTGCCGCACGTGTGCGTGGCCACGCTCACGTCCTTCCTCTTCGGCTACCACTCAGGGTGAGTGTGGCGTGCTCGGTCCCCCCTCGCGTTTCCGCTCTCCCCTAATTAGGAGATTTGTTCCGCCCGTCGTGAAACGCGTGCTTGCCTGGTGACGCAGGGTGGTGAACGAGCCGCTCCAGAGCATCTCCGCCGACCTCGGCTTCGCCGGGAACACGCTCTACGAAGGTGGGACTGGGATGGGAGCCACCTCATGGCAAAATCTCTGGGCGAGATTTGGCCAGGTTTAGCAGGCCGGTAACTGAATTCGGTTTCTGTGGGTGCAGGGCTTGTGGTGAGCATCTGCCTTGGGGGAGCCTTCTTAGGCTGCCTGTTCAGTGGCTCTATAGCCGACGCGATCGGCCGCCGACGCGCGTTGCAGCTCAGTGCGGTGCCCATGATCTTTGGCGCCGCCATAAGGTGCTTATGATAAAGATGCACTGTCTCCTTTGCTTGATTGCCCTCTTCCATTCCACTTAATCCTTTGCTGTTGTCTGGTCTTGTCAGTTTTAAGGCAGTATATAATTGGCACTTCTTTGTATAATTTTTCTCAGCGGAGTCAGTATAGTCAGTCAAACCACTAGGCGTTAAATAAATGCTACTTCCTTGGAACTTGGAACAAGTGGTGATTGCTTGACTAGTGATCCAATCTTCTGTTGGTACTGTAGAGTTGCTTAATAGTTGAACAGTACGATCAAAAAATATTTTTTTAATGGGCCTAAATCACAAGTAGCAGGCTCTGTGAGCTCATCATTTTGGAATTTTGGATTCTGAAGTTGGTAGGGGTGTATCATTTTGTTACAAGGGAATTCATCAATTTCTCTGTCTGATGTACTTTGTTGGGCCAGATGACATGCAGGCATTAAGGCTCTGAACGATACTGTCAAGTCGGTTGAATTTTAATCAACTTTGACTAGCCACCTAGAATAGATTGGAGAGTGCATTACAAATACCCTGTACTTCCTGCAGGTTATAAGAAGCCTCGCTTTCTTATTGCACCCCTTGTGCATTAGGTATATCCTTTGTTACAAAGGAACTTATAGGTTTCTCTGACTGGTCGAATAACTTGGTTGGGCCAGATGACATGCACACATTAAGGCATTGAACAATAGCGTTTCAGTTAAATTTAAATTGTTTTTGGCTAGTCACCTAGAAAGAGATTGGAGAATACATTACAAATATCTTGTGCTTTCTGAAGGTTATAATCACTAACCAGCTTCAATTTCTTATTGCACTCCTGGTGTAATGAGATTGGTTTGATAGAAAAATGGAAGTATCTGAATCTCATTAATGTAAGTATACCTGATGACTGTAGCATGACAGGTTAATTGGTGGGTGTTTAATTTAAGTTAAAAAGAATAACCTATGGCTAGTCTTTTCTGTTGCAATAGAAATGCTACAAGTTTGGATTAATTAAGAGCGATAACTAAATAAAGAGTGTGTGTGTGTGTGGGGGGGGATGTTAATGGACCAACATGGAGTGACTTATTCGTGAATACATCATTGAATTAGCCATTCACATGCCTGCCAAATTCTGGAGTAAAAATACAAGCGCTTTGTGCTAGCACGTCTTAAGATTTTCTCAGTTGCCTGCGCTTATGGTTGATTAGAATTAAGATTGTTATGATGCACAAAAATGGAAGTCCATCAAATTTCATTGATAGACACCTTACATGTGTGATTTGAATTTATTTATAGTTTTGGTACTGATCGTTCTTATTTGTTTGGTATATTCAGCGATATTGATGTTTGAATCATTTTTTACAGTGCTCACACCAACAATCTGTACAGATTATTCTTATATTTTTGTTTTATTCAGCCATATTGATATTCTAGCCTCTTTTTACAGTGCTCTTACCAACAGTCTGGGGGGTATGCTTTTTGGAAGATTCTTGGTTGGAACGGGAATGGGATTGGGTCCACCAGTAGCTTCGCTCTATATAACAGAGGTAAGTGATCGTTTTTATTTTGTTTGATGGGTGAATGCGAACAACAAATATATTAAACTAATTTATAGTAGGCTCTGTCGGACGGCGTCCGGTGCCCGTCGGACGGCGTCCGGTAGAGGCTAACGGCTAGTTATTTTGTCTCCTTCCGGAGGGGCAACGGCTAGTTTGCTCTTGGGGCTATATATAGATGTCTAGTGGCTGGCTACTTTGAGGTTTTGCTGCTCTCTACACCTACCACACTTATTGCTCATCAATTAGGTGATCTAGAGCCATTCCTCCACCTACAAATCATCCAAAGCCACAAATCACTAAACCCCAACACCGAGCTTCATGGAAGTCCTTCGATCCGGCATGATCGAGGCGTTTCGGGTTTGTTACTTTTGAAGACGACATCCTTCGTGGAGGCGTGGGCTTGGGAGTAGGCCTTGGCGTGTGGCTACTCTCAAGTCGGTGTACGGGTGACGGAGTCCACCTCGCCGGAGTGGCGGAACGACTCCGGGGAGTAAGTGAGGCGTTAGGCTCGAGAGCGAGCCGGTCCTTGTGCGCAAGGGGTAGCCTCAACGGAGAGTAGGAGTTGCGGCTTCGAACTTCGGTGAAACAAATTCCGTGTCACTCTCTCTTATTTACTTTCCGCACTTACTACCGTTGCATTGCTTGTGTTGAATTGTGATGCCATATCTTAGTTGCATATTAACTTGTTTATCGCTTCCGCTTGCGTATCAATTGAAACTAGGATTGGGTCACCATTAATTTGATGCTTAATTGAGAATAATCGAAGAAATTAATATTGCCTATTCACCCCCCTCTAGGCTATAGGATCCTCTTTCATTAGTACAAGGAGAGTTTAGGATATTTAACGGAAAAGCATTTATTGGCCTAGTTTTTGCAAAGCATTCGAAAACGTTAAAGCATATCATTTTCTTTGGGCTCTTCTCAAACTGCTCTCGCCACTTGGCCTCAGTGCCATAGCGAGATAAAATCCATTTTTCATTTCTTTTCTCAAAACGGCTAGGTCCATTCCGCGCGAACAATTCTCGGTAAGCCGTCCAGGATGTAAGCAGGTGACACCTAACTTAAACGAAAACTTTCTCAATAGCTTTACTCATCTCATACACTTTTCTTAAAATACCTTTCTCAAAACAGGTTTTAAAAGAAGATATACCATATGAACAGGTCCTTTGCGCGCTCGTAACCGTGAGCACGTCTATCATGATAGTTTTAACTCTGTAGAGTGGGTACACTTTACCCTCGAGAGGCTACGCACCCAGAAGTGTTTTGTCACAAGACCGCTAGACTCGAATGGTGACGGAGACCTGCCGGAAGGTTCCCGTCGGGCTCAAGCACTAACGACTAGGTCCGTCCCATATCGGAACTCGAGGTCGTACTGTTATGGCTCAGTTCGTAGGATCATAGGACGAACAGTCCTTAGACTAGGGGAGAGACGGAACTTTAGCCTAATTTTCTCAAAACGGTGCCATACCGCACCAACCGGTGAAAGTCTCTCCCTAGTCGGAAGATTTTGGGGAAAGAGGAAAACATTTCCTATTAAGCATCGCCATCGACGCACTACCTTTAAACCACTTTTCTCCAAACCATTCTCAACACAGACTCATTTCACACAAATGATAGAATCATTTTGCATAAAAGAATTTTAAGCATTTAATCCTACCACAACGGAATAATTAGATAGAAGTAAAGCTATTTTAGCCTTAGGTGTTAATCCTAACATTATTTCTTACCTTTTTCTACTCGGTCATGATATAACTAGGTCTATCAAATACGTCGTTATCATTTTAAATTAGCATGCACATTTTCAGGTCTAATAAACATTTTCTAAATAAACGAAAATGACTCCTCCACAATATGGTCAAAAGGGGACTTGCCTTGGTCGGATCCCGGAAAGGCGAAGAGAGCGTCGTCGATCGGGTCTTCGGAACCTTGGTTTCCTAATTGCGCAAACACACATGCATAGCAATACAACATCCATCAGCAATAATATTTTTAATGCCTTTTTATTTAAAAAAATTGTGAAATTGTTCATGCACACATGAAATGATGCCACCCTAAGCCCTTTATTCAACTACTATGCAACTACTACATGGATGCCACGCCACTATATTTTCCTCTCAGATCCAGAGACATTTAAAGTAACATTATAAATTTTCACAGAATTTTTACAGCTCAATTGCTATTTTTAATAATTGATTTCCACTGCTGCTGATAATAAAAAGAAAAAGGGGTTTTCCCCAGCCAATGGGCCGACTGGCAACGCAGCCCAGCATGCAGCGTGGGCTCGCGCGAGCGCACGCAGGCTCGCAGGGAGATCGGCACCGCGCCACTGGCCGGTGGGGTCCACGGTCCCCAGACGTCAGCGACGCATGCCGAAGGAATGGGTGGCGGCGGCGGAGCAATCCCCCTCCGAGCGGCGGAGAGCGATGCGGCGGCGGCGATTCGACCATCCATGACTAACGGGTTGCCCCAGAAGGTGAAGGGAGGCGAGGCAACCACGAGGGTGGTCTCGGCAGCGCCAGAGGCGCACGGAGGAGGCGACACAACTGGGCAAGGCGGCGGCGTCTCATGGTATCCGTGGCGCCGGCGAAGAGTGGGACCAAAACTCAATTCCTTCGGCCGGAAGCAATTGTGGAATGATGCGAAACGCTCAGCGAGCTCACCGGGGCAAAGGAGCGGCCAGGCGGCGCGGCGACGACGGCGTGGTCGCTGGCTCCGGTGACGGCGACCCCGAACGGACTGACGGCTCCACTCCCCGGGCGTGCTCGCGGCTTCGGCAACCTGCGATCGGCCGAAGGTGAGGAACGATAAACACCCACAAGAAAGGAAAGGAGTGGCAGCGGGTCACCGTACTTGGGAACGAAGTGGAGGCAGCGGCGCCCGGGAGGAGCTCAAGGAGGAGCAGTGCCCCGTTTTATAGGTGCACGGCAAGCGGCAGGGCGGCGAAGAGTTAATGCGGCGCGGGGTTGGTCGGCGACCTTCGGCACGAGCTATGGGGCGGTGGCGTGTCGGAGGGGACGGGGAGAAACGACGGCGTCCCATTTCTGGCTAAGCCGTGACGAGACGGGAGGCGCAGAGAGAGAGGGTCAGCGAGGAGCAGGGAAACGGACAGGGGAGCACAGCTCGCGTGCGGAGAACGGGGAAACAGCGAGCACACAGAAGAGAGGAGAGGACAGCGAGGGGAAGGAGATGACGGCGGGCGGCTGACTGGTGGGGTCCACACGCCAGCGAGAGGAACGGCAACGGCCCTCTTGCGGGAGGCTGCCAAACGGGCCCACTAGCTAGTTGGGCTGAAGGGCGCGCCCGCGCTGGGGGGTGGGCGCGGCGAGGAGTTGGGCCGGAGGCTTGGGCCGGGACGGCGCCGGTCGGCCCAGGCGGGGAAAACAGAAGGGGAGGGGAGGAGAAGAGAGGAAAAAGAAGATGGGCCGGGGAAAGCTCATTAAATTGGATGCAACATAATTTATTAACAACTTTAGGATTTGGCTTTAAGGAGATATTTATATATTACATAAAATACTATATTTTGCCAAAAGGTTTTTACTTTGGAAATTCAATACACAAATTTTATTTCAAAGACGATGCATGCGATGAAGATGCCATGATGCTTTCCAAATTAAATATTTTAATGTTTTTTAAATCATGCAATTTAAGAAATTATTAACGTGCCAAATTGGTTTTAAAATTTGAGATGTTACGGATACTCAACGGGGGAATGATTTTCCCCACTTCCATCCCCGCGGGGGATAAATTCTCCTTGTACCCGTCCCCTAATATGGGAATACCTCGATCAAAGAATGGGACCCATTGCCACCCCTACGCGTGTCATTTCATATCCCGATGAGGGGCGTTGACAACATACCCTTTCCTAGTGTTTTTGTGTGTGTTGATGTTTCAGAGTGTAACATCAGACGACTAAGATCCAATTATCTTACAAACTCATAAAATATGAAATTTTATCAATAGAAGATCTTAATTTTGTAATATCTTATAGACGATTATATCTCTACATACGTGGTAACCAGATACGCATGAAGAAGCGCATTACAACACATGTATGATTATAACGGAAATCGTATTAAAATGAGAGCATATGGATCGATTCGGATCAATATGAAATTGTTACCTCGTACTCGTGATCTACCCTTTTTTTTTAAATCATGATCTATTTTCCCCTTGTCGGTAATAGGAGCGATGCAAATAATCTATGCGGTTGCGGCTATTAACAAACTAATTAACAAACTAACAGAAAGAGGGAGGCGTCCACAGCCATCTTACACTCTCTCATCTCCTCTCCTCTCCTGTCCTGTTTTTAAGGTCCTCAGTTCTCACCTGCTGGCTTGTCAGAAACAATTCTGCTCCGGACGACGCCCGCCGCAGATCCAGGCCGCCGCCGTCCTCGTCGCCGCCGCCGCCGCCGCCTCGTCTGCTGCCGACACGTCTCCCGCCCCGTTGCTGTGATGCACGACGACGCGGTAATCTGCAGGTAGGCATGTGCGCACTAGGCTATTAATAAACTCTCCTGACTCCTCGTCTTCCTCCGAGATCTCCCCCTCCCCTCTCTCCCCTCCCAGTCCCACCTCTCCATTCCATTTCCGGGTTCCAAATCCCTCGGGGCTGCCCCACTGATCGGCTGATCTGTTGGCTCGGGTTCTCTGGATCAGCTTCGATGCGGTGGAAGCTTAACTCGTCGGCGTACAAGCGCGTGCCGTCCAGGGACGCGGCCATGGATCGCGACGTCGAGACGCAAGGTCCAATCGCCAATCCGCCCCCCCGTGATTTACTCTTTTTTTGTTGGTGATTTTTGTTCGGTTGATTGGCTTTGATTTATTCCGGTGATGCCGGCGCGGCGGCGGCGGTTTCTGCAGAGAAAATGACGGACGCCGGCGCCGGCGGGGGCCCGTCGTGGCGCATGTCGCTGCCGCACGTGTGCGTGGCCACGCTCACGTCCTTCCTCTTCGGCTACCACTCAGGGTGAGTGTGGCGTGCTCGGTCCCCCCTCGCGTTTCCGCTCTCCCCTAATTAGGAGATTTGTTCCGCCCGTCGTGAAACGCGTGCTTGCCTGGTGACGCAGGGTGGTGAACGAGCCGCTCCAGAGCATCTCCGCCGACCTCGGCTTCGCCGGGAACACGCTCTACGAAGGTGGGATGGGAGCCACCTCATGGCAAAATCTCTGGGCGAGATTTGGCCAGGTTTAGCAGGCCGGTAACTGAATTCGGTTTCTGTGGGTGCAGGGCTTGTGGTGAGCATCTGCCTGGGGGGAGCCTTCTTAGGCTGCCTGTTCAGTGGCTCTATAGCCGATGCGATCGGCCGCCGACGCGCGTTGCAGCTCAGTGCAGTGCCCATGATCTTTGGCGCCGCCATAAGGTGCTTATGATAAAGATGCACTGTCTCCTTTGCTTGATTGCCCTCTTCCATTCCACTTAATCCTTTGCTGTTGTCTGGTCTGGTCAGTTTTAAGGCAGTATATAATTGGCACTTCTTTGTATAATTTTTCTCAGCGGAGTCAGTATAGTCAGTCAAACCACTAGGCGTTAAATAAATGCTACTTCGTTGGAACTTGGAACAATTGGTGATTGCTTGACTAGTGATCCAGTCTTCTGTTGGTACTGTAGAGTTGCTTAATAGTTGAACAGTACGATCAAAAAATATTTTTTTAATGGGCCTAAATCACAAGTAGCAGGCTCTGTGAGCTCATCATTTTGGAATTTTGGATTCTGAAGTTGGTAGGGGTGTATCATTTTGTTACAAGGGAATTCATCGATTTCTCTGTCTGATGTACTTTGTTGGGCCAGATGACATGCAGGCATTAAGGCTCTGAACGATACTGTCAAGTCGGTTGAATCTTAATCAACTTTGACTAGCCACCTAGAATAGATTGGAGAGTGCATTACAAATACCCTGTACTTCCTGCAGGTTATAAGAAGCCTCGCTTTCTTATTGCACCCCTTGTGCATTAGGTATATCCTTTGTTACAAAGGAACTTATAGGTTTCTCTGACTGGTCGAATAACTTGGTTGGGCCAGATGACATGCACACATTAAGGCATTGAACAATAGCGTTTCAGTTAAATTTAAATTGTTTTTGGCTAGTCACCTAGAAAGAGATTGGAGAATACATTACAAATATCTTGTGCTTTCTGAAGGTTATAATCACTAACCAGCTTCAATTTCTTATTGCACTCCTGGTGTAATGAGATTGGTTTGATAGAAAAATGGAAGTATCTGAATCTCATTAATGTAAGTATACCTGATGATTGTAGCATGACAGGTTAATTGGTGGGTGTTTAATTTAAGTTAAAAAGAATAATGGCTGTCTGCCTATGGCTAGTCTTTTCTGTTGCGATAGAAATGCTACAAGTTTGGATTAATTAAGAGCGATAACTAAATAAAGAGTGTGTGTGTGTGTGGGGGGGGATGTTAATGGACCAACATGGAGTGACTTATTCGTGAATACATCATTGAATTAGCCATTCACATGCCTGCCAAATTCTGGAGTAAAAATACAAGCGCTTTGTGCTAGCACGTCTTAAGATTTTCTCAGTTGCCTGCGCTTATGGTTGATTAGAATTAATATTGTTATGATGCACAAAAATGGAAGTCCATCAAATTTCATTGATAGACACCTTACATGTGTGATTTGAATTTATTTATAGTTTTGGTACTGATCGTTCTTATTTGTTTGGTATATTCAGCGATATTGATGTTTGAATCATTTTTTACAGTGCTCACACCAACAATCTGTACAGATTATTCTTATATTTTTGTTTTATTCAGCCATATTGATATTCTAGCCTCTTTTTACAGTGCTCTTACCAACAGTCTGGGGGGTATGCTTTTTGGAAGATTCTTGGTTGGAACGGGAATGGGATTGGGTCCACCAGTAGCTTCGCTCTATATAACAGAGGTAAGTGATCGTTTTTATTTTGTTTGATGGGTGAATGCGAACAACAAATATATTAAACTAATTTATGTGCGTTTATTTCTGTTCTGATTTAATCCAGGTTTCTCCTCCATCTGTGCGGGGCACATATGGCAGCTTTGTTCAGATCGCAACCTGTCTTGGAATTATTGTATCTCTCCTATTTGGTACACCTGTCAAAGATATTGATAGATGGTCAGAGGATTTCTCTTGTAGTCCTTCACTTGTTTTTTACACGCACGCACGCTTGCTTGTGTATGTGTGTCCTTTACTTCCCTGTTGTGCTTTATAGGTATGAAATCCATAACAGCAGAAATTATTCTTGCCATTGCAGGTGGAGAGTGTGTTTCTGGGTTGCAGCTGTCCCAGCAACTTTACAAGCTCTTGGTATGGAGTTCTGTGCTGAGAGCCCCCAGTGGCTTTATAAGGTGCTTTTCTCGGGATACTGCTTGTTTTTTTTATTTTTTAACAATAGTTTTTATTTTTTTGATCTATCAATTTAAAGCTTTAACACCTTGCGTTGCTTGTTTTCTATGTTTTTTAACAATTGTTTTTTATTTTTTTGATCTATCAATTTAAAGCTTTAACACCTTGGTTGTGCCTGCTACTAACCTGATACTCCCCAGACTTTATGCTTGCATGGATATTAAGAATGATTGCATGTTTAGCAGACTCTTCCAAAATGGTTTGATGTATCTTCTCCTTCTACGCAGTGTGGAAGAATAAGTGAAGCAGAGATGCAATTTGCAAAGCTTCTAGGCCCGCTTCATGTAAAATCTATCATGGCAGAGCTTTCTCGATCTGAAAGAAGTGATGAAGGAGAAAGTGTGAAGTACTCAGAGTTGTTTTATGGTCGCCACTTCAATGGTGCAAGCTACTTTTTATTGGTTCTATTGTATTTTATGTGTTCAATATAACCTGATTTCTGTTTAACTTTCGAGTTTGTTCATTACAAGTCCCTTTCTTTGCTACAGTTGTTTTTATTGGCACAACACTGTTTGCTTTGCAACAGTTTTCCGGCATAAATTCTGTCTTCTATTTCTCATCAACTGTGTTTAGAAGTGTGGGGGTGCCCTCTAACCTTGCAAATATAGGCATGGGGATTGCAAATTTATTAGGTGAGCCCTCTGAACCTGTTCTACTGTTCATCTACTAACTACTGTTATATAATATTCATTTGACAGACTTATTTTCGTGTGTTCACCTCCAGGTTCAATTGTAGCTATGCTCCTAATGGACAAACTAGGCAGAAAAGTGCTTCTTTCTGGGAGTTTCCTTGCCATGGTAAGTATTCACTATAGTTGGAACTTGGAAGGTGTATTGAACATTACTGATTACGCTTACTGGTGTAGGCCTTTGCAATGGGAGTTCAGGCTGTTGGAGCAAATCGTCACTACCTTGGTTCTGCAAGTGTTTTACTTTCGGTTGGTGGCGTGCTTCTGTAAGTTTCAGAATTTATGCCTTACATTACCTTGGTTCTACTGACCTACATTAATATTATGCCTTACATTTCACCAATTTGCTCATAAACTGCACTAAATTAGGGCTCAAAACTATTGTGGACATTTATTTTGCCTGATCCAATGGCTCCCTGCTGTACCGTAGAACTAGAAGTGCTCCTGAGTTAATAATAAGAAAAAATCATTGTATATCATATTGTCCAACAGCATGTTCTACTGTCTTAATTTGCATAGTCCATGCAGTTGAGAAACTTGTTGTCATATCTTCTTTTCAGACCACAGTATATCAGCAATAGAAGGGATATTGTATTATTTACTGCACTTGTTTTATCTTAGTTTCAAAGTAGCATTGTTCCTCAATGGTGCTGTGCTAGTCTCACATGCCATTTGTGTCTTTTCTATAATTTAACTTCCTGTAAGGATTTTCCATTTGGTTAACTTGTATGTTAGTAGCCAAATTTTGAACATTTTACCTATGTGCTCGCAACAGACTCTTGTAACTTCTTACGATGATTGTAGTTTACTTTCTTATGTCTGAGCATTTCTTTTCCAGGTTTGTCCTATCATTTTCATTAGGAGCAGGTCCGGTTCCAGGACTCCTTTTGCCAGAGATTTTCCCAAACAAAATCCGCGCCAAGGCTATGGCTATATGCATGTCTGCGCATTGGGTAAGTTTTTTCAACTGACAAGTGCATGCAAAATGCCTGTCGCTACACCGAGAAAATAGGTTGGTTATGCTTGTGGGTAAACTGCGTCTGATGAAGGACCTAAGTGCTAACACAAATAAAATAGCTGACTATTTTATGTGAGCTAACTAGTCCGATTTAGAATCAGCCACCAGACTGCAAGGGGGAACTAAATAGTTTTACCAACCCAGGATGTGGTCATGAAGATAGACGAACAATGTAGGCCGTGGTTTTGCAGTCTACATGATTGTCCACCTGTCTGCACCATCCACACCCCAATATCAGGCTAATACCATAGTTTTCCTATGTGTATGCTGCTAATGCAAGAGGCATAAGTACTCACCAACATTTTCTGATGGTAAGAATCAAGATGCCATGACTAACTTAATCCATCCTCATAACACTTCTAAGGTTTTAATTTAATACATGAAATTATTTTTTTTGAGATTCTGATGTGTTTGGCTGGTTGCTACTGTATATAAAAATTCAAGTCTTGGTTGAACCTATTTGAAAGCTGCTATGTAACAGGTAGTGGCTTTTGCTTCTTTTTTTAAGCATATAAAATGTTTTCATTCTTGTTTTTCTTCTTTTTTAGATCGAGTATAGTGATATGAGATCAACTGAGTGATTACTTGTGTCTTTGTTTCAATATGTTTGTTTGTAAAGTTGGTTGGACTCAGTTGGCTGGAATGCCCTGGATATGCTTAATTATTGTTGTATGCTGCATCTGATGCTTTATTGTAAAATCTGCAGGTTGTGAACTTTTTTGTTAGCCTCCTGTTCTTGCGACTTCTGGAGCAACTTGGCCCACAAGTTCTGTACACCATATTCTCATCATTTTGCTTGGTGGCAGCGATATTTGTGCGGCGACATGTGGTTGAAACAAAGGGAAAAACTTTGCAAGAGATAGAAGTTTCACTCTTGCAAACACAATAAAGGTAGTACTTGCTTTTGCGTTTGATATAATCGATTCTCAGGTCATCTTTCTCTCAACAATTTATTTATGATTGGTGGCGGTGATATTTTTAAGGTGGTGGTGATGTATGTGTTCTGAACCACAAGAGGTGATAACTCAGCAGAGGGCGCTTAGTTTGAAACTTCATTAGGCAATATGGACCATAATCGAAGGCCTTGAGAGCCCTACCGCATCATAATCTGGATTCACAGGCAGCATGCTCTTGCTCTTGCAGGTTTTATCTGAGCGGCACTGAATATCAAACCTGACAAGATTGGAACCTGACACTGCACGGTTTGCTGAATACCAGATGGGCCAAGTTTGCTGCATGAGTTGATTGCTAAATATATATCTCATGCAAACAGCAACGCCCTACCCTGTTCTCAGGGAAGTTTCCCATGCGTGCACCTGTGACCACAAGGGCAGCTTGTCTCGGGTTGTGTTTGTATAGCTCGTCCTTACAAGTTGGAACGAAAACACGGTCACTTCCCATGCTCTTGGAATAACAGCGTTGTCACCCTCCGTTGGATGCTATGTGTTCTATGCTATTTGTATAGCTCATTCCTATTAAATGCATGGTGCTATGTTGGTGGCAGAACCTTGCTAGGTTTATGAATCCAAATCATATAGTTTTTCGTTGCTAAATTGAACAGTAAGCATCTGGACTATGCGTCTTCAAATTTAATTTCGTTGGCTTGTGCCAGTATATACTCCTATCATGCACGATCAAGCTCCGACTGCTATTCGTTTTCATCGAGCTGCGAAACTTGTGGCAATTGTCTATCATATTAACCAAACCACCAACGCAATTGGTACTAGTAGATAAATGTTGGAGAAATTCCGTTCACGGTGCGTCAGTCGAGAACTTGAATTTAGTACCAGCATAAACGAACAAATTTGCACGCATTACAAAACACACGCATCAAACTCCTGGATAGAATATACGTAAATCATTAAATTTGAAGTCATAAAAATACCAAACCAAAATAACGATATTTTGGTATTTCGGTATTTATCTCGGTATATGATTTTTGCACCGTTCGGTATTTAGTATTCGGTTCGGTTTTCATCCGACGAAAACTGAAATACTGATCAAGCCAAAATACGCAACTCCTTATATGCAATTTTCTGACCCAATCATCCACCAACTGATGCTCTCAATGTTCAAAGAGTGCTCTCTGAAGAAGAACAAGATCTTAGTGTTAATGCTGTTTTGTTTAATGATATAAGGTTGTATGCTGCTTTTGAGTTTATGTTAGTCACTTTTACTCACTGTTCTCGTGACTGTAACAAGGTTGCCCATGAACTTGCAATGCTTGGCAACCTTGTTCAAACAGATACAGCGAGGGTGTGGTTGCAGGACTTTCCTGCTTGTATATGTACTCTTGCGGCCGGTGAGTTCACCATGCCGTCTACTAAATGAAATGAGCAGCGTTTTGCTGCTGTCTTTCCTAAAAAAAAAAAAAATCATCCACCACGGCCCGTTTGGCCCAAAATCTACTCAACAGTGTTACCCCAATCCCATCCCTACTGGCCGGCCTCCCCCATTCACCTGTGTCTTGGCGGCCTCCTCCCCCGGCGACCGCGTCCCCCGGCGGGCGGCGTCCCCTGGGCGCGGCCTCCCCCGACGACGGTCTCCCCGGGTGACTGGCGCGGCCTCCCCCGACGACGGCCTCCCCCAGCGACTGGCGCGGCTTCCCCCGGCGACGGCGTCCCCTGGCGCGGGTAACTGATTGTCTATTTACTCGATCTACCGAAAATACCGGAATATCGTACCGAATTAATTCGGTATTTTTGGTATCGGTAGCTATTTTTCTAGGCATAATTTCGGCATCCATTTTATGAATACCGAACTTTTTTAATACCGTAAATACCGAACTGAATATACCGATAATACCGGATGCCCACCCCTATATGTAATGTTCTCGTGTGGGCTAGGCTAATCTAGAACTGAATCATTGGACTTCAAAAGCTTCTTGAAGCGCCTTCAAGAAGCAACCTGTTCGATTTTTTCTTTTTTGCATTTAATTCCTTTCCATAACTCTTTTATGATTCTAACCAAGTTGTTTTTAGTTTATCCAAAATTTCTCCAACTTTTGATTGGTTTGTAATTGTAAGACCATGCTAAGCGGTTGAAAAGGGGTGTGAATAGACGCCAAATGGGTCTTGACGTTCTCTCCAACAACACGTCCCCAAAATCCAACTGAAAGATTAAGCATTTTTTTAAATAACTATAGGAGCTATCAAGAACCAAGACCAATCAAGAAACACTACTAAGTATTAACTTGTCTCTAATAGCTATGAAAGCTATTGAGAACAAAGGCTAATCAACTACGCAGTAGAAACCAATCTAAACAACAAAATAATATCCCTAGGTTTAAATGTATAAATAAAATTTCATGGTCATATGATTTTTCTTTGGGTGCTTCTAGTTGTTTAGAACCACACAAAAAAAGATCAAATAAAAGGTACCTAGATAAAGAGGAAAGTTAAAACAAGCTAAGGTGTTTTATGGAAAGAAAAAACAGTTTTCAACAGAAAAAACTTTGTTAAAAGGTGAATTCTATCAATTTGTGACATATGAATTTCCTTCTGTATGCTTTTCCGTAGATGAACAACATTAACATTAGTCCAACATAATTAACCCATAACATAATTAGCCGAGTGATTAAACTAATCAAAACATTAACATCAGCACATAAAACCGACGACATTAACATTATTTTAGGGTTCAAGATTGATACCAGATTGCTGTATTAATTTGAATTGTGGATGATTGATACCATTTTTTATTCATATGAAGTAAGGTTTTAAATAACACGTAGCAGAAATGCAGCGGTGGACCTATATTTGAGATATGGTGTCTGGTTCATGCTAAACATTAAAATATTAAGATGTACTTAGTGTTAAACTATATATCTTAGGCGTAATTTTCATAAACATCCAAAATTTCAAATCCCACATGTCCAAAACTAGGATATAACCGAAGTCATGAAAGCATGCAGTATTATTTATTCAGTCTTCATCCTCTGACAAAAATTAGGAAATCGACACCCCTTCAATGGATTTCTGGGAACGTGGGAAATTAATAAATATTATTATGTGTTAATTTGGAAAACCAATTAACAGAATGACTATTTTTGGTGGATGTTACCAGATCAACGGTAGTTTGAATATTTTTTGGCACAATGTGGGAATCAATCGATATGCACATTCTAGTTACATTGTTGTTTTTTTGTGGCCGGTGTTTTTTCTTTTGTTTTGTAATCACCATTTTACCACCTGACATTTTCCTTTTTTGCCTGATAACCCAATTGCCAAGGTCCATCTTTTTGGCAATTAATGATGGATTTTTTCATACATGCCATTACGAAGTTCGCTTATTTTGGATATGCCATCGCAAAGTTGATATTATTATGGATGTCACTAGTTTTGCAATAATCTCACAGATGCCATTATCGGAGTTTTTTTGAATTTACGACGTATACCAAATCAAAATACGGGCAAAAATACACCCTGACATGTGGGACCCACACGTCATACACTTTGCCCTTTCTTCCTCCTTCCTCTCCACTGCCGTCGCCGTCGTCGCGCCACTGCCGCCAGTTGCCGCCGCCTCACCGCCGCTGTCGCCAGCCGCCGCCTCCGCGCAGCTGCCGCTGAGGTTGCCGGGGAAGGTGGGAGGAAGGAGGAAGGAGGGGAGAGGGTGACAAGTGGGCCCCACCTGTTGGAGGCCGTATTTCTTTCGTATTTGGCGTATTTGGCTTGCGTAAAATTAAAAAAACTAAAAAAGCCCGAGAATGGCATCTGTGATAGATTATTGCAAAACTAGTGGCATCTATAATAATATCGACTTTGCGATGGTATATCCAAAATAAGTGAACTTCGTAATGGCATGTATGAAAAAAATTCATTAATGATTGTGATATGGTTATGTACAATATTTTCTATTAGAAAATTTAATTTGTCCCCTTAACATCTTAAATATGGCATATAGAGTGCGAATCAGTTTGACCACCTAGGCGCCTAGTGCCTTGGTTAACTTTTGTAGCAATGAGGGAATCCAGCATATTTTGAACTTCAACAAATTACCAACATGTCTACATATATCTGAGATTCTCATTTCATCGGACAAGCTTAATTAAGCTGTGTTGCTTCAGTGTTGCTTTTTAAACACGTTTAAGACAGTGGATGCAATCCACTCCATTCACATTTCATTGTGGATGTGATATTTTTTGACTTTTTTATTATAGTAATTTATATGTGATGAAAGCTGCTATTAACATTAGCGACCTTTCCTTATTCTTGACATTTACTTCTGCAATATTGTGCACAAAAAAATACATGTATTCAAGCTTGGGGCATCTGGGCATGTTACATTCTTGCTTGATAATTTTAGTTGCTTGTCATAGTACAATGTTAAATTTTTATTTAGAAGGTAGATAGCCTTATTGTGTAGCCACAAGAGCATAAGTGAATTAACATCTACAGTTCTTGCAGAGTCTTGTATATAGCTAGTTGGCTACAGTAATCAAAAGAGTAGATTGTCTTATCATGGCCACTGAAGAGGATGTGAAGCAGCGGCAGATTGTTGAAACCCGTGCAAGAAATATCAGCCACAATGTTCGATGCACCGAGTGTGGTAGCCAGTCCATTGAAGATTCACAAGCTGATGTTGCAATTCTGCTTAGGAAGGTACATTTTTTTCTTCATTTACAATTGATTCATGTGTGTGGTCTTCTTTGTATAGTTGATTGTCAAAGTTTTAGTAAGAGGGCTTTATATACATCTTTTGATAACTTGAGCTAGATTTGCACATGTTAGTGAAATTTTTCAAAGGACAAACTTTTGCTTTGTTTATCTGAATAAAAAATAAGACTAGTCTTGGAAACACTTCTAATTGAGGTTACACTTATGCATGAAACCATGTACTGATGTTGATAAAACCCTTTGGTTTCAAAATGATCATTGATTATGAGTCATTTATATATAACAATTATTTCAACCTGCAGACGATGCGTTGGTGTTTGCAATATGCTGATCATATTCTATGAGAAGTAATTTTTAGGCGTATATGCTCTCGGAATGATGACATCTATCCTGGCACCTGTGTGAAATATGGAAATTCCGTATGATTTATGTAGTGTTCATATAATTTCCTGCATAATCTCTATATTCCAACAAGCCCTTAGGTTATCAGTTTCTGATGTGTCACGTGACAAAAACCCCACGACTATCAGTAGATAAACTACGCACTAGTGTAGTGTGACCAGGTTATTTCAACTATTATGTACTAATTTTACTTTTTTTATTTTGTAGATTTTATAATTTACCTACTCCTCTTTGGAACTAAATTTAATCTCTGCATAAATAAATGGCTTATGTTTATGTAGTTCAAAATTTTCTTTTTGTCAGATAGATTGCATGCATATTATCAGAAAAATACATTATTGATAGCAATTAATTAACTTGGTTTTAAAAAATGATTAAATACTCTGGTGTTGTATTTTTCAGCTGATTCGTGATGAAATAAAGGCTGGAAAGAGTGATAAGGAGATCTTCAAAAAGCTAGAAGATGATTTTGGAGAAACAGTTCTATATGCCCCTAAATTTGATATTCAAACTGCTGCAATATGGCTATCTCCAGTAAGTCTTATTGATCTGAACATTTTATAGGTGCTTTTGTTCCATTTTGCCGTATTGCGTTGTTACTACTTGTGGATTAATGCTTCATCTAATCTCTTGAATCTTGTTTTCTTAATGGAAAAGTACAATAATTCAATAAATCACAACTTTTTTGGGCATAATTTGTTTTCTCTACTTACGTTTTGATGAATCATGAGCCTACTCATATTGGGTCATTGCAAACTTTTGTACTTAGATGTTCTGTCCAAAGGAGTACCAATAAAATTGCTGAAGCTCCTAATGTCTAGCGCAGTTGTCAATATGGAGACGTGAAGGAATTAATCAATCATTGAGCATTCCAGCTGATTTCCCCTTGTAACTTCACTTAAGTCTCTCTACATTGTTGTAAATACCTACTGAAAATCTGAAATAAGATCGTAGCAGATCTTGATCTTGCAGGTTAAATTCTCTTTTCTATACTGCATACAAGATGACATGAACACCTTAAAGATTTCAGTAGTTATTACTGTTATGTGCTTTATCTCGATTTGAACCCTCTTTCTACCAGCATTTCAGCTTAAAGGAAATATTTATGTAGCTGTTTTAAATTTTAGAGAAGGCGTTTCATCACCTGATTTAGTAAATTTCATGCAGGTCATTGTGGGTGGTGTGGCAGCTGGCATTTGGGCTTACCAAAAGCACAGGCAAAGGACTAATGTTCATATTATGGCTTTGAACCTTGTCCGAGGGGTTCCCTTGACTCTGAGAGAGAAGGAGACCATGTTGGACATACTTACGCCGCCTCCGCCAACAAGGAGGTGGTGGTGGCCGGGCAAATGATGTTGGTGTGCTGTGCACAACATATGGTATTTTCCCCTAGTCCGGTTGAATGGATGCCTAATTTTGTACACAGGCATACCTACTTCCGACAGATTATAGTTGGACTGGCATTGGACAGATTAAGGTTCTGTTTATTTAGGCTGATCTGAACAGGTGAACTGACATCCTTTTAAAAGTTTCTCGAGATAGTCTCAGGATTCAGATTCACTTGCTTTTTAAAGTGTTAGGATCCATTTTCAAGGCAGAAAAAAACAGATTGAAAAAACCTAAAATATATGTTTTTTAAAAACATAGATAAACCATCAGGCCGTTAAGTCATTAAGCTGATAAGCATCATTATGATTCATGACAGATTTGGAATTGATCGTCTACTTATCCATTATTCAAGCACGAGGTACGGCATCTCTGCCATCAGAGGCTGACGATGCGCTTGAGACTCTTTGAAGTGCTGATCCTCCCTTATGATATCTTTTCACGAGACATCTTCAAAATTCTTAGTCCTTGCTTCGTATCTTGTTCCCCCCGGTGTGATAGCAGCTGTTCCGTACGTAGTTTGAGTCTCCTGCTAATCCAAGTATTCTGTTACTGTTATTAAAAAATTGAATACGAAAAGTAAAGAGAATGAGGTATAACTAAAATAACCGAGAGAAATAAGTTAATTTGGAAAATAAAATAGCCTCGTAAGGCACGCTAACCAAGACTGACTGCGGCTAATTGAAGTCGTCTCTTTATGCTTCGGCTATTAGTAGCATTATGTAGTTGTAAGTTTTTATGCACCTAATCTCTTACTTTTACTCCTTTAAAGAGGGAGTAGTTCGTGCGTCGGCTCGCCCGAGCTCGTTGCCCCCGAGCCGCCCGCCCCCTCGCAGGTCGCAGCACACCCCCACCTCTGCTTCGGCTAATCGGCTCCCACGCCCCCGCCTCCCCCACACACCTCCTTCCCAACCGCCATGGCCTCCTCCCCCGCGCACGCCTCCCATCGCCGCTCCGAGCCACGCCCTCCCCACGTTCCCCCTGCTCCTCCCCACGCCGCCGCCTCCTCCCCGCTTAGCACCGTCCCCGCGCCGGCTCCTCCGAACTATTTGGTTTAAATCGAGAACGACAATCTTTTGCATTTTCAGCTAGGTGCAGTTCCTGGTCGAGGCAGAAATGACTTTCTTGATTATGTAGTCTAATTATTTGTCTTTCATCATGCAGGAAATCTAGCGTCACCTTTCTTTCAACTTATCTACTATTATGAGAGAGCAGGTTGTGCAATTTGTCCAGGTAAGTATGTGAGTTCATTATCTGGACTGGACAAATCATTAATCTTCTATTGCATGCTTAGTATTACTTTAATAAAGTTTCACATATATTGAACACCACTTAATGAACAACTCATACATTTAAAGTAACAGAGATAGAGATATTGAATAATCTTTGCTTTTTTAAAAAAACAGGAACAAGATGGGGATCGAGGATGCTAGCAAAATTGATTTATTTCATCTTATTAGCATAGATTAAGAAACACATTTTTTTGAATACTTATGGAGGTTATGCTCAAAGGTAAGAAATCATATGTTTAGCTAATATAATGGTAAATAATGAGAAATTTATCCATGCCAATACAACATATGCACTACATCATATGCTGGCAAAACAAGATGAAGGCTTTGGGCTAGCATCGTGGAATAGAATGGAATGTTGTACGGTTACCTTCTCAGATCATGCAAAACTGGTTCTATCACAAGTAGGAGGGAGTTGGTCATACCCTCCAATTTTACCTTGGAATAGTCTGATTATGGTAAATAATTGACAAGTTGCAATGGTGTTCTACGGATACTGATGATTTTTTTTATTCTAATTAAATAAATTAAGCAGATAAGATTCTATGGCACTGTTTTTCTTTTAGTGGTTAATTGGTTATGTAACATGGTGCATACATCAAGCCAGAAGTTGTCTCAGAATTTTGTCTTGGTTAAATGAAAAGTAACTTCCTTTTAGATTGTAACTATATTATCAATAAAATGGTATGAAAATTATATGTTGTTTGCCCTTAGAAACAAAGTTTCTGTTACTAACGAAGCAATTGTTAGGCTATATTGGCATGCAAGTATTATAGTGTCGTCTGATCATTTAATTTGCTTTCACATTGAATGTGTGAACTCCATCCTTTTCTCTCAATTTTGAATTAAGAAAGTCGTTCTTGTTGCAGATGTTCAAGGTCTTATACGCTATTGGATTAAGAAAGGTAGAGCTAGCAAGGCAGATAAGATTGGTGAACGGATCATAGTATGTGCGTAGTTGCCTCATCACATATGACTATATGAGCCATCAGTAACAACCATAAATAACATGATTTTGTATTGTTAGTTTTTTTACAAATAAATATATAATCTGAGTATTTGTAAAACATTGAAATTTGTACATTATTTGAATAGTGCATGTGTTTTTTATTTTAGCCTCATTATTGTGAGACTCTTCCTTTTATTTTACTTACGATGAAATCACGTTGCGATAGACGCACATGCATTGCTTAGTAAATCACCTTTTATAATTTTTATGTTGCTATGATTTATGTTTTCCTATCCTCTCTCATTAGTTCCGTGGCAAAGCACGGGTATTGTACTAGTTTAGTTTTATGACCAAGATACTACATAGATGTGAGTCAAATCTAGGGTTGGATTACTGGAAAGTTGTTACGAAAGCATTGCGTTATTTGTAGGGCTAAGAAATCCGGTTATTTTGAAGTTGTTGGTTATTCAAATGAAGTTTTTGTGAGGCGGAAAGCATTGTGTTATTTGTAGGGCCCTAAGAATTGCATGTTTATATATAAGAAATCCAGCGATTTTCAAGTTGTTGGTTATTCAAATGAAGTTTTTGTGAGGTGTACGGAGACCGAGAAATCCACACTAGTTTATATCTTCACCCTTGTAGTGCAAGTCAAATCATGGAAAAGCTCAAAACATATGTTTACGACGTCATTATCGATGCAGACTAAGTTTGTGACATACTGTGATGCTATCGAGCGGGCTGCATGGATTAAGTGTTGTGAAACGTCACGTTTTGTGGAAAAATTTGTAATTAACTACTAATGACGGTCGTTAGCCACAGGATGCCAATTCCACATGTTAAAGCGGTCTCTTCAAAACACCCTTTCATTCTCTATATGTCAGGGAAGCAACAAGATGGCGCAGCAAGGTTGGTAGGAAGGCTTCCTCAATTCTCCTTCTCGATCTCTCCGAATCCTTCCTCAAGGCTTCTCGATCTCTTGGTGATCGTCACACTATATAATTACATAAAACAATCACTCTCTTCCAAATTCTCTCTTGTTTCTATTATTGTGTTAATAGTGTGTCAACACGTTATCAGCTGCGTCTTTATCGAGAAACAACATAGAGAAATAACAATGAGCATCCAGAGATGAGAAAGAGGTTGTGGTGTTCATCATTTTGGACAAAACAGTTTGATT
The DNA here is from genome assembly GCA_005191435.1 of Raddia distichophylla. Taxonomy (NCBI): domain Eukaryota; kingdom Viridiplantae; phylum Streptophyta; class Magnoliopsida; order Poales; family Poaceae; genus Raddia; species Raddia distichophylla. The sequence goes on along the minus strand of SPJY01037201.1, from coordinate 1,303,679 downwards.
GGTTTTTTGTCCTGATTCATACTTCTCGGGTGGTAAATTCCAAATACTTGATTGCATGAATTACACACAGGTCTTCATGAAATTTATACGTCGTCTCCAAACCATTTTTGTTTGAATTTAAAATATCAGATTCTATAATTTGTAGTTAGAAGAATAATCAGAGACTTTGAGACTTGTAAGTCTTTAATTCATGGCATGAGTCTTGAGCAGATCCTAGACCTACATACCACATGGCATAGTGCAAGCTCGTTGCACAGCATAGCAAATTTGGCACTGCCTTTGACGGTTATGGGCCCTGGTAGGCCTAGCAATGGTAGCCGTGATGAACAAAAGCCATGAACTTGCCTAAAGAAGGTCGTCCAAGTATTGTATTATAGGGCATCTCTTGGCCGATCACCTCTAAGGTAATTAGTTCTATTTGGAAGTTGACGAAATCTCCAAACGTGAAAGGCAAATTGATTTGGCCCAAGGGGATGACCGTGGGGCCTGGTGCAATGCCGAAGAAAAACATAGACTCACACTTATCTTAGACAGTGGATTCTGAATCTAGTCAAAGATCTTGGAACAGATTATATCGAGAGAGCTCCCTCCATCCATAAGGACCCTTCCCATGCATGTGTTGTTGATGGTGGGGGAGTCTATCAGGGGCCTATTTTGGGCCTTCGTGAGCCCGACCAAGCGAAGGAAAGAGTCGTGCTCATCCACTTTGCTTGCTTCGGCGTTGGGCACTCTTGCTCGATCTGATAGACCTCACGAGCAACATCCTTGAGGGCACGGCATGACAGGTATGCAGAAGATCCGCCGAAGACGCCGTTGATGAAGCCGTCAGGAGGAGTGGCTTTGTTTTCATCATCCCGAGCTTGACAATTGCCATCAACTAGTTATTCATGTTGTGCAGAGGTGGCACATAGTAAGTACCTTTGCCCGCGTAGTAGTCCTTGAGCTACGACTTGAACAAGCGACATTGGGATTCTGTTGGGGCCGTTGTTGCTGTTGGAGAGTAGCAACTAACTTAGGAGCGGACACATTTTACATCTTTGAGGCTTTATCATTGAGAGAGGGTGTCTTTCTTCTTACTGCCGAAATCATCGATGCCGGGTTGGGGGATATCTGTGCCATCGTTGAGCATCTTCTTCCGATGGACAACCTCCTTAACTCGCAAGGATTTGTCGGCCATGCAGAACACATCGGCGGAGGTGAGGCCCGTCATCTTGGCCAAGTCGAAGCTTAGTCGTTCGTGACGAGAACCATCCAGGTAAGCAGTAGAGGTGGCCTCATCAGTTAGGGAAAGAGTTGCAGACCGGGCTGAACCTTTGGGTAAAGGCAAGTAGAGTATCATCGAAGCCCTGCTTGAAGAGTTTGAGCTTGTTAGGGCGTTCATATCTTGAAGTTGCTGATCAAGGTGTCATCGAGTTCCTCCCGGCTCCTGATGGAGCCCTCCTGTTGATTGAAGAGTCATGTGCGAGCTGGTCCTTCTAAGACCGTAGAGAAGTAGCTGGCCATGACATGTATATATGTGTATGGAGGGAAGTTATCTACCATAAAAATTAACAGATTTGATAATTCTCAGGCGTCTGAAATTTTCTAAACCATCGGTCACTTTAAAGTTGCACTTCTATTAACGCTAAAATTGCATAGCTTAGCAAGTTGCAATTTTAGTACAAAATTACTATTATCAATTATCTATTATTCGTTGATTTTCTTGTTTTATTACTATGTAGATTTGCTAAATACACGTGCTCACATTCGTTTTATCCTCCTATATTTCAAGTCATCATTTTTGTTTCAATTAATTTAAAATTGCACATCAGAAAATACTAAAATTGTACATGTTAATAATGTGCAACTTTAATATAGTTATAGCGTAATTCTATCAAATCGACCGATACTTATTTTATTTCCGGACGATTATGGGTTAGATAGACGTTCCCAAAAAGTAAAGCGGCAATACGTGTGGAATACAATAACGGTTTTGCTAGCGCATAGTCGCCTGCATTTGCGGTCTCGCGCAGGCGACGCCGCGCGCATGCAGTCGCTGCCGCGCGCTCGCTGCCGACGCCGCGCGCTCGCCGCCGCGCCGCTGTTTTCACTAATTATTTGAATAAGACGAGTGGTCAAAGTACGTGTTAAAAAAGTCAAACGACCTATAATTAGGAACGGAGGGAGTACGTGTTAATAATGTGCAACTTTAATATAGTTATAGTGTAATTCTGTCAAATCGACCAATACTTATTTTATTTCCGGACGATTATGGGTTAGACGTTCCCAAAAAGTATAACGGCAATACGTGTGGAACACAATAATTATGGCAGTCTATCAAACAAAATATTGCGACCTATGGGAGTCACTGATTAATTAGGCTACCACTGGCTGCTTCCATTTACAAGCTTGATCCCCCAGCGTACGTCCTCGCAGTGCCGCACGTACGGCACCACCTCAGCCAAGTCCACGCCGCCGCCCCTCGGCGCGCAGTACGACGGGTTGTGCGAGCACGGCTCGACGGACACCGCCCGCCGACACGGCGGCTCCGGCGAGGCCTCCTCCTCTTCCTTGCTCCACGGCGGCGGCCGGTGCATGATCCACGGCCGGAGCCCGCCGAGCGCCTGCGCGACGTACCCGAACGTCGAGAAGCCGCTGGTCACCAGCACGTCGCTCATGCTGAGCAGGTAGATCTCGGCCAGCGCGGCCATGTCGTGCGCCGTGTCGCCCCATTTCTGCTGCCCCTCGTGGCTCGGCTGGTAGACTCCGGCGACCTTTCCGTCGAGCTCGTCCCTGATCTTCTCGTAGTACCATGGGTTCAGAGATGTCACGAGGACTGCAGCCTGATCGGACGGGTCACTGGTCAGCAGCTTCTCGTCGCGGACGCAGGAGAGGACCTGCTCCAGGACGCGTTGTTGCAATGGCGGCTGGTCTTTTTGGAACACCCTGATCTGTATGCCGACTCGCCGTCGCCGGCCGGCGAGGTTGTCCCGGTAGTAGCCGGTGACGGCGTTCCACACGGCGTTGGTCGGGTGGAAGAGGTACCGGCCGAGGTGGTAGAAGGCGGCGTCCTTCTCCGGGAACATCTCGCCGAGCTCGTGCCGGAACGACGGCACGAGGAACAGGCTCGGGACGAGGTAGATGTCCGTCTTCATCAGCAGCCACGGCGCGCCGCGGAGCAGCCGCTGGTGCTCGTCGCAGTAGAAGAGCTTGTCGTGGGGGCCGTAGTCGCCGTCGAGGTGGAGGTACACGTACGGCGGCCGGCGGTGGTCGCCTTCAGGCGGAGACGACCACGTCGCGTTCCCGGCGACGGCGAGGGCGCCGGTCCTGAGCATGTTGCCGAAGCTCTCCGTGGAGTTGATGTCGTAGTCCCGGAGGTGCTTCAGCGGGAAGCGCCGGCCGCCGGGCAGCAGCCACGTCGTCGCCGGGAAGGGCTCGCAGAAGAGGGCACCGGCGTCGTTGTAGCGGTCGACGAGGAGGACGCGGCCGGTGAGCAGCGCGTAGAGGAAGGCCGAGGCGACGGCGAGCATGCGGTTGCCGAGGCCGCGGTAGCTGACGGAGACCAGGTAGCGGCAGTCGGTGGCGGCGGCGCCGTCGCCGGACTTGAGCTGCCGGAGCGCGGCGCTGTACGGCGCCGTGCCGGGGCCGCACCGCTTCTGCAGCGCCTCTTGCTCGCGGAGCTTGCGGATGAGGTAGGGAGAAGGCTTGTGCTTCGTCTCCCCGTGGTAGCTGGCGAGCTCGTAGCGGCTGCGGCACGACCTCGCGCCGAACGCGGCGGTGAGGAGGCCGTCGAGGAGCTGGTCGGAGGTGAGGTTTGATGGAGGTGCATCTGCTCGGCATTAGGCATCATTCATGTCAACAAAGTACGGACCGGAGTGTGGAAATACTTATGGTGAAAATTTAAATTCCATTTCGATTGCATGGGAATCAGATTCTCTAACTTACTGCAAAGGGCAATCGGTCACTGACATGCTGGCTCTATGCATGTGGGGCCCACATGTCAGTGATATAACTGCAGAGGGCAGTAAGTCTGAGGATCCCATTGCAATCGGAGCGATGCAAATACTCCTTCTGTTCTTTTTATTTATCACCATCACCATTGACTTTTAAACAACCATTTCGACCATTTATGTTATTAAAAAAACTATTTAAGTATCATTTATTTTGTTATGCTTTGTTTTATCAATAAAGGTACTAACCTTAAGCATGGCTTATATTTTGCATATTTGTACTAAATTTTTTAATAAAATGAATGGTTAAAGAGCATGTACAAAAGTCAATGACGATAAATAAAAAAGACGGAGGGAGTACTTCCAAATATATGCTACATTGAGATTGGAGTTTATAATAATTGAGTAGCTCCATCTTGTATCCTCGAACCACTAAGCTGGCCCCATCCACTTTAATTCTAGCTCTCGACATCGATCTCCCGTCTAGCTTCACCCAACCTATGGCCCCTCCTTTGTTACTGTGACTCCTACAACGCCGCTGCTACCTCAATCTGATCGTAACCTGGCTCCCAATGTTAGGTTATCGCTTCCCTAGCCATCAGCTAACCCTAGGGGCATAGACAAATCCCAAACCCTAAACCCAAATCTGAAACCTAACCTAGCGGTGAAGGATGTTTGTGATGGAGGGATGGATCTAGAAGGGAGGCACATAGAGATGGAGAGGGAAAGAAGACAACTTAGGGAGAATAAGGAAGGGACCCATTACCTTTGGCTAGGTAGTACAAAATTTTCAATCAAAAGAAAGGGTAGAGGAAAAAGAAAGAGGATCGAATAATAAGGAAGGGAGCCCCTCACCTTTGGTTAGGTGGCACAAAATTTTTCATCAAAAGAAAGGTTTGGCTGCACGTATAAGGAATGAAAAAAAACTAGAAAGCCATGAAAAGTAAAAAATATCATAAGTAAAATCTGCAATTTAAATTAGTTATCAGTAACCTTTTTCTCCATCATTTCCTAAAAAAAATGAATTAGTGCTTCAAAGAAATCAAGAAAACTTTGCGCCTTTGCCATCAATAAACACACGCTACACGACGTCGAGGTCGCAGCTCCCGATGATCCTGGGCGTCCCGTCGGCGAAGACACGGCAAGGTCAACCCGTGTACTTTCGCCGATCCCGTCCATTACACTAAAAAATTCAGCTTGAACTCAAAATTTGCTGTGGATTCATTCATAGATACGTACAGCCAAGAACTAGCATCACTCGTCGAAACAAAAGAAGAAATTGGAATTCGGGAAGCAGGACACCAATGACGACTTGGGTAGTTCGGTGGGCACGCACGCATTACGAGACTCGACCTCGTAGACGAACGCGGGGGCGGTTCGACGGGCATCGGACGCGCCTCCCGTCCGACACCCAGTGCTACCCGTTGGATCTCCATGTAAAGTTTTGTTATTTTTTGTTTCGCCATGTAAAAAAATCAATAAAATCAATAAAAATCATAAATATGCTCTAATGCATGTCTATTTCCACCCAAAATTTTTGTATTGCTATACAACATTTATACATCTAGATTTTTCTTTAAAAAAGTTTATATAAATGAATATTGATCATATAGATTCGAATAAAATACATGTGAGACCTGACACTAATTAGAGAATATTTATAATTTTTAATGATTTTTTTAATTTTTTTACATGGTGAAACAAAAATAACAAGTTTTTTTACACAAGATCTAACGCTGGCCGTTGGATGGAGATCCAACGGTCAGAACTGGCCATCGGACGGGGGCGTGTTCGACGCCCGTCGGACCGCCCCCGCATTCCCAACTCGCAGACATGGAAAACGATATGTACATGCATCTGCTGAGGATTGACGACGAGCGGAAACCAACCAAGACGACCTAGCTTGGAACTGGAAGGAGGAGATCAGCGGCAGCGGGGCGGCCGACAGAGCGACGACGGCGATCGCCGCCGCCGCCGCCGGCCGCCACACAGACGGAGCCCTCCTCGTGGAGAGGCAGCCCTGACCGCTAGCTCTCGGCGAGCTAGCTAGGTGGGTGGATTGCATTGACGACAGCTCGAGGTAGACAACGATGGAAGCTCGAGGTAGACAACGATGGAGGTAGACTACAATGACGGGCAGATCATGACCGAGCTTTAACGTGGGTCATGGGCAGTTTAACATACAAGAGGCAGATCGAGCTTTCGTGGGTCATGGCCTCGTGGGAAATTTAACATATATACAAGAGGGTAGGATAGCTTCGTGCATTTAGTTATATGGACAGAGGTACAGGTATTAGATTGGAACGCTCCTTAATTTGGCACAACATTTCCATAAGTGCGATTTATATTAGGGCACGCACGGTGTTGTGAACCAATCCACTAAGAGAGGGCCCAGTCAAAAGGATTAACTCGGTCTTGTGCACGTAGAGTTGAAGTCTATGGTGGGTTTCCACCACAAAACTACTCCCTCTGTTTCAATTTTTAAGGTATGTTTTGATTCAAAAAGTTAAACATAGTAAACTTTGATCAACGAAGTTTTCATCTTTGCACATGGCAACTCTGCCCTCCCTCTCCCTTCTCTCCGGTGAGCTCCACACCTCCACCACCGCCCCTACTGCCTTAGATCATCACCGCCCTCAATAAAAGTACAAACTGAGTGAAAATACTTACGAGGACAAATTTCATTTCATTTCTGTTGCATGCTTGGGAACATTGCAAATTAATACTTCCAAAGATCTACAAGGATGCGAATTGAGTCTCAAAAAAAGAAGTGACTACAAAATGGTATGCTACAAAACACCACCCTGTGTGCATCTCTGTTCCTATGGCTCCTGTGCAACACCGTCGGTACCTCAACGCTAATTTGTTGTCCCCCCCCAACATCTCAGAACCACCCCCCAACGCTAATTTGTTCTCTCCGTAGCCTCCTTTCAGGCTCGAAAGCATGCATGAGTGAATCCTGAACCATAACCGTGATACTAAACCTAATCCTAACTCTTTTCTGAACCCTAACACGGCGGTGGAGGATGGTAGCGATGTTGATGTGGTTGTGGAGGTCTGCAAGGAAGGTGCATGGAGATGGGAGGGAAAGAGCATGCAGGAAAACACAAAGAAAGGGAGCCCCACACTTTTGGTAAGCTAGGGAACGGTAATTTACACACAAAAAAAAAAGGTTTGTCTGCACGTTGAAAAAGCTTGGGGAAACATTTAAAAAGAACAAAAAAAATGGACGGAAACACCAGAGAACGGGAGTCCGGACGCGCCAGACTCCTCGCTCTCGCGCTAGCTCGTGCGTCTCCCCTCGCGAGCTCCTCCTCCTCCTCCCCGCGTCTCCTCGCCCTCGCACCCTCCTCCAGCGCGCTCCTCGCCGTCGCGTGCATCCTCAGCCGACGCCTCCTCCCGTGCATCCTCGCCGCCGCCCCGCGCCTCGCGTCTCCTCCTCCAGCGCCGCGCGCTCCTCCCCTCCGCCGTCTTAGATTATATCGACAGAGGTACAGGTCTTAGATTGGAACGCTCCTTAATTTGGCACAACATTTCCATAAGTGCGATTTATATTAGGGCACGCACGGTGTTGTGAACCAATCCACGAAGAGAGGGCCCAGTCAAAAGGATTAACTCGGTCTTGTGCACATAGAGTTGAAGTCTACGGTGGGTTTCCACCACAAAACTACTCCCCCTGTTTCAATTTTTAAGGTGTGTTTTCATTCAAAAAGTTAACGGAAAGGCTACGCGCTGCGTGCGAACGTGCGGGGGTGCTGCACTGTGCTGCACTGTGCAGGTGGGCCCCACAGAATTTTATTAGGTGACCATAAATTTTGACTGGATGCTCCAATCCACAAATCGTTTGCACCAACGTGTTTCTCGTATTTTTATGAACAAAACAAGATATATGTTGCCATATAACTCTTTAAACTTACCTGGTGAAACTTGGGTTTCGCCTACTGAAACTTGAGTTTCTTCTACTGAAACTTGGATTTCATATTCGTTAAACTTGCCGAACTGTCAAGTTTCATCAGGTTTAATGCAAATTTCATCAAGTTTCAACAGGTTTCATCCAAGTTTCTTCAAGTTTCATCAGGTCAATTCAAGTTTTAACAGGTTTCATCCAAGATTCATCAGGTTACATCGAAGTTTCATTCAAATTTCATCAGATTTCATCAGCACACGGCCAAATTTCATCAGTATAGGGGTAAGTTTCATAAGTACCTTCTCCTAGTTTCACACAAAAAAATTAAAAGTAAAAAAATCAAAAAATTTAAAAGTATTTAAAATGGGTTGCTCTCGATTTTAGAAGAATTATGAAATTTATTCCACACATTTTGAACACTGTTTGAATTTCATACAAAAATTAGAAGTTTTAATTAGAAATTTAATCAACTGCACAGGCTTGCACAGGCTAACTAGTCGCTGGCACGCGCGGGCACGGAGGAGCGTCGGATCTACGCGGTGCCGATCGATCCAATGGACCAGGCTGGTCCGGCGCGCGCGCCAGGCGTCGGACGTCCGACGCCTAGCACTCGCCAAAAGTTAAACATCGTAAACTTTGATCAATGAAGTTTCCATCTTTGCCCGCATGTGGCAACTCTGCCCTTCCTCTCCCTTCTCTCCGACGAGCTCGATCCAAACCTCCACCACCTCCCCTACTGCCTTAGACCATCACCCATGGTCATCACCGCCCTCAATAAAAGTACAAACTAAGTGAAAATACTTACGAGGACAAATTTAATTTCATTTCTGTTGCATGCTTGGGAACAATGCAAATTAATACTTCCAAAGATTTGCAAGGATGAGAATTGAGTTTAAAAAATGGAAGCGACTACAAAATGGTATGGTAGGGCACTCCGATAGTACAATACAAAAACACCGCCTTGTGTGCATCTCTGTTCCTATGGCTCCTGCAACACCGTCGCTACCTCATCTGAACCACCTCCCCAATGCTAATTTGTTCTCTCCCCAGCCTCCTCTCAGGTCTCAAAAGCATGAGTGAATTCTAAAGCATAACTGTAACCCTAACTCTTTACTGAACCCTAACACGGCGGTGGAGGACAGTAGCGATGTTGATGAGGTTGCGGAGGTTTGCAAAGAAGGTGTATAGAGATGGGGAGGGAAAGAGCAGGAAAACACAAAGAATATAAGAAACGGAGCCCCACACTTTTGGTAAGCCAGGGAATGGTAATTTACACAAAAAAAGGTTTGGCTGCACGTTGAAAAAGCTTGGGGAAACATTTAAAAAGAACAAAAAAAAAATGAATGCTCCGAAAATATTGGTAAAAAAAAATCCCATAGGAAACATATTTCTCAGACTCTTTTTCTTTCTCAACGCAAAATGTTTCCTTGAGAAAAATTAGTGCTCCGATCCCTATTAGGCTGCTTGGTTGCCTGCATCCAAAAAGTTTTGCATCTGAGTGTTTCCCCATAGCCAGGCTCAGCGGATGTAGCAACAACCACATGCATGCGCGACACATTTTATTCGTTTATTTGCTATATCTTTTGATTAGTGTTTTTGATTACCAAACCGATTTCAAAAATGAGTTACTGATAATTTTTCGAACAAAGCGAGACCACACTTGCCATATAAATTTTAAAATTTTTGTTTTTGAATTTATTTATTTATGAGACTTTCTTTTGATTTTTTTTATTTACGTAATTGATTTTTGTTATTTTGATTTTCTATAATTTATTTTTTAAAATTTTTCATCCCTCTTTTGAATTTATTCATGTCAATTTCTCATTAGTGCAGTCAACCAAACAACGTCTCTACACAACCTGTACAATCTCATGCACCTAACCAAACAGCAACCATTTGCATCATCTCAGCCTAGCTCCAACCAGCCTGGCTCAGCTCATATAGTCTAGTTCAACTGAGAAGGCAACGAAACAGCCTATATGTGAATATATATATATATGCTCGCCGAAACGAACGAAAATAACAGAACTTGGAATGAAGGAAGGAAACCAACGACGACTCGGAGTCAGCATGCAGAACATGGAAAACGACATGCACATGCACTTGCTCAGGATAAACACGACGAGGAAGCGAAAAAAAAACAAAACAAAATGAAGGCACGTACGACCTTGGGAGGAGGAGATCAGCGGCAGCGGCATGTCGTACAGGGAACCGCCGGCGGCGGACAGAGCGACGACGGCGATCACCGCCGCCGCCGCGCAGACGGCGGCCGGCAGAGCCCTCCTTGTGGAGAGGCAGCTCCGCAGCCGCCTCCTGACCCCCTCGGCTCGCTCGGGCGGCGGCGGCGAGGATGGCCTGTCCACACGGATGTCCATCGGAAGATCGCTAGCTCTTCACGGCCATGCCCGTGCGAGCTCGAGCCTCGAGGTAGACGAAGATATGTATATATCGAGTCTAGTCTAGGTATATATGTCGCGAGACGGAGCTTAATTACGTGGGTCATGGCCGCAAGTCCGCGCAAACCTACAAGAGGATAGCTACGTGCATGGAAAGATCGAACCCTCGTATAGCTTGATTGGATGGGAGCTTTCTTTAATTTGGCAGGACATGTCCGTAAGTGGGAGTTTATATTAGGGGTTAGATCACGGCACGAAGCAATCGACCAAGACAGGGCCCAAATGCCCAATGGAAAAGATTGGTTCGGCCTTGCGCGTAGAGTTGGAGTCTATGGTCAATTCCACCGCCAGACGACTAGGAACATCCCCGACAGGCCCATCTATATCTTTTCTCTAAAACATTACTAACGTCTTCTCTATCCATTTCTCTAAAATTTCTTCGCAATTTAACTATCTTGTAAAAGATTCCTTTAAACCTCCCGCTCAACCTCTATATCTGCCACTTAATATTATAAAGGTACTGCTAGGGATGCTCTAAGCGCACGCACACTATATTTAGTTAGATGCACGGTTTCGAATCCCATTTCCCCAAAATTCTGCTCAGATCCAATTTTCGATCTCCTCTTTAAATTCCATGGAATTTTGATTTTTAAGATTTATATTGAAAGGAGTGAGCAGAAAAATGGAAATCGTCAGGGTTATCGAAAAACAATTAAGTTTCACCGGAAAATTGTTTGGTTTCATATGGAAATTGTTCGGTTTGAATGAAAATTTGAGATGGAAAATAAAATTTCTTCTTTTGGTTTTTAGAAAATCTCTGGGTTTTAGGCGAAATTGCTTCGGTTTGAGCAGAAAATCATTATGTTCTTCTATTTATTTTCTAAAATTTCAAACTTGAATGTTCATATTGATTTTTTGGACCGGTGCACTGATCTTATAAACGACAATTTAGCGATTTTCGCTTGGATTTAAAACTGTGGTCCGATGAAGACGTAGATGCAAATCAATCGTATTACTTCAGACATTCTTTTAAGAGTTTCGAGAGGCGGCTTATAAAGATTAAAAAAGTTTGATAAACCAAATTATTTATCTTTCAAAAATGTCTAAGGCATGGTCGTGGGTTTATGTGAACTAAACAAATTTTTTTGGGGTGTATTTTGGCAGCCCATAGGTATATGGTCAAAAGAAGAGTACTTGCGAAACAAAGGACCAAATAACGAAACAGCGGAAGGAGAAGAACCGAAAAATAAGTTTGGTAATTAAGCACGCACTAGCAATGGGAGACATACATCGAAAAGGAATTGCATCTCATGCATTTGCTGGCCGTTGCTGCAGATTTTTTTAAAAAAAGGGGAAAAAAGAAGAAGAGAGGGGGAAGAGAGAGAGAAAAAAAGAGAGAAACAAAGCACATGTTATGTATATGTACCTCGCAGGAACGACGAGAGCGGCAGATGCAAGTAGGCGCCGCCGCCGCCGTCGCCGGTTGACAGGACGACGACGGCGATGATGGCCGCCGCCGTGCAGACGGCCGGCAGGGCCCTCCTCGTCGGCGGGCAACTCCACAGGCGCCTCATCATCTTCCGCAGCGAGGGCGCGCGAGAGAGCACCGCTAGTTTGTCTACAAGGCGACCTCGTCGCCGTGTCGCTCCCGGCAGCCATACATATGCGCGAGTTGGACGATGACTTGTCGTCAATGCGTATGAGATCATGTGGAAGTTTATTCTTACGTGCGGTGAGTATTTGACAATGTGTGACATCCTCTATTAAAACTAGATAAAAGAAAATTGTTATATACAAAATGTTAATTTAATTTATGTATAAAACCAGACCATATGATTTATCTTGGTAAAATCATAAGAAAATTCCGGAAAACATTATAAACCCAACCCTAGCCATATCATAAACCCTATAAATCCCCCTAGACCCTACCCCAAGTCACCAACATGGAAATCCACATATCAGAACCCCTAGCCATCGAGACAATCTTTGAGGTGTATAACCCTGCGTCGTACGTAAGCACTAGAATAGATGGTGCCATGGTGTAGAGCTCGTCGAAACGGTGAAGATGGATATATGGATCACCAGTTTTAACAAATAAATGACGAAGTTATGGCTCGTTAGACTTTTAGGCGCCGCCACCATCGCCATCGCGCCATCATCTGGTGCCTTGCCATTTGCGCCCCGCCCCGGATCCCGCACCAGCGAATGAGTCGTCGCCACGCATCTTGCCTCGCGCCCGCACGCTATTGCAACGTGTCAGCTGCTACCGCCTCGTCCCACCACACGTCGTTGCCGCCGTCAGCCGTCGCCACATGTCCCCCGTTTCCCGCCCTCGTCATGCCTGGGTCGCCATGCGTCCCCAGCCGCCGCATTGCGCGCGCTGAGTTGCTCGCCCTGCATTAACCGCTGGTTTCATCGGTTTTTCGTCGGTTAACCAAAATAAAGCTAGTTTTTTTGTGAGTTTTTGATTTATCCGAAACTTACAGGAATTGCTTTGAGAGTATATGAACTCTGAATCAGATGATTCCAGAGCCCTTATTTTCTATAAATAACCTATAATTTTATATATTTTATTGAGCTATATGTTTTGTTGATTGATTTGTTGTTTCTTACTCATATGCATATACGTGTAAACCGTTCGTGTATTCACTGCTTGGGAGAGTTCTACGAGCAACCTGGAGGTGGATCCCAACATCAAGAGTACTATTACCAAGGCAAGATAGTTTGCATCTTGCTTCCTATTTTTGCGAAAATTCACCATTACTGTTTGCTTAAATTATCTCATGCATAAAATGATGGGTCCGGGTAGAACCTAAATATATTCAGATGGCGTCGTTGATCCTGTGAATTTTATCCTATTTCTTGCTACCTTAAATATTTCCTAGCCTGCTAGTGCTCGTGGGTTGGTAGTTGGTTAGGTTCATCATTACATGTAATTGTTATTACGACTTAGTATGACTTGTGGATGCTGAGTTGCATTTAATAACCTAATGAACTAAAACCTACGCGGCGCGTGTTGACTCAAGGTAACACGTCGGGTGGTATTGTTGGCTTGAGGAATTAATGTGGTGGAGGTAGTCACCTTGGTCTAAGAACCCTTGGCATGTACTTATCCGGCAAAACCAAACAAGCGCAACCATAAGTGCTAGCTCTGACATATCGGCCAACATGTGCTAGCTAGTCTTGACTTAGTAATTAGGAAAATTACATTTAGTTTTTTTAAAAGATCGGACACTGGGGTCCGTTGGCTTAAGAGGGGGACCCGTCGTGTCGAAACCTTAGAGGAGGTATCGACGCTAACGAAAGGAACTAATGAATCACCTTCTATCGTTACTTGGTCTAGGCTCCCAAGGAAGAGGTAAGATATAAAAGTACTACTAGGCTTAATGGGTAAAGTGTGATACACTCTGCAGAGGTTAAAACTATCATGATAGTCGTTCCCATGGTAATGGGAGGGAAGGAAGGTCGTACATGATAGTGTCATGTGTTTTTAACTTAACTTGATGGGTTGATGTTGTTCGAGTGGTTCGAGGCATGTTTGATCTCCAGAGGGGCTTTCGGGAGCCGAGCTCTACGTGTTTTTCTTGAGAAATCTTTATCACTATTAATTGCTTTACAAAAATGTTTTACAATAATATTAATAATTTGACTAAAGTAGGTGTTTATGCAAAATAACCTTAATATCCTTGCATCATTATAAGGATTATTGCTAGGCAGCCGTGTACTCATTAAACATACGATGGATAAATTGTATTCAGGAGAAGAATCAGGTCCAGTCTATATTTAGGGTTATGAGGATTCTGGTTAGGACTTCAATCAGGATTGGCTGACGCTAAAGGGTCGGATTGGAGCATCATCGTACCTTTATTTGTTTCATGTGCATAGGTGAATGGAGCGAACATAATGATGAGGATATTACCACAGAGGATACTCACATGACTCCACAATCATCTCCCATGAACGAACCTATTTACAAGGGCACACGCTCGGCAACAAAATCAACAGGTGAACTCGTTCCTCGGATTATCTCGTTATAACATAGAGGATAGATCGCTGCATGATGAGGTGCTCGTGCTTAAAAACCATGGCATGGAGAGTGCGAGCTTCCACCGAGCTTCAACAAGCAGCACGAGCTTCCACCGAGCTATGCCGAGCTGTATCAAGCCAACAAGCAAGGTGGGAACGCAAGAAGGCTATGTGTGAATGCGAAAGGGTTTATCTCGGCCTCCAATGACCTGTCTGAATTCAAACGGGTCTAGAGAATGCAAACGAACTCCGTTTGAGGCGTGTGAGAACTCGTTGGAAAGCTTACTTCGCTCACTATCCAATGGATCCGACCTCACATTCAAATTCCTCCTAAGCTGGACACAGCAGTCAAAAGAATTCGATAGAAAACCAGCAAACAATCTCTTCAGATGCAGCATCACCATAAATTGCATATCGAGTCCCCATTTAACTAGTGTTGCTTGATGACTTTTACAAAACCAGCAACTTTCTGTCGACGGTTGAGATATCGATCTCAAGTCAACTAAGGTTCTTGAAAAAGGGAGATAGAAGACTTGCCGAGCAAGGCGAACAGCGATCAACCTAATAAACTAAAACCTACTTGGCGTGTGTCGACTCAAGGTAACATGTCGGGTGGTATCGTTGGCATGAGGAATGTGGTGGAGGTAGTCACCTTGATTTAAGAACCCTTGGCGTGTACTTATCCGGCAAAACCAAACTAGCACAACCATAAGTGCTAGCTCTGACATGTCGGTCAACATGTGCTAGTCTTGACTTAGTAATTAGGGAAATTTGTTAACATTCAGCACTTTGAAAAGATTAGACACTGGGGTCCGTTGGCTTAAGAGGGGGACCCGTAGTGTCAAAACCTTAGAGGAGGTATCGGTGATAACAAAAGGAACTAATGAATCAACTTGTATCTTTACTTGGTCTGGGCTCCCAAGGAAGAGCTACCATATAAAAGTACCACTACGCTTATGGGTAAAGTGTGATACACTCTACAGAGGTTAAAACTATCATGATAGTCGTTCCCACTGTAATGGGAGGGGAGGAACGTCGTACATGGCAGTGTCATGTGTTTTCAACTTAACTTGATGGGTTGATGTTCTTCAAGTTGTTAGAGGCATGTTTGATCTACAGAGGGGCTTTGGGAAGCCGAGCACTACGTGTTTTTCTTGAGAAATCTTTTATCACTATTAATTGCTTTACAAAAATGTTTTACAACAATATTAATAATTTGACTAGAGTAGGTGTTTATGCAAAATAACCTTAATATCCTTGCATCATTATAAGGATTCTTGCCTGGCAGCCGTGTACTCATTTAACATACGACGGATAAATTTGTATTCAGGAGAAGAATCGAGTCTAGTCTACATTCAGGATTATGATGATTCTGTTTAGGACTTCGATCAGGATTAGCTGACGCTAAAGGGTCGGATTGGAGCATCATTGTACCTTTATTTCTGCTGCATATTTGAATTTTCGCACTCTGATATATTATGGACAATATGATGTAATTTACAATCAAATTATTGTAATAAGCAGTTGTAGTACAATTACTTTTGCGTATTATAATATTTTCTTAGTTATTCAGGCCGTGTGATGATGTTCAACTCCCTAAAACAACATATTTCACAAAACAAAGTAATATAAAGCAACAGTCAACATCTATATATATCTAAATATCAACCACTGCATATGGAAAAGTTAGATAAATCTTAAGAGGTAATGCCATCATTTGGAAATTGGCAAAGGTTGACGAGCATTGAGTGTTTTGGAACCAATGGTCCCTGACCAAAGAGCTCTACCAACAAATGGAAAGGAATCCTCACATGTGCCTTGTTTGTTTCAGATTAGATTAGATTTGACGGCGTGTTCTTCACCGAACCACAGTGAATCACACCCCTATCAGATTTCTACTTCTGCTAGCCGATTAGCCTGGGCTCGATCCGATTCAAGCGTCGGGCGCGGCGAGGAGCGACACGCAGAGTTTACCCAGGTTCGGACCCCCTCGCGGGTAATAGTCCTACTCCTGCCGAGCCTTAGCTCTTCTCTTATTGTGGTTGTGCGGGAATGATTACATAATGCCGAATGCCCCCCCTCTCTTCTCTCTCCTCCCTTTTTATACAAGCCGTGAGCTAGCGGAGAGAGCCGAGGGGGTTAGTAGTACAGTACTCTTAGTACACTGATAAGACGTAAAGGACGAGACAAGAGAGACGAAAACGTGCTGCTACTGTGCCGAGCGGCGTCGCCCACGCGTGCCTCGCAAGTGGCCTCTGACTCGTGTGAACACGCCGGTGAAAAAATGGGCGGGACCCAGCTTGCTCTTTCTGACGGGGGCGGCCAACCTGATGACGGCAAACTCTCTCTCTGCCGGTCAATTCTGCAGCGCCACAGTGACAGTTGATCAGACCTGCAGAGGTCACTGTGGCGGTAATCATCTCTTCATCAGTCCATCCGCGCGTGATGTCGCATTCAGTGCGCCTGTCCTTCGCAGCAGGGGAGAGCCTTCGCTCGGAAGACTCCTTTCGGGACTCTTCCTGCCACACGGGCCCCACCTGGCAGTGAGGGGCCCTCTCGCGCTCGCCCTGTGCACGCTGAGGGGCTCGCCCACGCGCTTAGGGCCTGATCGCCCGCCTGACGTATGGGGCCCTCGCCTTCTTTCGGACTCTTCGTACCCCGATATTAATTGTACCGACAAGATTAAATTAAATTAAATGAAAATTTGCTATTTTTGTATAAGCCAAATGATGTAATGTTTTGTAGTCATTCTTGTGGGGTTTTAAATAGTACTTCTTAAAGTTTGTAAAATATTTTTTTCATAATTTTTTGAACTCGTTAAAACGTATTTTGAGGGAGTCATAAATTTGCTACAGTAAAACGCAACTCTACATTAATCTAAAACAAACAAGGCCATGATTTGCAGGAGGTCATTTAGCACTCAATGTTGGAAAACCTCTTCTTCCCACCTTGATAATTTACAGCAAAAAATGCATCCCGGCAAAAATATAGAATGAAAAAAAATCATATTTAGATAATGTGGCAAAGTGAAAGTGTAAGCGATTTATATAAGATCCTTTAATAAATAATTATTTTCACAATCTAAATCTAAATATGTACATGCAAACTCTAAAAGGTGTGAGCCCCAAAATCTAATGCAAGAGCCAAATCAATCTTTAGGTACAAGGCAACAATAAAAAAAAAATGACTGAGTGCTCTATCCATCAAGGCAACAGTTTAAAAGTACAAGCAATTTACCTTGAGTTCTCCAAAAAATGTCACATAAATTATTGACGTGAAATTGGTTAATTCAAGAGTATGTAGTGGTAATAAACTCCTAGCACTTCTTATTAAAAAAATCATATATTTGCTACAATAAACATCTTTGGAGAAGGGTTTTGGAAGAAACTCTGGCATGGCATTTGCTAAAAAAGAGACATTGATAGAAAGCCATGTACGAATAGATTTTTCAAAACAAATAATAAGTATAAATATTAGCATCTTCTATTAAAAGCTAAACCTTTCTCTACAAAAGCAACATTCAACATATAAGAAATCACATGATTCTGAGTAATATGCATGCTTCCCTCACGAGAGCCAGATTAAGTTTTACATTCTCTCCCATCAAGGTAATAACAAAAAAAAAATATTGTTCATATTATGTAATAGTTCATTCCTACTACTTCCATTTGCTCGTTGCATCATTGTTTATGCCAGAACATATAGCCTAGTTAATGGTATTAACTCCCACTTTCTCATGTTGAAGTGTAAAGAAACGTAACTTCAGGTTGTATATACGGCTATTTACCAGTTGAAAGCATTGATCCACTCTCTCTTCTCCTTGAAAAAATCTCTATAAGAAACTGATATGTGCTTTCAATTCAAGCATTCAGATATCTGACACAAATATACAATAATATAAAGGAAAAAAGTCTATTTGACCCCTTAAGTATAGTGGTGCAAAGACTCTAGCCCACCACGTGGAAAACCACCTGCGTGGACCCCTGTAGTACGTTTAGTGGCGCAAATCCTCCCCCGCAGGTGGTTTTGTGGGCGGTTTTTCCACGCAGGTAGCCCATGTGGGCAACGCGCTGGCTGGACCTCCACGCGGGTCGGCACGCGAGCCCTCGCAAGCCACATCAAAGGGCACACCCACCGTCTCATTCCCCGCTGTCTCCCTCGCTCCCTCCTTATTATTGCTCTCTCCAACGTCGTCGGTACGTCGCTTCCGCCTTGGGTTCAAATCGAAGGGGATGGGCGTTGGGAAGGTTGCTTGAATCCGCGATTAGTACATTGGCTGGTATTTCTTGTTGTGTGGCTCATTTTGAGAGATTTGTTTGCTAGGGTTAGGTGAGATTTTGGAGGTTAAGTTGGGGAAGATTTCTCGCTGGGAGGTGTGATGCGTAGATCCGAATCATCTTGATTGAAAGAATTGGTGGGTTGGGTATCAAATACCAACAGGAACGAATTGAGTGTCAGATACGAAGACGTTCACGAATTGAGTGTCAATTACTGAAATATTGGTTTTGGGAGAATTAATGGGCCCTCTGCCGTGGCATGGTGTTGCATACCAAGGGTGTGCTTTTTAACAAAGACATGCAAGAATTCTAACTTAGAAAGTACATCCAATGACCAATATGATTTGATCGAAACAAGTTGATGTGCGACATCAGGTGTGTTAATTAGCATATGATGTCATTTATATCTTACTATCTTGACTTCCAGAAGATGCAATTGACTAATGCACTTAGTATTTGGGCTCCGAATGTGATTTACTTGTAATTAGAAGATGGATTTGTATAATGAATCTGGCCGTCGTTATCTCCCATGCATGGCCCTAGCTCAGCCTCCTATGATCCAATCCTAACCCCTCCACGTCACCCATGACCATGTGCTATTGTGTTTGGCGCCCTATCAATCGTAGTGGTCTCTTGGGGCTCTCACCAGCCTGTCGCTGAATTAGGATTTAGATTTGGAATAATCAACCATTGAAGAATAGAGTTATGCTACTATCTCCAGTTTGGTTCTAAATATAGGTGTAAAATAGGCCTAGGACACCTACCTTAGCCCCTCAATGGATACCCTAAAGTAACAACCAACCTTAAGCTTTGTTCATTTGTCCATTTACTTCCTTTATGGTTTTTATATTGTGAAAACTGACTTCATGCCATTAGTCAAACTTGTATTTGGGGAAATGCCACTTTTTTCAGTGAATTAAAAAATATCATTGCTTTCTCACTCTACATCTCAAAATGACGCAAACAGCTTTTCTGTTCCTTTTCGTCTCTCTTGCAAGACAAATATGCCTAAAATGCCCTAAACCTGATATTATTGGCATCTTGCCATTTTGACACGTGTCTTGCAATTTTGGCACAACCCAAGATCGTAACCTCATTGAAACTACTGCAAATATAGTTATAAACCATCTCTCTCCATGCAATGATAACAATGGCTATCACAGATTCACAGACAGGTAAAGAAAAGTGTACTCCCTCCGATTTTTTGTTTGATGTTTTTTTATTTTTGGACACATCTTTGATCATTCGTGTTATTTAAAAATTTAGTGCAAACATGAAAAAATATAAGTCATATTTAAAGTACCTTTAATGATAAAACAAATCACAACAAAATAAATGATATTTTTATATTTTTAATAAGACGAATGATCAAATACGTGTTTAAAAATTAAAAGCGTGAAAAAAACGAAGGGAGTATCTAATAACAGGAGTACTAATTAATAATCGGTCGGACGCCGTGCGTTCTTTTTTCCGGTCTCTGGCTTCTTTCCTCCCATTTTCCAGAGCCACTCACTTCCCATCCGATTCATCCTATTATCAACATGTCTCTTCCTCCCCCGATTCCCAACTCTTTCTTTTCTCTCCTCTATACAAGCACAACGTGGAAGCTCGCATGATCCAGCGAAGAAGGCGGCGAGGAGAAGATTCATCACTATTTTTCACATGGAATTTCAGTAATGTGCGTATGAAATTTGTGTTTTGTCTCATAAAACTTTGGTTTTTTGCTTGCTGAAACTTGAATGTCTGCGGGTGAAATATTTATTTTCATCCGCTAAAAGCTAGTTTTTTTGTTGGTTGAGACCTAATTTTTTGTGAGCTGCAACTTGAGTTTTTGTGCGCTGAAACTTTGGTTTTTTGTTGCTAAAACTTTTCAATTTTCGTCTGCTGAAACTGGATTTTTGTCCCTTTGAAATATGAATTTTTGCCTTCTAAAACTTGGTCTTTTGCCTTCCAAAATTTTAATTTTTGTCTTGTAAAGCTTAGATCTTGTTTTCAGAAAACTTTTGTTATTGTCAAGTTTCATCATTATGTTTTTCAAATTTCACTGATATGTTTCCAAGTTCTAATATATTTTTTCAATTTTTCTTCATGGATATTTTCCTCAAGTTTGAAAAAAGAAATTCTAGTTTCACCCATTTTACATCAGATGTTATCAATACATTCTTTTAGTTTCATCTATAGGGTTCTCAAGTTTCAACAGCCATTCCCGTAAGTTTCTGTGTTGACATCAACACGTCCCATCCATCGGATGTCCGATCCCTGGCACCCACCATCTATAATGAAAAACTGTCCATGAAAGTTTTAAAACTATTTCTAGGTGAGAACCATCTCCCTAAGGAGGATTGAGCTAGAGAGCATATTTTATTAGACTCAACATGTTCCATGATTGGTTTGTTAACGGTCTCCCATAGGCTTTGTTTGTTTGAACTGAAAGTTGCTGAAAATTTTAATCTGAAAAAGTTGTGACCCCTCGAAAGACATTTTAAAGAGTTCATGAAATTATGAAAAAATTATTTTATGAACTCTAAGAAAGACTATTTAAAATCACACAAAAATAATTGCAAAGTGTTACATCGTTTGACTTATACAAAAATACAAAAAATTAATTTAATTTAGAAAAAAAGTCTATATTACACCCCCTGAACTTTTGCACTTCGTCCCAGCTGTCATCCTCACTTATCTCTCCTCCACCTCATCTCGCCTCATCTCTCTCTCACTTCCTCCCTCTGCGCGAGACTGGCGGCACCAGCGTCCTTCCCACCTCAGGCGCCAAGCCTGAAACCCACGTCGGCCACCGCCTTCTCGTCTCGCCAACCCACGTCGGTCGCCGCCTTCGCGCCTCGCCGTGGGCCCGCGGTGTGTGTACCCTGCACCAGCCGCCGCCTTCCCGCCTTGCATGAAACCCACGCCGGCCTCGCCATTCCGCGTTGGCCGCCGCCTTTGCCCCTCGCCGCCACGTGCAGAACCAACGCCGGCCGCCGCCTTCCCGGCCGCCTCGCACGAAACCTACACCGACCACCGCCCGCTCGCCTTACCAGTTACCACCACGCGCAGAACCCACGCTGACCGCGGCCTTCCCTCCTCGCCGCCGGGCGCGTAACCCACCCAGGCCACCGCCTTGACAGGCACGGCCCAGCTCGCCCCCCTCGAGCCGTCTCGATGGGATCTGAGAGCAGAGAAAGGAGATGAGGGAAAGAAATAGGGGGAGAGAGAGAGAGAGGTAGAAGAAGTTATGATAGACTTTTTCCTTTAATTTAATTTAGTTTAATTTGAAACAAACAAAGCCTTAGACACCTACCATGCATATTAGCACATGCCTCAATAAAACTCCATAAAAACTCAATAAACAATATTAGAGAAAAAGTGCACGGCATACGACTCGTAGAAAGTCTCAATAAAAACTTTAAAAAACAATAGTAAAATATTAGAGAAAAAGTACATGGGTATGACTTGCCTAAAGTCTCCATAAAAACCTTAGATGAGAAACCGTCAAAGAACTCGTATAACAAAAAACATTACAATCCACCCAAGTTTGAAAGCCAATCTTCAAGATTATTGGATACTTGATTTTCATGATAGTTTCATTGATTTGCGAATATTCTTTTCTTGAATTGTACACTTTTGTAAGTATCGTGATCCATATTTCACAAACATATTTTTAAAAAGGACAATGCCGGGACTAGCAAATAGCTCTTTTTAATTGTAGAAAATATATTCTAACAGGGGTTGTAGATAAATTGCAATAGTAATCAATAGTAAAAGTTGTATTTTAACAACCATGTCAACGTCAGGATACATATTTGTGGCCAGATAAAGTCTACAACCATTTGTGCCTAGAAAGAGTATAAAACATGTAACGCCACATTCTATGAGTTGGACCACATGTAACGCCATCACTATATTCGAGATTGGAGTAGAACATGGGCTAGCTGAATAAGACCATGCCAAGCTTATTCAGAGGTTAGTTTCATTCGTCCTGGTTCGGTAGACTTGATTTGTCATGTAAAACGTGACAACTAGATTACTAAAAAAAACAAAAAAAACCGTAACAACTAGATAGGAGTTGTATACGTACATATATATATAGCAGTTTCTGGTATTTTCTATGTTACAGATTAGTATATACCCATCAAGATAGAAAATAACAGTAACAAAAAAGAAATAGCCCATTGGTTGCTCTTGGTGCCACCAGACCAGAGAGGTCACTTCGGTGCCAACAAGATTATGTGCGCCATTCTTCCAAGGTTGGTGTTTCCACTCCAATAGTCTTCATATCTCTGATATTTGCTGGTAAACATAAAGTAGCTGCATTCAGTCACTATTCACAAATAATCCTAGGGAATAGATTAGAGAGAGTGAACAAAAAGTACAAATTCTTACTAAAGAGAGGTGCTTTGGGAATTAGAAATCTGAGAGATGTTTAACATTTGTCTTCTAACCAAGTGGTGGTGGAAGCTAAAAAAAGAGGATGGGATTCAGCAGAAGTTGATCAAGTCTATGTTAAAGATAGACTTATTCCAGGTTGCTGGCTTGCTGCTTCCAAATCAGTTTTTTTTTTGGTGGAAAAATGTGCTGTATGTTGAAGATTGCTATTTTACAGGCTAAGAGTTTTGGTTAACAATGGGGATAATACCGGCTTCTGGGATGTTCCTCCTAAAATTAGATTTCCTGATTTTTTTTTTTTGCTATTTGTAATAATCAGGATATTTGTGTCAAGACAGCTAGAGAATTGAGCTGGAATCTTTTCTTTAGAAGATGGATGGATCAGTGATGAGCAAAGGGAGTCCTGCCAAGCTTTGTTAAATAGTTGCAGAAATGATTTTTTTCAATCAGGACAATGACTTTGTTTATTTTTTAATAACTTCGTATAATGTATGCTATACGAAGTTATTACGACGTGAATGCGGGGGGGGGGGGGGGGGGGTTGTGTTAAGGTAAAAGAAGGAAATTTGCTACAGGCAAAATGTACAAAATGCTGGGTGATAATAGTGTTGTTACAGAAGAAATAAGTAGTAAAATCTGGAAGCGCAACATTCCCTTAAATGTAAAGATTTTTGCTTGGCTGGTGCAGAACAAGTTTATTTTAACTAAAGAGAATTTGAGAAAGACAAATTGGAATGGTAATCCTTGTTGTTGTTTTTGTGATAATATTGAAACTGTTGACCACCTTTTTTTTTTGGCTGTATTGTTACTAGGGTTTCTTGGAATGTCCTTGCTAATTTCTTTAACTCAAGTAGTAGACCTTGAATGAGTCGGCTGTTACTTGGATTCATGTGATTTTGCCAAATAATGAGAAGATTGCTTTGACTGGTATTCTAGCTGTTTGTTGATCAATTTGGCTTATTAGGAATAAGGTGTGCATAATAAGAATGTGGGCTCTCCTTTAATTTTTCTGCAAACAACTTGTGTGCTTGTTAAATACTGAGCAGGTTTACATGTGGGGGAGGATAAGAAGGACTAGAGATTAGAGCTCATCAGCTTTCGAATGTGCTGGCTAAATTGTACAAGAATGAAAAGATGAGGAAGGAGTTGCCCGCACCTGAAGATGATGACGGATGAAAAACAAAAAAAGGATGAAATCGCTTCATGGTGCAATCTGGGGAGGGGCTTTTGGTGCTGATTGAAATCAGTGTTCTGCGTTATATTTGTCTGGTAGAGTCTAGTTTGGTCTTATTTTGATGTTAGTTGAGGTTCATCTCAAGAACTGGATTCCTGAATTGCTGATGCTGTACCTGGCTCTCCTTTATTTCGATACTTGGGTCTGAGACATTGTAATTTCATTATCATGGGTAATGGAACCTTTATGCAAAAAAAGTACAAATTTCCTCAACTGTAATAGATGGCAGCATTAGATTCATCAACATGTTCTTTTTTTAATGAGTACAATTTTTCTACTCAAAACAATTTTTTGGGCAACCGTTAATTTAGTTCTTAGAAAATCGTATAATTCCCATTGGATTATCAATTGAACCTAAAAGGTGTCCCAATTTAAAAATTGAGCTTTACAAAATGTAGTAGTTACGCCACATATGATCTATGTACATGGTCCTATAAAGCCAGGTAATAAGTTCTTGCTTGTCGTGCCTTTGGTTATATCATGAATCATATTCTTTATTTTTAAATATTCCATGTCTTTGCTCACATTGAATAGTGTGCACATGTTTTCTTACCCTCCGATTCTTACATATATAAAAACAATGAAACTATGGTGACTCAAAATAAAAAGAAAATCAATATCTGTCATCCAATCATTGACATTAATAGTTGGATAAAGCACCTATCCAGCTTGCAATCTGAATAACAACTCAAAAGAAAATTTTACATATTATACACTCATTCATATAAGATTTTTTTTTTGTCATTTCATGACACTATTAAACAGAATGCCTTCAAATGTGATGACTGATTAGCTGTCTCATACTAGCTGTGCATTAACTCCCCATCACAGAAGAAAACAATAAGAACCACCAATAATCTTGTTCTTCCAATTAGTTCTTTTTGTTAATTGTTACGTGCACGTGGGCCCTAGAGGGCATAGTTTAGACTGCCCACACGTGTGGCATAGTTTAGCGCGTGGGCCTGCATCGTTATCTTTTCTATTTAGTTAGCTATTTTTAAGGGATTTGATTAGATCAGATCTGTGTCTTTTTTTAGCATCCAAGTTAGTATCCCAAAAAAAGGGAGGTCATGTATCCCTACTTAAGCAAGCAAAGATTTAAAAAGATTGGTCTAAGGACCAACCATGCCACATGCGGCTTATCCCCCACACCACGCATGGCACCCCCTCGTTGTCGGGAGATCCCCTCGCCGGCATCCTCTCCCTTTCCTTCTAGATCTGATCCATTACATTATTACAGAAAAATTTTCAATTCAAGTTCACTCTGTTTATTAACCTAAAAAACTATATCTACCTTTAGTCTAAACATATGCATATTGAGTCAGCATGATCCAGTTCAGTTGATGGACATAAATGTTTTAATGTCAAGACTGTAATACAGAAGAGGAAGTGTGAAACATGAATACTCACATAAATGGATATCTGGCCTAGCAGCAGCCGTTGCATCATTAATGACTGTAACTTTCTCATAGTCCAGTGCTACAGCATCATATACGGTCTGCCGAATGCAATTTGGTGTTTGAACCCCTGAAAATAAAAACATACACAAACATATAAGTAACATGGTGTGGATCGTTTGGTACCATGTGGTGTGAAATTCTCAAGCACAAAAGAAAGGAACCAATCTTTGTTCCAGTTTAATATTTTAATTTTTTATGGTTTCTACTTTCTACACTGTGGTAAAAAAGAAACTGCACATCAGTTTCCATTTTGGGACCTTTCACCTTTTCCTTATAAGTATGACTATAGAATGCTATTAGTAAAGAACATAGAGACAAACATTACAGCATTATATCATCAAGCTAACAAAAAGTTTTTACTTCTATATGATGGATATCAGTTCATACCAACAATGACCAGGTTCTTTATTCCTGATGTTTTGAGGACAGAATCAAGGTGTGTAGCAAAAAAAGCACTAAATCTTGTCTTCACTAACTTATATTCCCCTTGTTTGATAGCAAGGCCGTCAGCCAGCTCTGCACCTTTCAGACCTTTCACTGTCGGACCCTTTCCACCAGAATAGAGGTGCCTGCGAAAAATTTCAACATCTCTTCCAGAAGGGTCATGTTCTCTGACCACCTACATTGGGTTCATCATCAATCAATGCCTCAACACCAGAGCTACAATTCTAATCTAACTGAACATTAAAACTACTAACTTTCTTAACCATATTGCTTTGTGCACAAAAGAAGAAACAGAGCTTTGATTGCAATTTGCAACAGGCATCCAATGAGTATCATAAAAGTATGTTGAGCAGAGTTATGAGTTACATGTAAGATGTAACCCATACAGACAAGGCAATTTGAACACACAAAGTTGCATATACACCAATTAAAGCAAAGTAATTTCAGTTTGGAGATGTGTGCTACATTTTTTCTTCTTGTATGAGAATACCAGAAGGGAGAATATGTGCTAGCCAGGGTGTCCATTCTAGAATAGCATCATAAAATTGTTCCAAAAAACTCACACGAAGGCTTTAAGCTCTTTCTGGACAAAACAAATAAAGGTTACCACTGAATCCAGCAACATGACAAAGCTCAGATGTCCCAACTGGTAACTTCATCAGATAAAAAACAGTATAACTACTGCCCTACATATCTTGTCCTATAACTTCATACACTGTAAAAAACATTAAGGACTTGGTTATAGAGAAAAAAGAGATTGTTCAAATTTGTTGGTCAATTAGGGTACGGTGTACCAAATGAAAAATCTGAACAGACGTTCATTTATCATGCATCCATTATTGAATTTCACATATTTAAGACATCCAAATAGTGATCATTACTGTTAAGTTTGTTTTGCGGGACTAAACAAAGATCGTCTGCCACTTACATTAAGATAAGAAGAAAAAGAGGACAATGTGAAAGGGACGCAAACTCGTCATCCGGCATCGTTGTCTAGAGTTAAATTTTAAGACTAATAAAATGTTCAGCAGTGACATAGGAGCTTTGCAGAGCTGGATAGTCAAACCAAGTCAGGAGATCCTGAGAAAAACGAGATCTTGGTCATTGACCCAAGAAATTACTAGGGCACACATGTTTCAATGAACCAAGAAATCTGTGGATCTGGGCAAGCACGTGCTGGTTCCTGTTTTTCGCATATACGTGACGAATTGTGAAGCTCATCGAACTGAACCAGTAAAATAGGGGCTGTAGGATGTACCATTGCGCCAAGGCTTACTTAAAACACACGCTGAAAAGATTCCTCATCAGCTAAATTAGGGAAACAAGAAACTGAAGATACTGAACCACTAAATTAGGGAGTCAACTTCTCTTCAACCAAGAAACTGCGCTAACTTGAAGATGATATTGTAGCAAGAACTAAAGTGAACCAAAGATTGAAGAACTGACCCAGACGACGAAGATGCCGCGCTCCCTCGCGACGGCGACGGCCTCGGCGACGGCGGGGACAACGGCCTCGCCGCCGGCCACGAGCATCGGGCTGCCCATGGCCGGGTCCACGAAATCCTTCTGCAACTCGGACCGCCAATCCCACCGACAGAACGAACCATCAGAAATTCAGAACCCACAAAACACCACCAAAAAAACAACATAGAAAACTCCCGAAGGCAAGAAACCAAGAACCCACGACCTGCATGTCGATGACGAGCATGGCCGTCTCGCTCCACTTGGCTGCCGCCATGGAGCGCCGCGATTTGAGCTCGGAGCTGCTTGGGAGCCTGGGGACTGCGCCGCCGCCGGAGAGCCAACGCTTCTTGAGGTAGTGGAGGAGGAATTTATCGAGGGAGAGGAGCAGCACCAGCAGGCACGACAGCAACGCCAGATGTGATGGCATAAAACCCCACACGCACAGAAGACAGAATGGCAAAATATATATTTCAATTGACAACTATTGTGCCGTAAAATAATCCTTTTTAATCTCAAGAACACTGTTTCCGTCAGAGAAAAATGGAATTGGGGTGTTCGTGGGAGAGCGATCTGTGGAATTTTTTTTCCATAATTCTGATGAGATTGTTCGGGTTTGGTTGGAAGAGTCGGTGAGTTGGGATGTTGAAACATGGAAGGGACAATGAGACATATATATATAACAGCAGTTTTTTTATAGATTTGGAATGTTGGGATATTTTGTTTGGTAACCAAAATTGCTTTACATATTATAGTTTTAAATATTTGGAGTTACCTATTTGGAGTCTCCCACGGAAAATCCATAGAATCGTCGCAAAGCAGGATCGCTATCTGAAAAACACCCCCTGAATTAAAATTCTAAATTGGAAAAAACAATCACCAGAAATTCTTAAAAATAGTACGGACGCTTTTAAAGAGGGCAACATATCTAGTGCTAAAGGTGGTTTTAGTGCTAATGTGCTAAACTCTAATCTAGGCCATTGGATCAAATTTTGAAGGTTGAGATCTAACTATCTAGCTAGGTGTGAAAACATTTATGACAATGAGTTGTCTCCTATCTCAAATGTGTAAGCATTTAAGTGAGTGAGTTGGCCTTCACCTCACTAGATCTTAACCTTCAAAACTTGATCCAATGGCCTAGATTAGAGTTTAGCACATTAGCACTGAACCACCTTTAGCACTACATATGTTGCCTTTAAAGAGAGTGACACGAAATACTTTTAAAACAACTAAATTTACGTGAATATTGATGTGCCCTTGGTTTAGGCATTTCATTGAACGCTCTACAAATATACCCAAGCGTACTTTTCGTGCCACATCTCGCCTGCAGGTCACATTGCGTCGCAGTGAGCACACACCCCACCTGCTCCAACTCCAAGCCACACGTGTTTCGCTCCACACACGCTAAGTAGAGAAGAGGAAGGAGGATAGGAGAAGATGGTGCTAAGAAAATTCAGATGGCTCTCTATAACACTGTAGCAGATATATAGGGCCCACGGGAGGGAAGGAAGCTTTGAAAGAATAAAACGAGAGAGGAAGAATAAATAGGAGACGATTGAAGGAAGCTTTGAAAGAATAAAGCGGGCGAGCAAGAATAAATTGGAGAAGATTGTTCGGCTCCTGCAGGACAATAGGGACTCACGGAGGAGTGAGGATGAAATCAAACATTTCTCAAGAAAAATTGAACAATTTCGAGAGTAAGAAAAATCATTTTTTTCTTGTTGATTTGTTATATTCCTTGGTAAAATCTAAGGACTTTCTTTTTTCAGCATACTTCGGTCGATTTAAATTTTCTAAAACAAAGGAAACTAATGCAGAAATAATTGTTTTAGTTTGGTGTTTCAAAAAATTGCTATGTTTTACAAGAAATCACCAAGATTAAGTAGGAAGTCATTTGGGTTTTAAAAAATTTTTGGCTTAAATTTTCATCAAAATTTTGATTCTTTTTCACAACAATTTAGCAATTTCTCGTAATGGTGGCCACCGCCTCCATCGCCGGTGGGCTCCTCCTCTCTTCCATCAATCCTCTCTCTCACTCTACCTCTTCTTAATGTAATACGGGGTGCCTGATCTTCTGATAGGTATGAATAAGTCAATTTGTGTATGTCTCGATGTAGACGATCTAGACTTTCGATTAGGACAGATCAAAACCTGGAATTGCAATACTTATGCTAAGACACATTTGACCTCACCTAGAAGGCTTATCCCTTCATGAAAATCGAGAACACAAGCAAGAACACGGTAAATGTAATCTCAAAATTACCGGTTACCGATGAGGCGCACAAGGTGGCGCAAACAATAATAGTGAAACCATAACGAGAGATTAATATAAACAAAACCAAGCCTGAACTAACGATGGTTACTGAATTCATAGGTGGAGAGGGCTATGGGGTTGTGAGACAAAGCGAAAATCGCTTCATGTTGTGATTAACGATATTAACAAAGTTTTTTGGTATTTGAATAGTTTTAGGCTCGTGCAATCGGACAAGGTCCGGTGGGTCTGTCTTTAGCTAGGGTTGCACCATTGTGCATGACTTTCGATGAAATCTTTTGAGAATCCATGTGTGTGTCTTCAACATGAATAATTATGGACTAACCTTGCAAGTGACAAAGGTAAGTTGATGGTTCTGGGCTAATATTTATGACACAGGTCTAGGTGGACTCTTGTTGACAATAGGTCGTGGACACGAACTGAAGGTTTAGGGGTCTTGGACGGCGAGCTAGTTGCATGAGATGATCGAGTTTGGACTTGGGGTCACAAAGATGGGGTAGAAGATGCATTGAAACTGGCCAGTGGGACTGAGGCACAGCAAGAGGATCGCGGGCATCGGAAACTATGCAGTTGGGTTGAACCATCTACGTTCAGTGTGTGGGCGTAGATGGGTGAGTACAAGAGTGGAATATGCCAGATATATTTTTTGTGTTGGTGTGCTATGTATGTGAACAAATCTCAATCATCCATGAGGCATTTAAGGCATAGGCAATTCTCGTGAGGTATCACGATACCCTTGAGCTCATGGACTATAAAAGAAGGGGAGGGGTGTCTCCCACTTCACTTGTGCCTCTTGTGCAGAGATTTGGGGTGTGATTAGTGCACTTTTGAAGTTCTTTGGCCACCTAGCAGTGTGGCTTGTAATCCCTCAACATCAAAGTAATTAAATCATCCAAGTTCTTATCTACTTTTTGTGTTTAAATCTTGTTTCTATGGTATTTTTATTTGCAATTAGTTTATTTGACTCACCTCCTTATTTTTGCTGCTAATTCATGATGTCTTGAGGTTGTAAATATGATTTAATACCCCTCTTGCAACCTAAGAGATGTTAGAGATCAAATCTATCAAATATGTCCTAAAAGTTAGCTTCGCACAACAATTACTGTTGGAATTTAAGAAAAATTTAGAAAATTGCTCTTCAGTGATTCCAATTGGATAAGGTCACACACTTAAGTGGGTTGGGAATTGTAACTGCATAATTATTCATTGTGCAAGTGGGAGCTGTTGTATTATGCCCAATGAAAATTATGAGTCGCATATGATGCGGGCACATGGACAGTGCGGGCTACATATAATGTGGACCCAGACCTTATTGGCAATCCAACGTAGAGAGCCCATCAGCCCAATAGTGGGCACTGTATAAAGAGAGGTGGTTATGAGGCTTGTGTAGGTGTTCTCCCTCTCCACCAAACCCTAGTCGTCGTCTCCCTCGTTTGTGCGCTAGTGCTAGCACACCGTGCATGGACGGATTCCAATTCTTGTATATATGGGTGCCGTAGAGGCGCTATGTTTGTGGCGCTAATCGATGCGAACCTGAGAAGGAGATGAAATCTGTTCTCGGACAAATTCTTGATGCGATCTTGTTTCGTCAATTCCTGTTGATACAAAAAGAATTTTAGGGCGAAATTGGATGTGTTGGAAAGATAATTTTGTTAGCTTTCCAACAAGTGGTAGAAAGTCGAAAACAATGTCAAGATGTGTCCGGAGCATCCATTTGAAGAAAGTTTGTGTCGGAAGGTTGCGAATACCGACGAGCTCGTCAAACTCATCAACGACCTCTACGGCATGAAGTTCGGCCATGACACACCTTGTGAATGGTTGCTGAGTAGCGAGGAGGAGGCAATGGGATCGTCGTGAACGACTACTTCTGTACGACTACGTGTGGATCGGTGAACCAGCTTCATCGACTTGTCTTCCGCTGCACTATATGTCGTAAGATAATCTAGATATATGATCAATTACTTGCAGGGTATTCCTAGGTTTTCGTGGTAGAATTTTGATTCGTTGCTAGCGTAGCAATCCTGTGTTTCTCTTCTCTAGGGGCCACTGCCAAGCTAATTGGCGAACGGTCTGCGTCCCCTAGACTATGATGGCCTATGAGTCTTGACCTCGACAAATTCACCCTTGCCCTTTGGCTGCATGGACTTTGGCTCCGCAAAACCTCCCCATCCAGAATCTGAGTTAAGGCAATGGCTCCAACCCTCCCAGGCAATGCCACCCTCTTTCAAATGGCCACTTTCTTTCCATCAAATACAAATTCTTTGCCTGT
The DNA here is from genome assembly GCA_005191435.1 of Raddia distichophylla. Taxonomy (NCBI): domain Eukaryota; kingdom Viridiplantae; phylum Streptophyta; class Magnoliopsida; order Poales; family Poaceae; genus Raddia; species Raddia distichophylla. The sequence continues at coordinate 1,271,621 of SPJY01037201.1, read as the reverse complement.
CTCCTGCTCCACCAACGGGTAATTATTACAAATGTCCAACTTCCAACTGCTACTTCTATTCTCTTTGCCACATATATCTAAAAAAACACATACCACAGGAAACGATCACAGTGTGGCCTGCCAAAATATCAATGTCGGCTGTCCAAAACCCGATGACTTTTGTCTACGGTACAAACAAAACCCGCCGAACAAAATATTACTAGACAAGAATCAAGAATAACCGACCCCAGGTAAATGCTTTTCCCAGCTCAAAGGCTGGTTACCCAATATAGTTTTAGTGGGCAGCCAAAACTAAGCCGCTGACACAATTATGGTTGACGTATTGGCGCGGCCAGAAATTTAAATTTCGAAGGCTACCAAACATATCTATATCGTCAGTTACCTCTTAGCCGACGACACAGATTGTCCCCATGACGGCGTCTTGACAGCACAAACGGAAGGAGACCGATCTAGCCTCGCATGGCAGAGACGGTTACTCTTTGCCATGTGGGAGTAACCATCTATGTCCTGACAGTGGGTCCTAGTGCACTGTATCGGCGGCCCATCTTGGGCCGACGACAAAGGTCGAGAGTTATCCGTGGTAAGGCTTATACCATCGACACTGGTCCCAAAAAAAAAATAAAAAGGGGCGCACGCAGGTCTCAAACCCACAACCTGGCGGGCGAGCCCGTGCCGCACCGCACACTGCTAGCCAAGTGGGAGGAATAGTTTTTAGTCAAACTATCCTCCCGCGCAACCCTTTTATATATTCGCCTCAAGCATTGTCGTCGGCCCTGGTAATCCCGCTAACAAGTGGTAATCAGTATCAGTGGCCTTCGATCATACCGTCGACACAGAGTGAACAGTGTCGGCGATCAATATGAACCCGCCGACATAAGTACATCCCCCCTCCGATAGTGGCCCTTTCCGAGGATCTGCCGCCTCCCTCCCGTCATCTTCTACAGTGAATACAAGGGTTAACGGCATGCAAAGCATATTATAGGTCATTCCTCATCAGTATCAGTGGCCTTCGATCATACCGTCGACACAGAGTGAACAGTGTCGGCGATCAGTTTGAACCCGCCGACATAAGTACACCCCCCCTCTGATAGTGGCCCTTTCCGAGGATCCGCCGCCTCCCTTCTGTCATCTTCTACGGTGAATACAAGGGTTAACGGCATGCAAAGCATATAATAGGTCATTCCTCTCTCTTCTATTGCGAGGAGTTGCCTCGACGGCACAAGTTACATCAAAATGTGACATGCTAACTTAGAAATTCCTCCGCACATCGCTGATACAGCGTGGGCATTTGAAATGAACTGGCGTCGACGATGGAACTCCAGCCAATCAAAGGCCAAGTTATGACCTATAACATGGTGAAGATGGCCCAGAAGCATACATGGATCATACCAATTAAGCGAACGACCCGTCTTTGCACCGTGAAAGGGCCGGGACCGGGGGATGTTCCTATGTCGGCGGCTATAAGTAGGGCCGCCGAGACAGGTAAACTTTTGTCTCGGGTGTGGCTTGTACCGCCGATAGAGGTGAACTATTGTCGTCGGCAGAACGTTTAGACGCTGACATAAGAACATCTCCCGGTCCTGTCCCTTTAACGGCGCGAAAGACAGGTCGTTCGCTTAATTGGTATGGTCCATGTATGGTTATGCCGCTACCACCGTCTCCTCCCTCCCACTCTGCCCCCTCTTCCATACCACGTGCCGCCACCTCCAGCGCCGCTTCCTCCTTCCTCCACCGCCGTCGCCGTCCCCCCCTCCCATGTCGTCGGTCGCGTCGCCGCCACCCCCCTCCTGTCCTCCACCAACGCCACCTCCGACCTCGCCGCCTCCCCGACACTCCGCGCCGGCCCCATCTCCGGTGCCCTACCGTACCACCTCCCCCTTTCCCCTGCCACCGCTTCCTCGCCGTGTCATCCTCTTCGCGGAGGTATGCATGTTTGCATTTATTTTTTATTGTGTTAGCTGTCTCCAACGAAATTAGTACTTGGTAATTTGTTATGACATTTTAATTGACACATTCGTAGGCTAGAAATGTATTACATGTGTAATGTGAACCGAGCCAGTGTTAAACCCGTGTGGGGGCACTCCTCGTTTTCGTAAGGAACTTGGACGGTGATTCGTCGAGTTCTATTATGAAAGATGTTGCGCTCCCGAGCTGTGCATCTTTTGGACAGCCCATGGATGTGCGTTTGGGTACGGTGGTTCTCGAGGGTGTATGGGGGGAATTCCGATCGCATGACCTTGTTGTTCACCTAGTGCATAACATAAACGGTATGCTGTACCCATCGTTGCACTGCGCGAACAATGGGATTATGCTGCTGGAATTCTGACCCGTACACCCTAGTGCCACGATCACCGTATCCAAACGCACATCCATGGGTGGGTAAGCCTTCCTAGTTAGCTACGTTTAAACTGTATAAATCTAAAACGAAAATGCATACATAAATGTTGTATAACAAACGATGGAAGATCAGTGGTGGATGTACGATGGGTGGATGAAGTCTAGGCGGCACATGGACGGGTGGATCGAGAAGGATAGAGCATTTGTGGAATTGGCTTTTCGGAAATTCTTCGATCCTAATGTAGCAGTCGTGTGGTGTCCTTGCGCTGCGTGCTCGAACATCAAGAAGAGGACTAAGAAAGATATTAGCCATCACCCATGTAGGCATGGATTCAAACCAAATTACTTTGTGTGGGTAGCTCATGGAGAGAGGAAGCGTACGGCACCGGCGTGTAGCCCTGTGGATTTTGATGAGGGCAACGATGAAGTCAAAGCCGATAGATTTGACGAGCTCACGGATGATATGGCTTGGGTTAACGATCTCTCCCCCGAGGAAGAGTCTAAGCCACTTGCCGAGCGATTTTAGAAGCTCCTTGATTCTGCCAAATTGCCGTTGCGTGAGCATACCAATGTGAGCGTATTCTCGACTGTGTCTCATTTAATGGCTATGAAAACCAAGTACAACCTGTCAGCCAATTGTTTCAATGATCTTTGCAAACTTTTGGATAGCTTGCTTCCGAATGGACACAAGATGTGTCCGAATCTTTATGAGTCGAAAAAGCTTCTAAGCGTGTTAGGCATACCTTGCGAGAGGATAGATTATTGCCCAAAGTTCTATATTCTTTATTAGAAGGCCGATTCTGGTCTGACTCATTGTAAGAATTGTAATGAGAGTCGATATAAGGAAGCAAAAAGTAGAGATGGTATAATGAGACATATGAAGTTGGCCCGAAAAACCTTTCTTTTTTTCTGATCACTCAACGTCTGCAGCGTCTTTACATGTCTAAGTCAACAGCAAGACACATGAGGTGGCACAAGGAGGGCAAATGCAGAAGGGAGGGCGTGATGATTCATCCATCGGATGCAAAAGCTTGGATGCACTTTGACCAACAACACCCTGAATTTGCGGCGGAGCCTAGGAATGTGCGAATTGGGATCTTGACCGACGGGTTCACATCATTCAATATGACCGCCCACCCGTACTCATGCTGGCTAGTATTTGCTATTTTGTACAACCTCCGCCTCAACTCTGTTCGAAAGAAGAGTGCATGTTCCGTTCTGTCGTTATAGCTGAACCCAAGTCTCCAGAAAAAAAAATTAGACTTATTCATGCAACCCATGATAGAAAAGCTTAACGACCTGTAGACTAAAGGAGTTCTGACATATGACAGCTACAAGGGGAAGAACTTTAGGATGTGTGCCACATTCTTTGATACATCCACGATTTTCCGGCGTATGACATGTTCTAAGGTTGGAGCACGAATGTAAAATTGTCGTGCCCTATATACCTGAGTAACACTAAAACATTCACACTGAAAAAGGGGACAACGCTTGTTGGTTCAATTGTCACAGTTGTTTTTTGGACCCGAGGCACCCATTTAGAAATCAGAAAAAGGCATTTCGTAAAGGTAAGGCTGTGAAGAGAGGACCACCAGAACTGTTCGAAGTGCAGATTATGATCGATTGGCATGACAATTTAGAAGAAATCGGGTATGTCGACGACTATGGTGAGGAGTACCATTGGACTCATTAGTGCACACCTCCCTTATGCAACTGCCTTAAAGCAAACGCACAACCTTGACCTGATGCACCAAGAGAAGAACATGTGCGAGGCAAGCTTGAACACAAACTAGGACATCCCACAGAAGACTAAAGATAACAAGAAAGCACGTCTTGATTGCGCTCTGATATCTGATCGGCCACACATGAACCTCGAACAGAATGGGACGAAACCTTGGGCAAAGTATTGTGTTGCATGTGTGCGAATAAGACAGATTATACAATGGATTAAGGATAAAGTCAAATTCCCAGATGGTTATGCGGCGAGCCTTCGGCATGCAGTTAGTATAGAGCAATGCAAGTTAAATGGAATGAAGGCCCACGACTACAAAGTTTTCATAGATCGACCGTTTTCATTACAGGACACCATCAGGTTAGCCCACTTGGATTCAGTGACCAAGCATTATAGGAAGAAAGGGATTCCGAAGATGTCGAGGGCAAGGGTAGCTCTCGAGTATCTTAAGGCGAAGGAGTATCGGCCTTGGTGTCCAGACTGGATGGACAAGTGTCCACGCGTCTAGAAGGACCTCTGCAAGATGTGGGTGTCAAAGGAGTCGATCGAGAGGTCAAAGAGGAACAGGGGAAATAGAGATGCTAACCCCGACATCTGCGCCACCTACATAGGAGGACGAGACAAGGGTCACGTCGCGCGCGATACTGTAAGTACACAAACTGAAAAACTCTCAACATATGTTTCATTTCACAACTAACATTTTGATATTAAACGACAGGAGATGGAGACAATCCTTGAGCTTGATGCCTTCACCGTGTGGAGGCAAGCACACACGCCCCGTGTCCGACCTGACGGCACACAGCCACCCATGGAGCCAGCTGCTTAGGAGAAGCTTGTAAGTGAATAGTTTTGCCGTTATCTGCCAAATTTAGACTGATTCAGAGCTAATCCACTTCATATCTTATTTATTCACATGATACATACACTGAAGCTATGAAGGTGAAACGTGGCGCCGACTGTGACCCCTTGAACATGGCGGTGGTGTAAGGATCCTAGGCCAAGAGGGGGGTGAATCGGCTAGTTCAAATTTTAATTTTGATTGCCTTTAGTGATTAGTCCAATTTATGACCCAAGCTAGCGCGTGAAAACATAACTTTCTAAGAGTGGAAGAGAACTACGCCTAGCAATTGAACACGAGTTTGACTACTAGGAGGCTCGATGGCACTCACACGTAATCGATCTTAATAAGATGTGCGAAAATGTAAAGGGTGAAAACTAGGAGACGCAAACCGAGTTGTTTACCGAAGTTCGGTGCTCAACACATGAACACCTACGTCTCCGTTGAGGAAGCTTTTCACAGAGAGAAATCGGGATCCTTTCGTCCCTAACCCTCAATCCACTCGTGGTAGCTCTTCACCAACACATGGTAGGCGAGCTCCAAACCTTCACACGGAAGCGAGTTCTCTCACACGCGAATGCTTCTGACACTCCGACACGAATACATGGCACCGACCTCCGACACACGAAGGGTTTGCACGCACCGCCGACACACGACGATGACCACTGACCCACAGTGGGTTTTGACCTCAACACATGAGGCACCTCTGACACATGGAGGATTTTGTGCACCACCGACACACGGTGATGACCACCAACACATGATGGGTTTTCTCTGACACACGGAGAGCGCCTCTGACACACGAAGGTAAGAACTTGGCGAAGACTTGGTGAATAACAACCTCGGTGACGATCTCCTCCGGCAATAGAATCCCAAGAGCACAAGACCGGAGACCTCACCTCACACCACCTCTCCCTCTCATGGAAACTAGGGCAAGAACACCATGCGGGAGGCTAGTACCTTGGGGATGAATGGGAGGAGATAGGGGGCACCTTCTTCTTCTCCTTCCTCTCTTCTTCTCCCTCTCTCAAGCACACATGGAGGCCAAGGGTGTAGAGGCAACCATGGGAGGAGCTCTCAAGGGTGGTTAGGCAAGGGGTGGCTGCAAAATGAGGCTCTCTCCCTTTTCCCCGTGCTGGTAGCTCCTATTTATAGGTACAAGGCGAAAACCCTAAGAATGGATAGCCAAAATTGAATTTTCCGTGATTCAGTTTCATCCGTCGGACCCAGTCCGATGGTCGTCGGACCTAGTCCGATGAAGTGTTTCACTTGGGGACTTAGTCGCTAGGAGCCGATGACTTGGTCGGACCCGGTCCGATGGTGGTCAAACCCCGTCCTACAGAAGGGTTGCATTTTTCGGACTTAGCCGCTGGCACGCTCATCCATCGGACCCAGTCCGATAGCCATCGGACCTAGTCCGACAGGGCTAGTTTTTGGCAGCCCACTTCATTTTGGCTATCTCTTTCTCCATTGATGTCTCGCCTAGGGTTTTGTGCCATGATTGTCGACTTGTGAACTCGGCGGGAACATTTTGACACTTAGGCAGGATGTTTCGTGCCCACAGGAAACATCTGGCTTTGAGACTTAGCAGCTACGAAACCTCGGACAGTTGTTTCCCCGGAATACTCTCGAACCCTTGCCACTCAAACTGAACATCCCGGAACACTCTAGAAGGACTCGGAAATGTGCTAAGGAGGATCTACAACCGGAGATGATCTTTCTAGGCGACGACGGGATAGATGGGCCGAAAACAGACACGCACACAAGGAAAATAGAAGAATTAACAAATAAGATCCTTAGCCTTAAAGCAGTCGTCGGAGGCCCAGTTGACATCAATTACCAAAACATTAAGCCCCTAGGAGTTTGTGCTTTTCTGGTGGACCTTATGGTCCTATATGACTAGTTCAGTGAGAGTAGTCATGGCAGGCTCGGCTTCATGGACTCCGTGGTGGCCCACGATTTGTACAGGGGAGAGGTCAGGGCGCATCGACAGCAAGCCTCCTCCTCCTCCCGTGCTCAGCTGGAAGCCCAGAAGAAGCTGATCGAGGAGTTGCAGCTTCAGAGGCAAGTGGACCAGCAGTAGTGGCAGGCGGAGGAGCGGCGGGCCAGTTGGGCCGAAAACAGACACGCACACAAGGAAGATAGAAGAACTAACAAATAAGGTCCTTAGCCTTAAACCAGTCGTCGGAGGCCCAGTTGACATCAATTACCAAAACATTAAGCCCCTAGGAGCTTGTGCTTTCAGTTGGACCTTATGGTCCTATACGACCAGTTCGGTGGGAGTAGTCATGACAGGCTCGGCTTCATGGACACCGTGGTGGCCCACGACTCGTACAGGGCAGAGGTCAGGGCACATTGACAGCAAGCCGCCTCCTCCTCCTGCGCCTAGCTAGAAGCCCAGAAGAAGCTGATCGAGGAGTTGTAACTTCTAAGGCAGGTGGACCAGCAGCGGTGGTAGGTAGAGGAGCGGCAGAGGCAGGTTGAGCGAGAGGAGGATAGGAAGCGGTTCGAGGCCCTCCAGCAACAGAACCTCTGGATGTTCCAGTATTTACATCAGGTATATAAGATCATATTCGTCAATTGGTTTTGCTTTCATTTTTAGATGCTAACAAACAATTCACATTCGTTGCATGGGGTGAGACCCTCTAGCCAGCCGCACATGTCTCCTCCACAGTTGTACATCTTTACGCAGATGCCGAGGGCCCCGACGACACAGACTGGCGCTTCCACCCAGTTCGTGTTGCCGGCCACTTCCCTATTTTCCAGTTCAGCCCTCCACCAGCGGCTTCACCAGGGTTAAGGCATTTTTCCCAGTTAGCTCAACATATTCATACAAGTATAAAATGCACGAACATGTTGAAATTTGTGTCTTCCTCTAATCTTGCAGGTTCCTGGCTCAGCTGCGCCTATGCATGCAACAAATGTTCCGCAGGGAGGTGACTCTAGTGGCACAAGATCGGCCGCGGAGGAATTCGTCGACAATATCTTTGCTGATCCTGCCTTAGATAGGTCGCAAAACAATTAGCTAGTTTCTATTCGGTTCTATCTTCTAGTTTCCATCATATCTTAATGGAATGTTTTAAGCTCAATGTCCGTGTTATAAACTTTTGGACTTCTATTCTTTACCATTGTGGCAATGTTTGATGGTTCTAGTCATTTCGGTCGTTTTTATGGATTATTTAGGATTTTTTACATATTTGGATGTATGTGCTTGAAAATATGGTGGCGAGCACCTGTGAATATGGAATTATGTGTTGTTATGGTTAGGAACATTGTGAAATATATATATATATATATATATATATATATTCG
>SPJY01037201.1:1094360-1262225 GCA_005191435.1 Raddia distichophylla | reverse complement strand
GATGTCGTCCGCCGCCGCGGAGTGCGCGTCAGCGATGCCGCCGGCCTCCTCGAGGCCGTCGGCGCAGGTGTCGCGGTTGGTGAGGGCAGCGGAGATCCACGTGAGCGCGTCCAGAGGCGGAGCTCAGCCTGGGGCGCAAGGGGGCTGAAGCCCCGGTCCTGCCCAATAGCGAATAACCCACCTATATATGTATTAGGCCCAAGTGAATGAAGCAGGCATCAAGCAAATGGGCTTGAACGAGCACTCACGGCCACTGGCGGAGGTGCTCGACTCCTCGTTACAGCTTCCAAGAGGCAACGAAAAATGTTTGCGAGACAGATAAACCATGCAGCAGCAGCAAGCCATAACATTTACCCAGGAAGACGCACGCCTGGGGGGTACACTTTCCATACCAAGACTCACTGATCAGAACAACAGCAATAGCTGAATGCGACGTGCAAAGGGTGCTAGTTGATGGAGGGAGTTCGGCGGACATACTGTTCCTCGATGTCCAAAAGAAAATGTTCATCCCTATCGACCGTCTTGCTCAATCCAATACTCCGCTAGTGGGGTTTGGTGGAGGACCTGTGAAGGCCCTTGGACAAATAACATTGCCAAGAACCTTCGCTGAAGGGTGAATGTCCGTGACAAGAAAAATTGTCTTCGATGTCATAGACATGGAGTATCGATCCCTACAACATAATCCTCAGAAGCAGGGAAACATTTTTGTTTTAAAATTTTTATCGGACCCCACCGGTAAGGGCGAAAATCGCGAAAATTGGAAATTCGATTTTTTCTGAATTCAAACAAAAAAGTTGCATAAATACTACATTGGTGGGAGTCGAACCCAAGACCTACGGATTCCTAACAGCAAAGATCCAACCATTGGGCTACATGGGCCTTCATGTGCATAGTTTGGCACGGATTATAATTATACAATAGCGTGTTTGATGAAATTTACTAAAAAACGATTTTTTTTGGCCGGTTCACATATTTATCCGAGGGGGGGGGGTCCGATAAGCCCGAATTTCGGTGAGATTCGGCGAAATTTCGTCGGTAAGATTTTCCCTGCTTCGAGCATACTGTCGACACAGAGTGAACAGTGTCGGCGATCAGTTTGAACCCGCCGACATAAGTACACCCCCCCTCTGATAGTGGCCCTTTCCGAGGATCCGCCGCCTCCCTTCTGTCATCTTCTACGGTGAATACAAGGGTTAACGGCATGCAAAGCATATAATAGGTCATTCCTCTCTCTTCTATTGCGAGGAGTTGCCTCGACGGCACAAGTTACATCGAAATGTGACGTGCTATCTTACAAATTCCTCCACACATCGCTGATACAGCGTGGGCATTTGAAATGAACTGGCGTCGACGATGGAACTCCAACCAATCAAAGACCAAGTTATGACCTATAACATGGTGAAGATGGCCTAGAAGCATACATGGACCATAACAATTAAGCGAACGACCCGTCTTCGCACCATGAAAGGGCCGGGACCGGGGGATGTTCCTATGTCGGCGGCTATAAGTAGGGCCGCCGAGACAGGTAAACTTTTGTCTCGGGTGTGGCTTGTACCGCCGATAGAGGTGAACTATTGTCGTCGGCAGAACGTTTAGACGCTGACATAAGAACATCTCCCGGTCCTGTCCCTTTAACGGCGCGAAAGACAGGTCGTTCGCTTAATTGGTATGGTCCATGTATGGTTATGCCGCCGCCACCGTCTCCTCCCTCCCGCTCTGCCCCTCTTCCATACCACGCGCCGCCACCTCCCGTGCCGCTCCCTCCTCCCTCCACCGCCGTCGCAGTCCCCTCCCTTCCGTGTCGTCGGTCGCGCCGCCCCCCTCCTGTCCTCCACCAACGCCACCTCCGACCTCGCCGCCTCCCCGACACACCGCGACAGCCCCATCTCCGGTGCCCCTACCGCACCACCTCCCCCTTTCCCCTGCCACTGCTTCCTCGCCGTGTCATCCTCTCCGCGGAGGTATGCATGTTTGCATTTATTTTTTATTGTGTTAGTTGTCTCCAACGAAATTATGCTTGGTAATTTATTATGACATTGTAATTGACACTTTCGTAGGCTAGAAATGTATTACATGTGTAACGTGAACCGAGCCAGTGTTAAACCCGTAAGGGGGCACTCCTCATTTTCGTAAGGAACTTAGACGGTGATTCGTCGAGTTCTATTACGAAAGATGTTGCGCTCCGAGTTGTGCACCTTTTGGACATCCCACGGATGTGTAGGTATGGTGGTCATGGCACGAGGGTGTATTGGGGGAATTCTGGTGGCATGACTTTGTTATTCACCTAGTGCATAACATTAACGGTACGCCCCGTCGTTGCACTGCACGAACAACGGGGTTATGCTGCCGGAATTCTGACCCGTACACCCTAGTGCCACGATCACCGTATCCAAACGCACATCCGTGGGTGGGTAAGCCTTCCTATTTAGCTATGTTTAAACTGTATAAATCTAAAACGAGAATGCATACATAAATGTTATATAGAAAACGATGGAAGATCAGCGGTGGATGTACGATGGGTGGATGCAGTCTGGGCGGCACATGGATGAGTGGATCGAGAAGGATAGAGCATTTGTGGAATTGGCTTTTCGGAAATTCTTCGATCCTAATGTAGCGGTCGTGTGGTGTCCTTGCGTTGCGTGCTCAAACATCGAGAAGAGGACTAAGAAAGATATTAGCCATCACCCATGTAGGCATGGATTCAAACCAAATTACTTTGTGTGGGTAGCTCATGGAGAGAGGAAGCGTACGGCACCGACGTGTAGCCCTGTGGATTTTGATGAGGGCTACGACGAAGTCGAAGCCGATAGATTTAACAAGCTTGCGAATGATATGGCTCGGGTTAACGATCTCTCCTCCGAGGAAGAGTCTGAGCCACTTGCTGAACGATTTTAGAAGCTCCTTGATTCTGCCAAGTTGCCGTTGCGTGAGCATACCAATGTGAGCGTACTCTCGACTGTGTCTCATTTAATGGTTGTGAAAACCAAGTACAACCTGTCATCCAATTATTTCAATGATCTTTGCAAACTTTTGGATAGCTTGCTTCCGAATGGACACAAGATGTGTCCGAATCATTATGAGTCGAAGAAGCTTCTAAGCGTGCTAGGCATGCCTTGCGAGAGGATAAATTATTGCCCAAAGTTCTGTATGCTTTATTAGAAGGCCGATTATGGTCTGACTCATTGTAAGAATTGTAATGAGAGTCGATACAAGGAAGCTAAAAGTAGAGATGGTATAATGAGACATACGAAGTTGGCCCAAAAAACCTTTCTTTTTTCTGATCACTCAACGTCTGTAGCGTCTTTACATGTCTAAGTCAACGGCAAGACACATGAGGTGGCACAAGGAGGGCAAACGCAGAAGGGAGGGCATGATGATTCATCCATCGGATGCAAAAGCTTGGACGCACTTTGACCAACAACACCCTGAATTTGCGGCGAAGCCTAGGAATGTGCGAATTGGGATCTCGACCGACGGGTTCACATCATTCAATATGACTGCCCACCCGTACTCATGCTGGCTAGTATTTGCTATTTCATACAACCTACCGCCTCAACTCTGTACGAAAGAAGAGTATATGTTCCGTTCTGTCATTATAGTTGGACCCAAGTCTCCAGGAAAAAAATTAGACTTATTCATGCAACCCATGATAGATGAGCTTAACGACCTGTAGACTAAAGGAGTTCTGACATATGACAGCTACAAGGGGAAGAACTTTAGGATGTGTGCCACATTCTTTGATACATCCACGATTTTCCGGCGTATGACATGTTCTAAGGTTGGAGCACGAATGTAAAATTGTCGTGCCCTATATACCTGAGTAACACTAAAACATTCACACTGAAAAAGGGGACAACGCTTGTTGGTTCAATTGTCACAGTTGTTTTTTGGACCCGAGGCACCCATTTAGAAATCAGAAAAAGGCATTTCGTAAAGGTAAGGCTGTGAAGAGAGGACCACCAGAATTGTTCAAAGTGCAGAATATCATCGATTGGCATGACAATTTGGAAGAAATCGGGTATGTCAACGACTATGGTGAGGAGTACCATTGGACTCATTAGTGCAGCATATATAACCTCCCTTATGCAACTGCCTTGAAGCAAACGCACAACCTTGACTTGATGCACCAAGAGAAGAATATGTTAGAGGCAAGCTTGAACACAAACTAGGACATCCCACAGAGGACTAAAGATAACAAGAAAGCACGTCTTTATTGCGCTCTGATATGTGATTGGCCACACATGAACCTCGAACAGAATGGGACGAAACCTTGGGCAAAGTATTGTGTTGCATGTGTGCGAATAAGACAGATTATACAATGGATTAAGGATAAAGTCAAATTCCCAGATGGTTATGCGGCGAGCCTTCGACATGCAGTTAGTATAGAGCAATGCAAGTTAAATGGAATGAAGGCCCACGAGTACAAAGTTTTCATAGATCGACTGTTTTCATTACAGGACGCCATCAGGTTAGCCCACTTGGATGCGGTGACCAAGCATTATAGGAAGAAAGGGATTCCGAAGATGTCGAGGGCAAGGGCAGCTCTCGAGTATCTTAAGGCGAAGGATTATCGGCCTTGGTGTTCAGACTGGATAGACAAAGGAGTCGATCGAGAGGTCGAAGAGGAACAGGGGAAATAGAGATGCTAACCCCGACATCTGCGCCACCTACATAGGAGGACGAGACAAGGGTCACGTCGCGCGCGATATTGTAGGTACACAAACTGAAAAACTCTCAACATATGTTTCATTTCACAACTAATATTTTGATATTACGGCAGGAGATGGAGGCGATCCATGAGCCCGATGCCTTCACCGTGTCGAGGCAAGCACACAAGCTCCGTGTCCGACCTGACGGCACACAGCCACCCATGGCGCCAGCTGCTCAGGAGAAGCTTGTAAGTGAATAGTTTTTACCGTTATCTGCCAAATTTCGATTGATTCAGAGCTAATCCACTTCATATCTTATTTATTCACAGGATACATACACTGAAGCTATGAAGGAGAAACATGGCACCGACTATGACCCCTTGAACATGGCGGTGGTGTAAGGATCCTAGGCCGAGAGGGGGGTGAATCGTCTAGTTCAAATTTTAATTTTGTTTGCCTTTAGTGATTAGTCCAATTTATGACCCAAGCTAGCGCGTGGAAATGTAGTGTTCCAAGAGCGGAAGAGAACTATGCCTAGCAATTGAACACGGGTTCGACTACTAGGAGGCTCGATGGCACTCACACGCAATCGATCTTAATAAGATGTGCGAAAATGTAAAGGGTGAAAACAAGGAGACGCAAACCGAGTTGTTTACTGAAGTTCGGTGCTCAACACATGAACACCTACGTCTTCGTTGAGGAAACTTCTCACAGAGAGAAATCGGGACCCTTTCGTCCCTAGCCCTCATTCCACTCATGGTAGCTCTTCACCAACACATGGTAGGCGTCACACGGAAGCGAGTTCTCTCACACGCGAATGCTTCTCACACTCCGACACGAATACATGGCACCGACCTCCGACAAACGAAGGGTTTGCACGCACCGCCAACACACGACGATGACCACCGACCCACGGTGGGTTTTGACCTCAACACATGTGGCACCTCCGACACACGGAGGATTTTGGGCACCACCGACACACGGTGATGACCACCAACACACGATGGGTTTTTCTCTGACACACGTAGAGTGCCTCCGACACACGGAGGCAAGAACTTGGCGAAGGCTTGGTGAATAACAACCTCGGTGACGATCTCCTCCGGCATTAGAATCCCAAGAGCACAAGACCAGAGACCTCACCTCACACCACCTCTCCCTCTCATGGAAACTAGGACAAGAACACCATGCGGGAAGCTAGTACCTTGGGCATGAATGGGAGGAGATGGGGGTCACCTTTTTCTTCTCCTTCCTCTCTTCTTCTCCCTCTCTCAAGCACACATGGAGGCCAAGGGTGTAGAGGCAGCCATGGGAGGAGCTCTCAAGGGTGGCTAGGCAAGGGGTGGCTGCAAAATGAGGCGCCCTCCCTTTTCCCCGTGCTGGTGGCTCCTATTTATAGGTATAAGGCGAAAACCCTAAGAATGGATAGCCCAAATTGAATTTCCCATGATTCAGTTTCATCCGTCGGACCCAGTCCGATGGTCGTCGGACCTAGTCCGATGAAGTGTTTCACTTGCGGACTTAGTCGCTAGGAGCCGGTGACCTGGTCGGACCCGGTCCGACGGTGGTCAGACCCCGTCCTATAGAAGGGTTACATTTTGGGGACTTAGCCGCTGGCACGCTCATCCATTGGACCCAGTCTGATAGCCGTCGGACCCAGTCCGACAGGGCTAGTTTTTGGCAGCCCACTTTGTTTTGGCTATCCCTTTCTCCATTGATGTCTCGCCTAGGGTTTTGTGCTATGTTTGTCGACTTGTGAACTCGGCGGAAACATTTTGACACTTAGGCAGGAAGTTTCGCGTCCACAGGAAACATATGGCTTTGAGACTTAGCGGCTACGAAACCCCAGACAGTTGTTTCCCCGGAATACTCTCGAACCCTTGCCACTCAAACCAAACATCCCGGAACACTCTAGAAGGACTCGGAAATGTGCTAAGGAGGATCTACAACCGGAGATGATCTTTGTAGGCGACGACGTGCCAGATGGGCCGAAAACAGACACACACACAAGGAAAATAGAAGAATTAACAAATAAGATCCTTAGCCTTAAAGCAGTCGTCGGAGGCCCAGTTGATATCAATTACCAAAACATTAAGCCCCTAGGAGCTTGTGCTTTCAGGTGGACCTTATGGTCCTATACGACCAGTTCGGTGAGAGTAGTCATGGCAGGCACGGCTTCAAGGATTTCGTGGTGGCCCACGATTTGTACAGGGGAGAGGTCAGGGCGCATCGACAGCAAGCCTCCTCCTCCTCCCGTGCCTAGCTGGAAGCCCAGAAGAAGCTGATCGAGGAGTTGCAGCTTTGGAGGCAGGTGGACTAGCATCAGTGGCAGGTAGGCTAGGGGTGGGCGTTCGGTATTATCGGTATATTCGGTTCGGTATTTACGGTATTCAAAAAGTTCGGTATTCACAAAATGGATGCCGAAATTATGACTAGAAAAATAGCTACCGATGCCAAAAATACCGAATTAATTCGGTACGGTATTCTGGTATTTTCGGTAGATCGAGTTACCCGCGCCGGGGGCCGTCGTCGCCGAGGGAACGCCATCGCTGGGGGAAGCCGTCGCCAGGGGAAGCCGAGGGGACGCCATCGCTAAGTGAAGCCGTCGCCGGGGGAAGCCGCGCCAGTCACTGGGGAGGCCGTCGTTGGGGAGGCCGCGCCAGTCGCCGGGGAGGGCGGGAGGCCGTCGGAGGAGGAGGCCGTGCCGGGGGAGGCCTTCACCGGGGAAGCCGCGCCCAGGGGACGCCGCCCGCCGGGGGACGTGGTCGCCGGGTAAGGACTGAGGCCGCCGCCAAGGCATAGGTGAATGGGGGGAGAAGGCCGGCGCAGGGGTGGTTTGCGGTTTGGATTAGGACATTTTGGGCCAAATGGGCCGTGGTGGATGATTGGGCCAGAAATTGCATATAAAAATTGCATATAAGGAGCTGTGTATTTGGGCTTGATCGCTTGATCGGTATTTCGGTTTTTGTCAGATGAATACTGAACCGAATACCGAATACCGAACTGTGCAAAAACAGATACCGAGATAAATGCCAAAATACCTAAATACCGAAATTTCGGTATTTCGGTTCGGTGTTTCGGTATGGTATTTCGGTATGGTATTTTTATGCCCACCCCTAGTGGTAGGCGGAGGATCGACGGGCCAGTTGGGCCGAAAACAGACACGCACACAAGGAAGATAGAAGAACTAACAAATAAGGTCCTTAGCCTTAAACCAGTCGTCGGAGGCCCAGTTGACATCAATTACCAAAACATTAAGACCTCTGCCCTGTACGAGTCGTGGGCCACCACGGTGTCCATGAAGCCGAGCCTGTCATGACTACTCCCACCGAATTGGTCGTATAGGACCATAAGGTCCAACTGAAAGAACAACCCTCCAGCAACAGAACCTCTGGATGTTCCAGTATTTATATTAGGTATATAAGATCGTATTCGTCAATTGGTTTTGCTTTCATTTTTAGATGCTAGCAAACAATTCACATTCGTTGCATGGGGCGAGACCCTCCAGCCAGCCGCACATGTCTCCTCCACAGTCATACATCTTTACGCAGATGCCGGGGGCCACGACGACACAGGTTGGCGCTTCCACCCAGTTCGTGTTGCCGGCCACGTTCCCCATTTTCCAGTTCGGCCCTCCACCAGCGGCTTCACCAGGGGTAAGGCATTTTTCCCAGTTAGCTCAACATATTCATACAAGTATAAAAATGCACAAACATGTTGAAAATTGTGTCTTCCTCTAATCTTGCAGGTTCCCGGCTCAGCTGCGCCTACGCATGCAACAAATGTTCCACAAGGAGGTGACTCTAGTGGCACAAGATCGGCCGCGGAGTAATTCGTCGACAATATGTTTGCTGATACTGCCTTAGATAGGTCGCAAAACAATTAGCTAGTTTCTATTCGGTTCTATCTTCTAGTTTCCATCATACCTTAATGGAATGTTTTAAGCTCTATGTCCGTGTTACAAACTTTTGGACTTCTATTCTTTACCATTTGTGGCAATGTTTGATGGTTCTAGTCATTTCGGTCGTTTTTATGGATTATTTTGGATTCCTGTAGTGACAACACCTTTTCTTCATTTGTAGTTTCAACTTCAGGGTTTGGGAAGGGGTTACCGAGCGGTTTTCATATCATCTCTTTGAATCCCAGTAGCTAATCTCTTATGGTGGATTTCACCGGTTGGTGGTCCGTCAAGATCCAACGCCCACTCCCATGTGGGGCTCGAATAGGAGCTAACTCTGCGGTCCTAGGGATTTTTTTGTAATCTCTAGCTCAAGCGCAATGCTAGTGTATTCGACAACACATGGCCCACAGAAAATCTTCCTCAATCTTATCCCCTCTTCACTTTGTAATATAACTTTTTCTCCATGTACTTTTACACCTTTGCCCCCTATTTGGCCAAGGGTCCTTTTGTTTTAAATTCTACCTCCCCTCCCCTAAAATTTGAATAGAGGCCTTGTTTGTGTCTGCCAAAAGTTGCTGAAAATTTTAATATGAAAAATTGTGATCTCTTGAGAGACGTCTTGGATAGTTCAAAAAATTATGAAAAAATATTTTAAAAACTTTAAGAAAAACTATTTAATTTAATAATAAATTATTAAATTATTCATGCAAAAATAATAAATTTTTATTTAATTTAATTTAAGTCAAAAGCAACAACGCCAGAACGTGGTTCTGTAGGATCGTAGGCGCTAAATACCCCTAATTAGCGGAAGCAAATCAATGGAAGTAGATACTCATGCAAGATTAGGTAAACATTATCAGAGACGCACACGTTTGATAACGTAGTTCGGCACCTGCCTACATCTGCGGGGCAATGATTCCGGGCGCTCCTCCCCAATCAAATCATTTTAAAAAGAAGTACAGATCTGCTCTGGTCTGTGTTACGAGCAACAACTCCTAGCTACGCTTCACACGACGTCTACTGCCCTGCTACAGCTTTTGCTAGCATAACACAATCCCTCGCTCATCTGCCTCTCTTCCCTGATAAAATCTCTTCTAATCTTCTTTTAATCTCCCTCTAATCTTCTCTAATCACCTCTGGAATTTTCCTAATTTTCGTAGCCATCGTTAACATGTGGAAACCCTAAAACTCCTATTAATCCCAAGCCTCCTCGTCTCTTTTTATAATGAAAATACCACGAATCTATTTCAGGCTCAACTTCTACTCCCACTCGGCCTGACAGCCCCACCTGGGCCTCTGCGTCCTGCCTGGGCCGCCTGCCGGCCGCGCCTGCCAGCTTCCGCCCGAGCCCACGCGCCAGCTGGGCCTCCCGCGCCGCGCGATCCCAGCCGCACGCCGCCTGGGCCGCTCAGCCTGCTGCCCTCGCATGCACAGGTGCACAGCCAGCACACACGCACGGCATGCATGTGCATACACGCACACGCCACCTGCAAACACGCACAGCACAGTGCACTCTTTTTTTTCTTTTTCTTCTTTTCTTTTCCTTTCCTTTTCTATCTACTTTCTAAACTGCACAAACAAACATATAAATATCTTTAAAGCATTCCAAATTATTAGTTCAAGATTAGTCCAATAAATCTCTCAAATATTCATCCAAAATTATCATTTTCCTTTCAAAGATATTCCAATAATTCCAAAAATATGTAAATAAATTGTAAATCATCTCATCACAAAATATTCAAAACATTCACTCAACAGGTTCTTCTGTACTTTTACTTATAAAGATAAACAGCGTGTCAGCTCTGACCAGCGTTATTATACCCGAAAGAGATGCAAAGTACTGTTACACACAACGAGAAGTAGCGAAGATAGTAACACTACAGAGGGGCAGCGTGCTGCATCTGATGCACTATATATCTGATGCATCTGACACATTGGATTATATATAGCTTAGCGGCGCCATTCTTCGAAAGTTGGAGTCTCCACTCCAATGTTCTTCATATCTCTTATGCTTGCTGGTTACACAAATTAATCACCACTAACCAGTTAGGCAGTTATCAAGAGAACTATATACACACACATATATATATCGAACTCACGATGTGGAGAGGGAGTAGCTAGAGACATTGTATGAATAGAAAGAAGCACTTACACAAATGGACTTCCGGCTTAGCAGTAGTTGTTGCATCAGTAATGACAGTAACTTTCTCATAGTCCAGCGCTACAGCGTCATAGACAGTCTGACGAATACAGTTCGGTGTCTGAAGCCCTATCGAAGAAACAAATGATCTTGTACAATTTGGGTCTGATCTTATAATTATAGAAACCAATCTTTGCTGTCAATATATTTAGTGCTAATGTTCATTGAGGGTACACTAACATCAGATCCATGAAGAGCGGCTTAGCTGTGAAGCGGTAGTCATTTTTCTCAGTTAAACACTTTCATGAAAATTCACTGACTTTCTAAGTGGAGAAGGGGTTGCACCTCTCCAGAACAAAGCCGCTCTTTATAGATATATGATGATTCAGATATAATGTTAGCAAGTTAATACTTAATGAACATTTAACAGCGATCAATGATCAACCAGACAGGATTAAGGAAAACGAAATTTTCGTATCAATTGGAAGCGCTTACCAAGAACGACCAGGTTCTTTATCCCTGAAGTTTTGAGAACAGAGTCGAGGGGCGTGGCCATGAAAGCACTGAACCGTGCCTTCACCAGCTTGTACTCTCCGTCTTCCATGGCGAGCCCGTCGGCCAGCTCCGCACCTTCTGAGCCCTTCGCCACCGGGCCCTTCCCGCCGGCGTAGAGGTGCCGCCGGAACAGCTCGACGTCTCTCCCGCTGGGGTCATGCTCTCTCACAACCTTCATCGCAATACTGCATAAGCATATCTATTATCAGCTGCAAAGATGGCAGCAGTTAATTAGGAGACGACGGCTGACCCAGACGACGAAGATGCCGCGCTCCCGAGCGACGGCGACGGCCGCCGCGACGATGGGGAGAATTGCCTCGGCGCCGAGCATCAGCGCCGGGCTGCCCATCTCCGGGTGCACGAAGTCCTTCTGCAACAGCTCGTCAGAATCCAACGGAAGCAAACCTACGTACGTCACGTAGTCAAGAACCCTAACCTGCATGTCCATGACGAGCATGGCCGTCTCGCTCCACTTGCCGTTGCCGCCGGCACCGGCCGCCGCCGCCTGCGCTCTGGGACTCATGGACGGAAGAACACACTTGTTTGTTGCTACCGGAGGAGAGGAGACCCGGCTCTTCTAGAGGATGTGTAGCTAGCAATATAATAAGGAAAACGCCAGGACAGGGACGTCCGGCCGGCCGGCCTCGCGCGCGGAGCACGAGAAAAACGCGCAGGGAATACTGTGCCGATATGCAGGTGGCCCCCATAGAATTTTATTTTTTTGGTGACCTATTTTTTGACTGGATGCTCTAATTTACAAACCGTTTGCACCAACGTGTTCCTCGTATTTTTACGAACAAAACAAGATATATATTACCATATAACTCTTCAAACTTACCTGATGAAACTTGGGTTTCGCCTACTGAAATTTGGATTTCATATTCGTTAAACTTGCAGAAATGCCAAGTTTCATCAGGTTTAATACAAGTTTCATCAAGTTTCAACAGTCTTATACAAGTTTCTTCAAGTTTCATCAGGCCAATTCAAGTTTCAACAGGTTTCATCTAAGTTTCATCAGTTACATCGAAGTTTCATCCAAGTTTCATCAGATTTCATCAGCATACAGTCAAGTTTTATCAGTACACGGCTAAGTTTCGCTAGTATAAGTGTAAGTTTCATAAGTGCCTTCTCCTAGTTTCACATCAAAAAAAATTTGAAAAAAATCAAAAAATTTAAAAAGTATTTAAAATGGGTTACTCTCGATTTTAGAAGAATTATGAAATTTATTCCACGCATTTTGAAAACTGTTTGAATTTTATACAAAAATCAGAAGTTTAATTGGAATTTTAATCAAACGCTGGCTAGCAACAACTAACAACTAGCAGGCTCGCGTGCGCACAGCAGCTCGTCAGATCGGCGCGGTGCCGGTGATCAGACGACCCAGGCAGGTCCGGACAGCGCGCCAGGCGTCGGACGTCCGACGCCTGGCGCTCGCCCTATAATAATCACCCAGACGACAGCAATAAAGATAAGAAACAGAACAGTGCAATCAAGGTCAGCATGTCAGATCTAATCTTGATTAGGTGGCAAGAGTCTATTTTATATTCTAGTAAACTAGATTTTATATAATAGTATGTTTTATTTGAGTAGGATTAGATTTGAGAGTTCCTAGTTTAGCAGAAATAGTGTAATTTTACTAGTATAAATAACGGGTTTGCTATTTCGCAGGCGTCTGAAATTTGCGAAATCATGCAGGCGCAAAAAATTCCACTAAATTTATACTGTTTTTCCACATTTCTATTTACTGGAAAAAAATGTTTTGCAATAGTGGAATTTTTTGCGCGAGGTCTGATCTATTATAAATTTATTTTGTTTTTGTTTATTGCAGATTTCTTTTGTTTTCTGTTTATTATAAATTTTATTTTGTTTTCTTTTTCACGTCAAGAGATTTTTTTTGCTCGTATAATTTGCGAAATCGTGCAGGCGCAAAAAATTCCACTAAATTTATACTGTTTTTTCCACATTTCCATTTATTGAAAAAAATGTTTTGCGATAGTGGAATTTTTTGCGCGAGGTCTGCATGCATGTGCGCGGCATGCGCCTGCACAAATGCTAAAATTGCAGGCGCCTGCCTAATAGTGCCTCCCTATAAATAAAGGCCAAGAACTAAAAAGAAGTGAAAGTTTAATTTAACATCGAAAAATAATACGTGAGCCAACCACACCAGACATGTTTCAACCTTCATTTAGTGCTAGTCAGAGCAATTAGGCTTAGCTATTTTAATTGGCGATCAAAGTTGCCGAAAACAAATTGCCGTTGAGGTCGCTCATTCATGTGACAATGGAAGTTGCTTCTATTTCGTATGTGAAGTTTTAGCAGTACAGCGGCACGCGCGATACAGGAAGGCTTCAAGTCGGCTGCTAAGGTATAGTCGATATCTGGTCAAATTTTTTAACGATTGGTGTCGAGTCTAGGTTTAACTTAGAGATCGTAATAAGAAGATGTTAATGATACCACATAGAGCAGGAGTGTTAGTGGTGAGGCAGGAGGCCAGCCCCGTCGTCGACGGAGTACTCGCAAATTGCAATGAGCAGCTATGCTATCTAGGCTATCAACTTGCATGTAGCAATAGAGGTGTAGGAGGTGTGGTCTACCATCGATCCAGGCAGCAACACATACAAGAAAGGAGGCATGAAATTCTGAAAGGATAAACTAGCACTATCGACAATCTGTAGTACGATTTTCGAAGACCTCATGATCACCGTCAACAGAATGGACTCGGCGAAGGTGGCATGGGAGGCAATCAAGAGATGATCATGTGATAGAGGCGAAACTGCCGTCTCTCAAACATGATTTCGAGAATCTCAAGATTCTGTACAGCGAGACTATAGAGACCTTCGCCACTAGGGTCTCAATGACTGTCAATGGTATTCAAAGTCTAGAGAAAGACAAGGACAAGCAGCTGTCGAAGGTTGAAGTGGTGTGTCGCTTCTTGCATGCGGCACCGAAAAAATACATGTAGCTCGTTATCTCAATCGAGCAATATATCAACTTGAAGTCCTTAACACTGGTTGATCTGATTGATCACTATCGGGCGTACGACGAACGGATCAAATACACTATTAATTGGTGATCTAGAAGACTAATGACAACTCTTGCTCACTTAATCGCAGTGGGAGATAATGTCAAGGAAGGGAGAGTGGTCCTCCAGGGTGGTGGAACGAAGGCTAGCGACAAGGGTTCTAGTAAACGATGTAAGTCAAAGGATGTTTGTAACCATTGTCATGGATATCGACGCAAAAAGGGTTGCCATGATGATGATGATGATGATGATGATGATGAGTCAAGTGATACCGACAATGACAAGTCGAGCAATGACAAGCCAAACTTTGGGGATGCGAACGATTGGATCAAGATCAAATGTTGCAACTGCAATGTGTATGGGCATTATGCATCTGAGAGCCGGAAACCTTGTCGTAATCGAGATTGGCACAAGGAGGAAGGGAATCTCATCCATAAACATGTCGATGATGAATCTTGGCTACTCTCCACGCATGTGCAGAAGGTACATGATGTGGTGCTTTTGAGTAAGGAGAAGATGATGTTGAGGATGTGTGCCAAATTAAGGAGAAACACAACTTGCATCTATGAAGTGGTATTTGCACAATGATGCAAGCAACCACATGACAGGGCAAAGGTCTATATATATTCGAGAAGCTAGATGAGCGTTTTCAAGGATGAGTCTAATTTGGTGAGATGGATCTATTACGGAGATTAATGGGAAGGGTCGATTTTTCTCCGATTCAAGAACAGATAACAGCGTGTGCTCTCTGAGATATATTTTATACCAAGTCCCTCCAAAACCGTCATCAATCTGAGATAGTTTGTTGAAAAGGGATGCAAAATAATTATGCACTAAGAAGATATATGGTTTTGTGAGTGAAGCGGGAAGTTTCTCATGAAGGTGAAAGGATTCAAAGATAGGTAATAAATGATTCAGTTGAATGTATATACCATTGAGCATGGTCAACAAAAGAACATTAAGAGGTTGTGCCACATGATATATTCAAGCGGGTAATATCAAGTGCAACTCCAACCAACCAATGAGATGTGGTGGTGTCTCATCCTCTTTAGCATGGAGGAGCCAGCTAATACAAAGAAGCGTGAAAAGAAGGAAATAATGATGGCATCAACGACAGTGATATTTTAGCATAGCTTGGAGACCTACAAGGAGTGATAGGAGCAATTTGGTTTTGACGGTGATGACCAAGTTGAGGATGAGTGAGCACTCAAGAAGAATAAGAAGAAGCGAGGATGCATGAATGACTTGAAGGAATGCTTGGGCTGCAACCCGTTAAGGTTGTGAACACGTCAGATGGATGTAAGGACAATGCGATGAGACTGATTTGTCAAGGTATTGTGTTGCGTCAAGTTTTTGGCCATGAGCTAGGAGATTAGGATCAAGATTAAAGGGAATTGTTAGATCTAATTTTTAATAGGTAGTAAGAGTCTATTTTATATTCTAGTAGGACTAGATTTCGTATACGAGTATGTCTAGCTTGAGTAGATTTCATATATATTTTTTTCGACACAAGACGTGTTTTGTTTCGTGCTGGCCAGAACAAATAGAATTAGATAATTAATCGATGATCAAAGTCGCCAGAAACAAAGTTGCCGTTGAGGTGGCAGATTGACGTGACGTTGAAAGTTGCTAAATTGATCTGTGGGCAAATTTCCAACGCAGTACAGTTGGTTGGAATATTTGGTAGCGTCGATCGTACTCTTGGCACGTGAATCATGTGATGTCGCTCAATGGGATCACTAGCATCTCCAATCAAACCTGGGACCTGCTCACATGCTTGCAAGTCGGTTCGACGTCACCTCAACACAACGGAGGACAAAATAAAACAGTCTTGGGGAGCAAAAATATTAAATAATGTCGTAATATTAAACTAATTATACACTCATCAACAGTTTATCAAAGTCCCTAGACGGTCGGCGGGCCGAAAAGGACAGCCCTGTGCCTAGGCGGGCTTGAAAAGGCGCTAAACATTGAAAACTGATTTGCACACTATATATATGCCATAGCTAAGATGTTAGATGATAAATTTATATTTTTTATTTAAAAGATAATCTTGTACATAATGGTGTCAATCATTAATTGCTATTTAAAACCACCTAATCAATTTAGACGGCTCTAGGGTCGTCTCGAACCACGTATTCGTTGTAGTAGCACTACAAGAAAATTAATGTTTTCAACGGCCAACAAATTAAGTAGTCGACGCCCAGAAAGCCGCCATCCACAGTAATGGTATATGATCGACGGCCAAAAACGAGATCGTCTGCCATAATTAATTCTAAAGCTACCCGAGCCTAGCGCCACTTCTCTCTTGGTCGACAGGTACAAGCAGTGGCGGACCCAGGACGAGAATTCAGGTAGGGCAAACGTAAAATGCACTAAGGTCACAAATGGTCAAATATTCTAATATAGCATAATATATGTCCACAAAAGAACATCGAAACATTTATTAAGTTTGAATAATAATGAAGAAAGCAATTAAGCAAAAAGTAAGAAATAAGAAAGCAATAGTACCATAGATAGAAATTGTACACCAATAATACCAACTCCAACGTAGCTATAGAAATCCAATCTACAACAAAAGATATTGCTAATTAGTGGACCAAGAATATAAATTTGAAACATTTAGACATTTGAAATAGAAGAATTATGAAACATACCAGCAAGATGATTGAAACATACCCCGAGTAGCATGCAAGGACAAAGTCATGCAACAGCATCGTCTAATCACAATTCACAGCACAATGCAGCTGGAACACGCAAGATTTGCAATTGTACGTCATGCCAAATTCCCCCACAGGTATGAACTAGCTAGCATTAGCTGTACACAATATGAACGTCACGTTACACGTGCCATGAACCAATTCGACGTCTATCCACCGAACCAAAACCAGGCTGCATGAATTTCTACTGATCATAACCAAGAACACCACGTACCATGAAGCAATTCGATGTCTATCCTCCTACTATCAACACCAACGTGAACGAATTTCTACTCAGAATCAAGAACATCACGTACCATGAACCGATTCGGCAGCAAGTCAGCCATTAGATCTCCTTCATAGCCTCGTCATCCCTACGGCATTTGTCTAGTTGTTCTTTGAGATTGAAGATGTCGCGCGCCGGGGCCTCGAAGTCGTAGAGCGGCGCGTGCTTCTCTCGCAGTACGCCACGACCCGGGCGCGTGGCGCAGCGGCAGCGCCGCAGCCATGCAGGCCGCAGGGGCGTGGAGCCTGGAGGCTGGAGCTGGAGGGCGCTGGCCGGCGGCCGCTGGGCGGCTGGGGCGTGGAGGCGTGAGGTGAGGGGACCGCGAGTTGGCCTAATGGCCTGGTGGCCTGGGTGGTGAGGCACTGAGGTGGGCCGGTTAGAGTTGGGTCCTAGCTATCTCTAATTTATATTGGATTTTCTCTACACTCCTAGCTGATGGTAACTGGGTCAAAAAATTTACCTCAGGCCCGGGCCTAAGGTGCTCTAGTGGTGGGTCCGCCCTTGGGTACAAGAACCCTGCCAACCTAAGTGATGGTCGGTTGTGCCTCTATTAGTGGGACCGGAGCCCGATGGGCTCTACCAGCAGCAGGTTCTAGTAGTCCACTGGTAGGTGGGTCCACCTCCATTGTGGTAGACAACATTTAGGCCTTGTTCTTTTCAGCGTATCGTTGCGTTGGCGTATTACTGTAGCAAATTTGAGAGACCTCGAAATGAGGTATAAAAATTATTAAAAAATAATTTAAAAATAGTTTTAGAATCTTTAGAAGTTTTACTAAAAGTCACGAAAAAATCGTCGCAAATTATAACAACATATAGGCTATATAAAAATAACAAAATTTGCTACAGTAATACGCAACGGTACGATACGCTGAAAAGAACAAGGCCTTAGGCTGGTCGTCGACCATAGTGTCCCATGTTCAAAATTTAAAAGGAACACAAGTCTATGGAGGCGAAGACGCGACGGTGAGGCGTGGTCTTGGCGAAGTCAAATGCGCAGAGCACGCATGCACGGCGCAGACGAGCGTTGGGTGGAGTAACTCGCAAGCGACAGCTGAGTTATAAGGAGAGATAAGTTGACAGTGCAGAGGATAGCACGGGGTGACAAGTGAGGCTCAGCACGAAGAGAACAGAGGGCTTTAGGCCCAACAGAGAGAAAAGGTGAGGATTTATTCTTTTTGTTTGCTGTTGTAAAAATTAATTAAAACTTTTTTCTTGAATCCTAAATTATACAAATTAATTTACACAGCAGGTCAACAATGCTTAGAAGATGCTGAGTTAACATTTAATAAAGTTAAAATGCACAAATATTTTTATTTACCAAGTGAGCAATTTAATTAATGATGCACTGATGACATGATGCAGATGACTATTAAATTATTTTAATGCCATGATTTTTTTAAAAAATTAACGTGCCAAATTTGTGTTTAAAATTTGGGATGTTACAAACAGTTGGTCTTTCTTGGCTCATTGCCTTTACCTTGGGGGTTTTGATCCTATTTGGTGTAATTGGATTGAGAAAATTATAAGTGAAGGGACTCTTAGTGTGTTAGTTAATGGAGTTCAAAGTAGTTATTTTAAAAGTGAAAAAGGTGTAAGACAAGGAGATCCTCTTTCCCCCTTGCTTTTTAACTTGGTGGCCGACTCTTTATCTAAAATGGTGACCACTGCTGTACATCTCTTCTAGGTCTATTTGTGGTGTGGCCTCTCATTTAATTCCTGGTGGTGTACCTATTCTCCAATATGCTGATGATACAGTTGTCTGTCTGGATGACAATATAGAAAAGGCAATTAATTTTAAATATCTTATGTATCTTTATGAAAATATGGCTGGTTTAAAAATAAATTTTCTCAAAATTGAGATTTTTGTAATAAATGGCTCACCTCAGACTGAATCTGACTATGCTGATATTTTTAATTGTTCTGTTGGTTCTCCTCCTATGCTCTATCTAGGTGTGCCTGTTAGTTATGCTAAGCTCAAAGTTGGTGATTGGAGGTTTATGGTGGATAAAGTTTCCAAAAAATTGAATAACTGGAAGTGTAGCCCCCTTTCCAAAGGAGGTAGGTTGGTGCTTATCAATTCTTGCCTTTCTAGCATCCTTATTTACCATATGTCCATGTTCTTAGTTCCTGTCTCGATTCTATCAAAAATTGATAAGATTAGAAGAGATTTTTTTCTGAGGTAGCTCTAATAATAAAAGAAAGTATCATTTAGTAAGATGGGAAAAAATTGTTCTATTAAAATGTTTGGTGGTCTTGGGATAAAAAGCTTACGTACCCTCAATATTAGCCTCTTGTGTAAATGGTTGTGGAAGCTTGAATGCAAGCATAGCCTTTGGACTTCCTTAATTCAGGCCAAATATCTGAAAAATAAACCTCTTTCCTTGATTAAGGCTAAAACTTCTGATTCCTTTTGCTAGTCTCAACTTCTGAAAGTTAGAGATTGTTATCAAAAAAGAAGAGCCTTCAGCATTGGTAATGGTGAAAAAATTGATTTCTGGCATGATATTTGGTGGGGTGAAGAGCCCATTTACTCACTTTTCCCTGTGATCTATGATGTCTGTTTTGACAAATATCTGTCAGTTGCTAATGCTGTAGACCAAGGTTTAAGTCTGTCTTCCAGAAGGGTTCTGGATAGCAATTTGGCTTTGGCCTGGGAGGCTTTTAGACAAGAAGTGTTCATTAAAATAGATCCTCTTAAAATTGATGAACCTGTTTGGAACGGAGGGAAAAATAGTAGTTTCACTGTCAAATCAGCCTACCGGTTCATTTATGGGGGTGGTGTGTTGGTTGATTACAATTTCATCTGGAAAGCGACTATTCCCTTGAAAATCAAAATCTTTCTCTGGTTGGTTTGAAGAGGTGTTATTTTAACTAAAGATGTTCTTAGGAGCAAAAATTGGCTAGGGAATTTTTTCCGCTTCTTTTGTGGAAAACTAGAAAGTATTCAACATCTGTTTTTTGAATGTTTGGTCTCCTCTTCTATTTGGTGTATTATAGCTAGTGTCTTTGGTGTTTTCTTCTAGGCTTATTAGTTGGCATGGTTATTTTGTTTGGATTGAAGCAATTTGGTCTTCTGGGAAACTTTTTCATTGTACTTGTATTGCTGCTGTCCTGTCGTGTATTTGGACAGCTAGAAATAAATGGTGCTTTGATAAAAAGACTTTTGATTCTCCTATTCAAATTATTCATTCTATCTGTGCGGTGTTGCGCTATTGGGCAGATTTATTTGCAGGTGATGAAAAAGAAATTCTGGTTAAAGGTGCTTCGCTGATTGAGGGTGCTGCTGTGGGGATTCAAGCTTGTTGTTTGAAGCGTTCTCACCTGTTGCTGACTCCGAGTACTCCCCTTAGTGGTGTATCTTTTCTTTGCAGCTTGGCTGATGATGTTAACCCCCTCGCCCCCCCTTAAGTGCACTGTCTGTTGATACTAAGTCTGTAATAACCTTGCCACTCTTGTTTAGCTCTACGTTCCTTTCTTAACCGGCCTGTTTGCGTGTAAGAACCTTAAGAGACATGGTTTCCGTTGTATTTCTATCTGGATGCAATGCAAAATGGGGTAAACCTCCTCTTTTTTAAAAAAATAACAAAGAACACCACGTACCATGAAGCAATTCGATGTCTATCCACCTACTATCAACACCAACCTGAACGAATTTCTACTCACGCTGTCTCCAACAGGCTCCCCTAAAGCACCCTCTACCCTAAAATAGGGGACGGATTCTTTCCCTATGTGCTCCAACAATATTCTCTATTCCGTTCTCTAAAATAGAGTTTTCTCTCCATCCCCTTATATGTAGGGGTTCTCTCTCCTCCCCCTATACAATTCTCCATATCGGGAACGCTATTGGAGATGGGAGAAATATAGAGTGAGATTTTTTTTTAAAGGGAACCTGTATATGAGGTTATAGGGGATCAAATTTAGGGATTCCTGTTGGAGATAGCCTCAGAACCAAGAACATCACGTACCATGAACCGATTCGGCAGCAAGTCAGCCATTAGATCTCCTTCATAGCCTCGTCATCCCAACGGCATTTGTCTTGTTGTTCTTTGAGATTGAAGATGTCGTGCGCCGGGGCCTCGAAGTCGTAGAGCGGCGCGTGCATGCTTCTCGCAGTACGCCATGACCTGGGCGCGTGGCGCAGCGGCAGCGCCGCAGCCGTGCAGGCCGCAGGGGCGTGGAGCCTGGAGGCTAGAGCTGGAGGGCGCTGGCCGGTGGACGGCGGGCGGCGGCCGTTGGGCGGCTGGGGCGTGGAGGCGTGAGGTGAGGGGACCGCGAGTTGGCCCGGTGGTGAGGTGGGCCGGCTAGAGTTGGGCCCTAGCTATCTCTAATTTATATTGGATTTTTTCTATACTCCTAACTGATGGTAAGTGAGCCAAAAAAAATTACCTCGGGCCTAGGCCTAAGGTGCCCTAGTGGTGGGTCCGCCCCTGGCTACAAGAACCCTGCCAACCTAAGTGATGGTCGGTTGTGCCTCTATTAGTGGGACCGGAGCCCGATGGGCTCTACCAGCAGCAGGTTCTAGTAGTCCACTGGTAGGTGGGCCCACCTCCATTGTGGTAGGCAACATTTAGGCTGGTCGTCGACCATAGTGTCCCATGTTCAAAATTTAAAAGGAACACAAGTCTATGCTTGTTGAACAAACAAACTCTCTCTCCCCTTGGTCAACAGCGCAAGGCACGTGCGCGCGTGCTCCCGTGCATCACAGGTTCGAGGCTCGCCCGTGCCCCTGCAACAACTTTTTTAGGAAGATCGACGGCCACGTCGGGACGTCGACCGTAGCTCCGTGGACCCCATGTGGAAGCAAGAGTCATGACTAGTGACAAGTGGGCTTCACCAGGCACTTGATCTGTCCTGTTCAGGTGTGCGTGTGCCTCTATGGGTGAGACCGGAGCCAGTGGCACTGTCCTCAATGGCCCCCACCAACAAAAGGTTCTAGTCACCCACTGGCAGGTGGGCCAAACCTCCATTAGGTTGATGCCATTTGTGCAGGTTGTTGACCATAGTGTCCCTACATTCAAAATTTAAAACGAACCTACGCCTAAGCTTGTTGAAGAAACAAACTCTCCCCCTGGTTAGGAGTGTGAGGCGCGGGCGTGTGTACGTGCTCCCATGTGTCGCGGGTTCGAGCATTGCCCGCATCCCCTATAACATTTTTTTTGGGAAGGTCATCGGCCACGTGGAGCCGTCGATAGTAGCCCCATGGGCCCCACATGAAAGCGAGTCATGGATACCGGCAAGTGGGCCCAACCAGGTACTTGGTCTACCTTGTGCAGGTATGTGCGCCTCTGTGAGTGGGACCGGAGCCCGGTGGCACTAGCCAATGGGCTCCGTTAGCAGTAGGTTCCAGTAGCTCACTAGTAGATAGGCCTCACATCCATTATGGTAGACGGCTTCTCTGTAGACCGTCAACCATAATGTCCCTGCCTTCAAAATTTAAATGGAACATGTGCATATGCTTGTTGAATAAACAAGTAAAAGCCTGGTAGCATCGATAACGATCTCCGTCAGATGTCTCAAGGATGCAGGCGATTCATAAAATCGTATGATTATTACCATGTCAATTTGTATCGTTTTCGCTCTAAAGCAGTCAAGGCAGCCAAACCAATTTAACGACCGTAAATACTAGGGTGGTAAGCTATGGCGTGGGGGGAAACAGAGACATGGCCCAATATTACGGGATCATTGAGGAAATTATAAAAATAGCTTGTGAGGGTCAAAATGATATATATGTAGTCGTTTTTTGCCATCGGTTTCACCCAGCCTCTAAGGTTGAACGTACTCCTGAACTTGGGGTTGTTGAGGTCAAACACAAGCCGACGAACATGGGTTTCAACCCATTCATTCTACCTAACCAAGTCAAGCAAGTATATTATCTCATCTATTCAAACCGAAAATACAATTTTAAGTGGGTTGTTTTCAAAACAAATCCTTCTGATAGATTACTTGCACAAACAAATGATGATGAAACTCCATGTGCCACAATAGTTGATGTGCCGTTCTAGAAAGATGGTTTTCCATGAGAGTTTCAAGGGGATATTGGGCTAGGATTTGGCAACCTAGAGAATCAACCTTTAATCGAGGAGGAATCAACCTTTGAACGTGGAGGGGCTCGATCAAGGAGGTGAGTTGATGACACTTCTGATTGCTCGGATGATAGAGAACATGCACCCGTCGACACGGACCCGACTGGTATCCTAGATGGTGCTTATTTATAATCGTATGTGCCATTTGTAAATGATTTATTTCAATTTTCATGTTACTTTCACAACAACTTACTTTCATTTATGTATATATTTCGTTAAAACTGATTTCATTTCAATGTAGGATGGCCCCCAAAACGATGAAAGGTGTGATGCTCACACTTGCGCAAACTTTGAAGGTGCCATTGCACAATGACTCTTCACGCATCGACAGGAGGAGGATGTTCACATTTCTGAGGAGGAGGAGGAGGGGCACACCTCTGAGCGGGAGGAATTGCCCGCTGATGCAGAGGAAAGAGTAGAGGAGGTGCACGCTTCTAAGGAGGGGGCGGGAAGGGAGGTGAGGAGGTGCACACTTTCGAGCAGAAGGAAGATGTTGCACATACATTGCAGGCTAGCAGTCAGGCAGGATCGTCGAGAGGACGAAGGTATATTTTAACTCCAATATTCCACCATCTATCTTCTCCTTGATGAAAAACATGTCATTCTCAACATGTTTGGTGCGGTCATGTTGTACTAGATTGTTTCCAATTGTAAAACCATTACGGCGACCAGAGGGTGGGTGAATGGGAGCCTTGAAAATTTTTCATTGGACCAATGCTTCTCAAACTTGTCGGTTTTCAAAATATAAACACCGTTACAAATATATACACCCCAAGAGTGC
Organism: Raddia distichophylla; assembly: GCA_005191435.1. Lineage (NCBI taxonomy): Eukaryota > Viridiplantae > Streptophyta > Magnoliopsida > Poales > Poaceae > Raddia > Raddia distichophylla. The sequence continues at coordinate 1,238,112 of SPJY01037201.1, read as the reverse complement.
ATGGATAAGACCCATGAAAATATGAGGGGATTTTTAGTTACAATCATGATTGTCAAGTGTCCAAACAAAATAGAATCTATTCAAATGATGCTTTAATAAAGCACATCAAACCAAATCACTAAATCCACATTCACAAAAGCAAAAACAGATATTTCAAAATTTGTTCTCACTTGGAACAAAGAGATGGTGGCTTTATGGTACTCCCAAAATTGTGGGAATTTTTATCCCTATGAAACCATGAGTCGTAAAGCACTCCACCAAAAATTTCCACAAGACTTCTTGCACACAAATCAGGAAAATTCAAACACTGCAGCCTGCAACAAATCTCGTCCAGAAAATTTAGGGCTCGGTTTTCACCTCACTGCACCCAAACCAAAAATCTCCATGACATCAAAATTTTTGTGTTGACATATACGTAAGTCATGGAACTTCTCCAACTGGAATCACTAAAAAATGAGTTTTTTTAGATGTTTCTAAAAATCAAACACTGACTGCTGAGCGGAGGAAATTTTTTGACTGATTTGCAGCAAGTCAAGAATTTGATATCTTGCCTCTCATATGGTTGCAAAGAGTGTGGCAAATCATATTAGCAACCTCAAGTCATCATAGACCAGCAATAACCAGTAAGAAATCACCCAAATTTATCTCCAAATAAGAGCTCCAAAGGAAAAACGAAAATAAGAAAAAACTAGGAGCAAATTAACACAAGATGTTCATTAAGATGAGATATTTCATCGCATAGAAGTTGGGGGATTACAAGGCACATTCCATTTGGTCATAAGCACTCTAGGTGCCACCTTTACACACCCAATTCACCCTCTCTATTTCTGAAATTTTCAACTATAAGGGGATGAGGAGGTGCTCCCCTCCCCATCTATTTATAGCCCAAAGGAGAGATGCCCTAAACCATAGAGCTCATCTTCACCCTGCATTTTGAGGATGAGTGGTGTACAACTCTCGCACTAACAACACACTCCAGCAGAGGAATATTCTCCACATATTCCTTCAGGAAATATCCTCGCAGTTTCCTTGGCCGCCAGCCCACGCCTGGCCCCACGAACACCTTCACCTCCAGCTGTCCAGGACTCCTTGCCATGGCGAAGCTTCTCGAGCACACCATCTCATGTGACCGCCAAGTCATCGAACCCGGTCGCCTGCATGCCTTCGGACGCACCTGAAAGGGATATGCCCAAGATCAGTCATGGTGATGATTGTACCACGTCTTTGTTCATATATTTATGATAACATTATTTATCGGTTCCCTGAATAAATGTCATGACTTTGTCCATTGTGTCGACGGTTGAGATATCGATCCCAAGTCGATTAAGGTTCTTTGAAGAGGGAAATAGGAGACACGCCGAACAACACGAACAGCAACCAACGAGCAACAGGGAGACAAGTGTTTTTTATCCTGGTTCAGGCCTCTCGGGAGAGATAATAGCCCTACGTCCAGCCTTTCTTTATATCAAAGAGGATTACAAGGTGGAACTCGACGAGATGAACAAGTCTCGGCGAGTAGTATGCAACAATGCGAAATCTCTCGGCCGTCAAGTCGTGCTGGCTTGACGTAGATTTGATGCGATGCCCTCTACACGCCGTAGGGGCTCGGTTTATATAGTGTTGAAGACCGACCTATCGCAGGAGAATCGGGCCGGGCTAACTACGAATACGTAACGAACCCGTACCATGCCAAATACATCTCACGGTAGATAAGGTAAGCTCCAAGTCTTGGGGATCACGACTTCTATTCCAATCCGGGAAACCACGTCCGGGTCTTCACGTAGCCGTGCAGAACTCCTGTCTGAGACGGACTCGAACACGAAGTCTAGGTCGTCGCTTACCGTACCAGCCAAGAAGCTGTTCGGCAAGACGCATATGGGCCTGATAGAACCTTCCAGGGAGCTGGGCCCTGGTAGGCTGTTCGATTGGGCCGTCAGGGAGTGGGCCATGGAAATGGGCCGTAATTTTATCCCCGACAGCTAGCCTCCGAGACTCAAGTGGAAGGACTTACTAGAGTGGGGTCATCCTCTTGAGACTCAAGCCACGAAGAGGGAAATCTTGCTGCTACAAAGACGTGCAACAGGCGACCGAACAGGTTGCAACAACACCGAACAAAACTTGCTCGGGACCGGACAAACCTGATCAATGCCGAGCAACTCCATTGCGTCGAACAGGGATACACATCTGCCCGAGCAGAGTACTCAGCCCTCAGTGCTGACACTGGGAAAAATAGCCGTTGGCAGACTCCAACGGTAACTTCGCTGCGCAGTGAAAACAGGCGACCGTTTTTACCTAGCCGTTGCAGTAAAAAAACTAGTCGTTCCGTGGCAAAGATCCGTTGCAGAGCTGCTCGTTTGGGTCTATAAAAGCATCCAAGCCGCCCGCGGCTAGCCACTTCTGCTCTCACGCCTTTCCTTCCTATGCCCTAATTCCAACTGCGCTTAGCATCAAACAGCCAAACTCCTCCTAAAAACTGTTCGTCCAGCCCTGGGAATCGCTATGGCCAGACTCTTAGCCACTAGCTTGACAGAGGACGACTTGAAGATTTGGGAGGAGGAGGGCCACATCGACGCCGGTAGCTGGAGGCTGCCCGGGGAGGCATCATCAAACCGGGGTACCCTCCACATGGGTCTGAACAGCAATGTTGATTACAGACTAGTTATTACAATGCAACCTCGAAGAGCCATTCCTAGCAACTTGAAGCTCAGTTAGATAGTTCTTCATCAAGATCATAGCTCTTCATCCAGATCATCTCATAAAGACTTGATGTCAGTGCACGGTACTCCGCCTCTATAAAAAACCATGCCACAACATCTTACTTCGTTTTACATGATACAAGATTACCTCCAACAAAGGTAGAGTACCTGCATGTATACCTTTAACCATCCTTACTACTTACCCAGTTAGCATCACAATACCCTTCAACATTCAACTGTTGGTTTCACTTACATCAAACACCTTTTCCAAGGCTATTCTTCTAGTATCGAAGAATGCACTAGACTGCTTCCGTATGTTCAGTTTGGAATCATGCATATATCTATTTACCACAATCACTACATATGAGATATCAGATCTTGTGTGGCAAGGATATATGAGACAACCAACCAATCTTTGTTACGGCTCCTTATCAACTAGTTCATCAGAATGAGCACAAAGGTGTAGTTCCGATCGATAGGTGAAGAAATCAAACGTCATGCAAACATGTTTCTACTAATAGGTCGGAACAATTACTTTAGGAGAGCGAGCAATTTCTATCCCAAGAAAGTATCGAAGAGGTCCAAGAACCTTTACCTCAAACTCTTCTACTAGCTTCTTCCTCAAGCATTGGATTTCTTCCTCATCATTTCCAATTATCACAATATCATCCACATATACCGTTAATACGAACAATGTATGACCTCCATTTCATTGAGAGAAACCCATACAATAGATTGGGCATCTAAATTTGTCACCACACACATGGAGACTACTTTGGATTATACCATGACTTCTTCAGTTTACAGACCTTCCCATCAATCTATTCATTATCAAAGCCATGAGGTGTCTCCATATAGACCTCTTGCAGATCCCCATGCAAGAATGCATTCTCCATATATAGAAGATACAAAGGCCAATTGATATTTTTAACACAGGAAATCAACATCTTCAACGTGGGCATCTTAGCTACTATTACGAAAGTCTGATTGTAGTCTATCCCATATGTTTGATTATAACCTTTTTCAACCAGTCTCAACTTGAATCTATCAACATTTTCTTCAGGGGTTTGCTTTACTACAAGGGCCACTTACATTGCACTGCTCTTTTTTAGGTGGAAATAGAACAATATTTCATGTTTTGTGCTTCAAAAGCACTATGAGATGCCTTTCACAGCTTCCTCCCACTGATCCTGTTTTGTAGCTAAATCTGTTGCAACATGTACTACTTAAAGGGATGCACTGAATTTTTGTATGTGAAAGTGCATCTAGGCCCCTTGTAAGTTTTGATGACAGATGACAAGCATCTTAAAAATCTAATCAAGTTCATGTAGTGTTGGACAGTTTTAAATTAGAACATGGATGTGGAGGACTCGTGGAGACCAGAAAGGTTAAAGGAGAAGACGGCGTCAATTTTTTTAATTGTAAATCTTTTCTTTTTGAATTGAGTTTAAGGACACGCCGTACTATTAAGAGGGATGCGATGGAAAACCATTTTTAGAAGTTCTAAGTGCTCTTGGTCGAAGATCCTTGACACACTCTTTCCACCAAATCACTTTGAGGGTGTTTGGCTTGAAAACATATCGGACTATCCGATATAGTCCAGAACCTTCCGCTCGACCCCTCTCTGTCTTCAGTCGAGAAAAATATCGGAACATTCCGATGTTAGTCCAGAACATTCTGATATCTACCGGAACTATCCGATGCTTGTTCCGATCGACCCCTCTCGGTCTCCATTTAGAAAAATATCGAAACATTCCGATGTCAGTCCGGAACATTCCGACACATACCAAAAAAATCCGATCCTTGTTCCGATCGACCCCTCTCTGTCTCGATTGCAAAAATATCAGAACATTCCGATGTTGGTCCGGAATATTCTGATATGGACCGAAACTTTCCATTGCTTGTTCCGATTGACCCCTCTCTGTCTCGCTGCGAAAATATCAGAACATTCCGATGTTAATATCGGAACATCCGATGTCTGTCAACAGTAACGGCAAGTTTTGACTGCGTGGGTATTTATTCCCCTCCTCCACCCACCGGCTGGGGTTGCCTCTCACACATACTCTCAGCTGAACACTTATTGCAACCCTAGCTCTCCACCTCCCAACTTCACTCCACCTTCAATTCCATTGATTGCATCTTTGAGTCAGTGAAGAAGCTAGATCTAGAGACTTCGTGTTGATCAAAGCTTCGATCTTGAGCACTTGATTCATTCTCCAAGTTGGGTTTCCATCGGATTTGTTACTCTTGGAGTTTGAGGGCTCCTAGACGGCTAGGAGTCGCCCTAGAGCCACCGGTGCTTTGTGTGGTGGCCGGGGAGAGTTTTTGAAGGCTGGCTTCGCCTCTGAAAGGGAAGAATCCATTGAGTGAAACCGAGAGTGCTTGGTGCAACCCGGGAGGCTAAGGGTCAAGAGGGACCCCGGTTCAAGTGTGACCGAGCCGCCTCAACGGAGACGTAGGATCCCCTCAAAGATCCGAACTTCGGGAACAACTACTTCGAGTCTCCTTGTGTTTGTGGATCTCTTTTGCTCATTACTTTTGGCTTGCTCTCTAACCCTAATTGGTGCAGGATTTACTGTTTTATCTCTATAGTGCCTTATCCGTACCTCCAGCAAAATCGGACGTTCAGATTCTAAATCAGATAGTCTGATTCATACCAGACTATCCAATACTGACATCGAAACATCCGATATTGACTGTTCCGCTGCATTGTTTTTGCTGTAAAATTTTATATAGCCTATCCACCCCCCTCTAGGCTACATCTCGATCCTTCACTATGCAGGCGAGACATGAATATGAGAAAAAGTTTTCTATATAAAAGGTACATATGGATAACTAGTGCATAAAGAGGATGATAAGATGGTATGATTAAACTTTAGATACGATATACACTAGAGGTTGCATACATAAATGGAAATGCTATATATAGTCTGATTTATTATTATACCGGATATCTTTTTGTGATAGACATTCATAATACAATTACACATAACAAGATGGAGAGTATATGATAGATTGCATTGGTAGCATGGTGGTTGCATCTGATACAACCAGCTGGTGCTGATCTTAGACTATCGGGGATCAGAACTTAGTGGCCCCACTCCTCCAAACTTGGTGTCTCCACCCTGGTGTTCTTGATATCTCTAATGTTTGATGCTAACATTAAGATAGATGCCTTCAAATACCGATTAAATTAAATTCAATTAAAATAGATGGCAACATGCATTGCGGTGGTAAAACAATAATGTAGATGTGATAAACAATTTTTTTTTTACTTTTTAGGCATTATTGGTGGATATAAATATTTGGCTCATATGCAGAGAATTTAGACACATCTAGCTCACAAGATATTACGTATGACAATGTTGGATAGTTTGATGTGATGCATATGGAGACAAGTTTGGATCTTGTATAGATTTAGAACAATATGCAATAACAATTTGACATCACTAACACAAAAGATAAAATAAATATGGTATATACCATATAGTTATTATCAAAAGTTGATATTACAAATGTAGGACGTTCCCTATTTGAATTCCTTACAATGTGAAAGAACATGTCTATCATGAGTCATTCAATGGTTAAATGTCAAATCAACAAAACACATGTTTTGCTCATAGAACTTCTTGAGCTCATGCTCATAGAACATATAATGTGGAGAATTTAGGGAGACAAAGTATTGATGAAAATAAACACTCACACCAATGAATTTTTAGCTTAGCAGCAGTTGATGCATCATTAATGACAGTAACATTGTCGTAGTCCAATGCTACAACATCAAAGACAGTTTGGCGAATGTAGTTCGGTGTTTGAATCCCTATTAATTGAGCATATGTACATCAATAACATGATTTTGTACAATTTGGTCTCTATTTTAACATCACAACTGAACGAAACTAATCTGGTGTGAATGTGGCACAATAAGAATTCCAAAATTATCATCTCATTTGAGCATGTACATCACCAATTCAATTTTTATGGAAGCTCATTTATATTAAGCACAAATAATATCATTTAAAAAATAAAATGATACCTAATTGTGCATTTCATTCATTTTTTTACTCCATACTTTGAATATTATAAATTCATGGTAACATTTAGATTGAAAGAAAGGACATTCTCAACATAGAACCCTTGCTAACAACGACATGTGCACATCGCCTCGTACAACTAATAAATTTATTTTTTTTCATAGATCGATTAGAATTAATAGCACCATGACCCCCATAAAGTTGCAAAAAATATAGCTTTGCATCACCAAGTGCAAACTAATTAGAGTTAACCGCACCATGGCACCATAAAGTTACAACAAATATAATTTTTCATCCCAAAGATCAAATTACATTTTCAAAATCACTTGCCTCAAGTTGCATCCAAGCTAACATGTCCAAGCTTGTTGAGTGATAATGTTGACACTAGAGTGGACCTAGATTAATTAAAAATAAATTCACTAGATAATCAAAATATCAAAATAAATGATAAGTAGTTGATGGAAGCTAAAAAATTATATGAGTTTTAGGAAAGTAAGTGGAACCCAAATATGAAATCCAACATGTTTATATCATCAGGACCTCAAATAGCCAATAGCTCGTTCTTTACTACAATGGTATAATTAATATGTGTACCCCATGCATTTACTTATGCTTGCAAAACATGCTATAATTAATGTGTTTTGCCTGCGCATTCAACTATGCTTATATACTACTTGGTTGTGTCATACCTACATGCCCTCATGTTTGACTATTTTTGCTGCATAAGAATTTAGCTACAGTTCTATATATGATTGATGGTGTTAGGCCTATTTATCCTCGATTATGATTATCTTTCCATGAGAGTCATTGAAACCTTCATATAATAAGCATAGTGGAACAAGAAAGCAAATCAAGTCAATAAAAAAATTAATGTTTCCTAATTGATAACTTCTAGGAACATAACACAATAAAATAAAAAACAATTTAAATAAATGGAAAGCACTATATGGCATATGAATCATTGGATGAAGAAGTGATGGCTGGGATCAGTATTAGACATCATCATCCATTACTCACCATACGACACTTTTTTATAGTAGAGAGGTAGGATTATGGGAATTTTCAAAGAAAGTGATATTCTGGAGCTATTCAAGGCCAATTCACATTACCTCTGTAACAATAGCGGATAAATTCAACGTTAAATTGAACATTTTTAGACTAATGAAGTTTCCCGAGAGATGTAAAATCATTCAACAAAACTACAAACTCTATGAGATTCTAGGATTGTCGATTATTTTAAGAATTCATATTTGTTTGCTACAACAGTTGGGAAGGCCTCCTTTCCTCCTATTTGGTACATTTAAAAATATGAAAATTTTATCTATACCATTTGGAGTGCACTGAGTTTTTTTAGGGTTGGTGGGTTCGAGGAGCATCAGTTCGAAGAAATTCTTGAAAACTCCCATTCACCCTGTCTGATCATCATAGCTGGTCTATCATTTGGATTAGCACTAGTGCACTAGGCTAGTAGTTTCCTACATCCTACATCTAACAGTTAAGGTGGTTGTCGTTGTTGTCCTCCTCCTTGTAATGTGCTCCTCCTCGTCGATGTCAGACTAACCCTTCTTATCGATGGAGGCAGTGGGACCACACACCAACACCAGAGATGACAACGGTGATAGAAAAGGCAAGGCATCTAGCAGCACTGCTTGGGAGAGGAGAGAACTAGTTTTGGTTCAGAAGGATTGAAAAGGGTTGATGACCAAAATTGATTTACAAAAATAGACATTTTTTTTATAAATGTGATATGAATATTGGTTAAGGTTATATATATTTCATTATTGTAAAAATTACCTATTTTGTCCTTTAACTTTGGCCCTGGTCCCATGGACTCCAAAACCGGGTAAAAGTGGTCTTCTCAAAGATAGATACAATCGCCCCCTTGAGCAGTCAAAGGATGGTTTTGGGTGTTTTTTTGCCATCCAGACGCTAAAATGGAGCTACACACATGGCATTTCTAGGTGACTTGGCTTTACACATTGGATTCTCAATATGGTGTCTGTAGGAAAAAAACACCAAAACACCATCCACGTCAACAAAAACCACCTCAAACAGTCAAAATCGCCCTTTGACCGATTCAAATGACCAATTGTATCTCGTTTTAACAACTGAAGGATACTTTAACCTAGGTTTGGAGTTAAGAAACTAAATCAGAGCCAGAGCTAAAGTTTAAGAACCAAATAGGTACTTTTCCTTCATTGTTTGAGAGTTGTTACTAAGGGCACTCCTAGTGCACTATTTATAGTGAACATTTTTGTTAGATTGTCTGGTAAATAATTATGAACAAATTTTATCAAACATGGATAATAGGTATAATTAAGCTTTTGGAAACATCAAGACATAGAACTACCACCTGGCCAAGCGATTAGGATCCCACTTTCCTAGTAGGAGATTGATGTATGGATTTATATATATATAGCATGTTTTATATTTTTATTTAATTTGAATTTTGTTTGAATTTCAAAACTTCTATGATGTACCGAATTTTGGCCCTAAAAGTAAGATTTCCCCTAAATATCACTATTGTAGAACACCGCAATAAGTGCCAACTCTGAATTGGTTGGACTACCCATTCCTGAATAGACAGTGCAATAACGATAGTGATAACCCAAGGTTGTCCTATCAGTTACTAAACCGGTAGTGATAATATCTATCAGTTTCTATCCCTCACTGCTACTGTACCATCATCCGGCAAATAATACCCACCTGATATGCCAAACACCCATCCCAGATCAATGGCAGTAGTACCAACATAGGCCCAGTAATAAAAGAAGAGCGTAGGGAGATGTATCATAGCAGCAGCACCATGACAAGATCACATTTCCCCAACCATGTAGCACCAACCCAGCAGCACCCCGAAGAGTCCCAAGCTGCCATGCAGGAGACACATGCATATAGGTATTTAGGTGTGCAGCAAGGAATCAATGCCACCCCTGAGAAAGCCACCCAACCCATAGTTTCCAAATCAGGAAACCACCTTTCAGCCATCTAGCCACACCCGGCAGCAAGGGGAGACACGTCCAGCCCTTCACCAGCCAAGATACAACACCAATAAAGAGTACGCCACAACCAGCCACTAGCCCTCACTTTCCCCACTTACCTTCTTTGGTAAGAACAGCAACCTCTCTCTCTAACTAGCCACCAAAACCAAGGAGGAAGCCCCAGTGAGCTAATGGAGGTGCAAGCACAGAGGAGCTAGGTGGGAACACAACAAGCATCCAGGAGCAAGGAGGAGAAGGGAAGCAAGGCAAGCCAGCTCATCAGCTCAAGGTTCAAGGAAGGCAGTTCTAATAAGTTACCAGATAGATCATCCACTCCAGGTAAATGTGCATGCCAAAGCACCATATAGATAAGCTGCAAGGATACAAATGTATGCACACATTCAGCATACATGCATTCAAATCCCCCCTAAGTTCCCTACTGCCTAGCATTATCAAACCATAACCACTGGATTCAGTAAAAGCCATTCCCATCCATGCCACTCTCTTTATATATCAGTATCAATTAAAGGAGCAGCAACATCCTCAATCTAGTGCTATGAACCCGAGCTACAATAGGGTGGTTGCCAATACACGCCCATAGAAGCAGCTGCATGCTCCCCGGTGCATGAGCCATCTCTGAGCACCGCATGCAGCCATCCTACCCTTATCGAAGCCCATACCAAGCACAACCCTAGATCATTCCCATGAGCCTCCCCAGCAATCATTTCAAATCGTATCCAGCACCATCGTCCCAAAATTTTCACACGCATCATAGAAGCAAGGTAAAATTTTATGCTAAATCAAGCAATCCTTAGCATAGAACTAAGGAGAACTCAACAGTAAGGGGGAGAGAGTCAAAGCTAGGGTTAGGAGGAAAAAGGGGGGTGAGAGCTGGAAATCGAAGGGGAGAGCAAGAGCATCACGGAGCCACCGTAGTGAAGCTACCACCAACGCCACCGGTCAAGAGCCGCGCCACTTATAGCCAGGGAGCACGCCGGATGCGCCCTTCCTAGGAAAAAGGAAGGGAGCAAGCGACCAACCGAATCGGCCATAAGTAACGGAAGGAAGGGGAGGTAGGAAGAGAAAGAAGAGGAAGAAAGAATACGGAGTAGCTAGAGCTAACGCCGCGAGCATGGCTGCCCGAGCATGGCCGTCCGAGCCGCCGCCGCTACGAGCATGGCCGCCATAGTCGCCTGAGCCGCCGCCGTCGTTAGCATGGCCGCCACGGCCGCCCTAGAGCCACTACCACGGGCACGGCCATCCTTGGCCGCCGGCGCGGTTAGCTTCCAGAGCCACCGCTGGCCACGGGCTCGCCAGGCTGCAGGCTTGCCGGGCCGAATCCAGCCGCCACCGCCCCATCGGGTGAGAGGAAGAGAGAGACCGTAGAGGGGAAGAAAGGGGTGAACGGGAGAGAGAAGAGGGGATTTAGGAATTAGGGATTTGGGAGAGGGGATGGTTCGGTTGGGCTGAATGGGCCGGATAGAGCCTGCCAGTAGGCCCAAAAAGCTTTCCTTTACGATTCTTTTCAATTTTAGGTGAATTCGATGGCAAAATAAATCAAATAAATATAAAATAAAGCAATCACTCGGGAGCATAATGAAAAATAATGTCTTCCTAAAATTAGTAAATTATTCTATTATTTTAATACGTGCTGAAGTCAATTAACGGTATTGCAGGATTTAATCTAAATCACCCAGGTGAGAGCGATCCACTGGAGAATAGTACCAGATACTGGATTGAAATAGGAGGCAAGCAGTTCCTTGAAGTTATTTAGAGTATTTCAGCTTTATATATAATTATTTTTTATATATACACCACTAGCATATATATGTATTGCATTTAAAGTTTTACTTAGAAACTAATTGCATTAAGGATAATGAAAGTGACGGCTTGATCGATGGAGAGATCAAGTCGGTAGAATTATTATGGTGGGTGAAGGGTGCCCTCGAAAGATATAGAGGTAAGGCGGGGCCCTTCATAAGATATCATATAAGGACATGTATCTATCACTCTGATACTGAGCCGTATCATCTCGTGTCAACCTTGGTCTCGCGTAGCGACCAGAGAAGATTATTCTATTCGGTGATTACATTCTCCACATTGGGTAAGTAGATATTTAGGAGGGGTGGGTGAGCGTACCCAGGGTGAGCGGACCCATGGTGCCCCCGACCGATGGCACTATATTATGCCTAGATGTTACTCATTGGCCGACGTTAGGAATGAGTAAAACGGAAACGAGGATAAGTGATGGAGGATGAGGTTGTGAGTAAGGCATGTCTAAAGTTAAACGCCATCACTTATTCTATGACCGGGCTGGAGATGTAATTTACCGGAATAGAATAAACACTCTGACTTCCGAATTTATTCGGGGCGACTATGGGTAAAGTGGTACAAATCTGCGCAGGGTTAAATCATGAATTTATACCAGTCTCATGGAATGGAGATTACAGAGGCTAAGTCCACCTCGTATAGAGTGCTAGTAGTTTTTTCAAATTAAAACCTGTCAACTCTTGCAAATAAAAGGGTATCTTATATACTAATCAAGTAGAAGGAAGAGACTAGAGAAGGTATGCTCGGTTTAAGAAAAGTCCTCTCTTGATTTATTCAGAATTTTTAAATATTGCTATTATCGTTTGATGAGTACTTCGTACTCACTCTTGCTATTAAACCCTTTCTTAGATGTGAATCCGAAAGACAACGTGAGCGAAAGGCAAAACAACCCTGTCACTGAGGGGCATTACGTTATGGAGCCATATTATGAGGATATGAGCCTCTTGAAAGACTATCTGTAGAACCCTTTGTGTAATAATAAGTGATGAATATCACAATAAAGGATATCATACTGTTGTTATGTATGTCCAAAGTAATTAGAGGACTTTATTGTATCGTTAGCACATACGGTCCTACGTGGCATCATGATGTAATAATGCTTGATACTCTTAGGGCGTGTTTGGATGCTGGCTGTGGGCTGCCATGCCAACCATCGGCGAGCCATAAAGTTTGGCGCTCGTTTGGATTGCCGCCGCCAAAACGCGCACCCACGACAATCCATCGGCGAGCCAACGAATTTTAACGTGAAATCAAACAATGGCGTGGACGAAGGAATCGGCCGCCCGCACCATTCGTTAGCTCGCCCTCGAGCAGCGGTTGGCGAGCCAACCGCGGGCACGGCAAGCCACGGCCGGCATCCAAACAAGCCCTTATTGTTGTTCTACTGCATAACTCTGATTTAGGCTCGCATCCGAAGTGGCATTATAGTGGACATGTTATTCAGGTATATTAGCCTAAACCCACACAATTATTTCATGATCTTAACATAAAGAAGCCATTAGCACGTGGTAATTGAGAGGGTCGTCTCACATAAGTATGGTGTCTAGATTTTGGCGGGCATTGCCAGCTCAAAAGAAATTATCCTTTGTTACCTGAGGCTTCCACTCCGGTGAACCATTGCAATTCATTGAATGATATATCAAAGAATTTATACATAATTCAATGTGGCAGAAAAATCGGTGCATCTCTTATGCGTATGCCATGTTTTTCCTTGGGCAGTTCGACAGTGTTTCGTGGAGATCCATAAGTACCATGTTCACAGAAAATATGGCAACAAACTAGTCCGAAGAGCAATATATCCATATTATTATTGTGGGTCCTTTCCTAAGTACATGAATCAAGAACACAAAAACTATGCTTTATTTTTGTAGAAGACAAGACAGCTATCGGTAATTTACTTCTCTTTGAACGGAAGATTATTTTAATTATGCTATTTTAAAGGGGCGTTAATGGAACTCCCCCCAAATAAAATGTCAGACATGTTTGCGGGATTACAGAACATTGAGTAGCAGCTTTGTATTCTTGAACACTGATAAATGCTGCAAAATGCTTTGATCTAAAATATGTCTTTTCTACAATAGAAAGGGAAACTGGGCCCACGATAAAGGGGGCAACTGTTCCTGTAGCTTGCTGCATTAAACCGTGATGCAAAGTCAAACTCTAGGAACCTGTGGCTTCATGACCTACAGACCAGGAGGCTTGAGAATTGGAATTGGGAAGAGGCTTTCCACGTCGATTGGGGTACCAACAATGTTATTTACAAGTTCATTTGAAGCAGTTGTGCCTTTCCATCCGTTAAACCAGGGACCTCCACCAACTTCCAGAGCAGCCATGTCGCTTGTGGCATCAAGTATCATCTGCAAGCAAATTTGTTAGTATGCACTTTATCTACACAATTGTGCTACTTACATCCATCATGTAAGATTGTAAGCCGTCCAATTGAAGTGCCTAGTACACCAAAAATGTATGCGTTAAAAATGTGGTGGAATCTAAAACAGCTGTTACATTTAAATAAAATTGTACTTATATCACATTGACCTATCATAAAAAGGTCAAAATAAAGAGCATTAAACCGTGGCTCAGGTATCTTCTATTGACATCAACGACGCACAAATGTCTCAATATTTAATATGTGAGCTATCTGAAAATGCTGCATACCTTTCCCTTGCTGCCATCATCTCCCTTTTCCCACAGTTGCAGCATGAGATCTCCATAACAGGTGTCTTTGCATGCTGGTACTAGTCCAGCCTCCATAGTTGGAGCTCGTAAAGCACTGCCTGGTTCGTTGGTAGTTGCTTCTATTTCTACCTGTGGAGAAACACCAATGCATGTTGTAAGGAAAATTAAATAAAGTACAAATGACTTCAAAACCTGAAAAACATCTAATAATTTTGAGCTTGACAGGAATACTTCATATTGCAGTCAAGCTTCACTGTAAGTTGCTCTTTTTTTAAGACTACAGAGCATCTAAGAAAGCTAATAGAGCGTATTGCTCATTACGAATATAAGCCAATCAACACAAGCACTGCAGATGATACAAGCAAAGTAATCCACATTTTCATCACATCGGGTGATACTTACCAGATGAGTTTTGTTCTCGCCAGACATCTTCCAGTGACCCCAAGGAGCAATGTCCCAACTTACTGTCCCAGTCCAAGGCACAAATTCATAGAATTTCCCCTCGTGGTGGACTCCAATCTGTAAAACAAGCAATAATTCTTTTGTGGGTAAATTGGATCACATCTTTCTTCTAGAAGTTTATATCATAGTAGATATGCTAAATGTGCAGGTAAACAAGAACCCCTATGAATGACTAGTTTAGACATGCTAAATGTACAAGCAAACAGGAAACCCTGTAATTAGCTAGCTAAAGGCAACTATACATATTTTTATCATTGTGACCATGGTTCCATTGAACTCATTGGCACAGAAGGGTGGGGGGTCACACATATGCATCAACTGGACATATCCAAAAGCATAAAAAATCTCATGCTATAGTTAGAAATAATACTGACTAGTCAATTTATTAATTAAACAGTTTTTTTGAGTATAAACGAATCAGATTGTTTTTTCCTTGTCATTTTTTTTAGGCCATTGCTGTAGTGAAGAAAAGTGTATGTGCAGAACTTCGGATAGATATGCTGCAACATTTGTGATGGAAGATCCTATGATACAGCTCTTTTAAATAGTACAGCTTATTGATTATCCAAAAATAAAGGAGATAATCAAATCAGTAGGATAACAATATTGAATAGCTACTGCAAGATAAGAAGAAAAGAAAGAAACTATACAAGTAGGCAGAATCAAAAACCAGATCCTTCTTATATATATAATATGTGCCATTCTGAATATAATGAACTTGAAAAAAAACCGAGGTCAGACTTCAGATTAATCCCTAAAGAAATTGCTCGCAATAGAAGAAATATTTGATAAAAAAATATAGGTTATCGATCTTTAAAAATCTATCATTAGAAGTTTAGAATTAAAAAGGTATTGGCTCAGGATTTGTTAGGTACCTTAGCTTGGAGATGTGCTTAGAAAAAATATTTTTCTTGCCATGCAGGAAAAATAAGTAAAGTTACTAATTTTTGTAGTGCTTGAGTCAGCACTGGTGGTTATAGATGTAACTACCTTCAACTAATAGATAATACAACCATCTAAGCACCAACAAACAGGTTCTTCCACTAAAGGAGATAACTCTTGCAATGGTGCTTGATGATGTGGCCATATTATCTCTTTGGAAAAAGTGCCATGGTCTCTAAACTATCATGTTCGAGCCAGTTTGGTCCCTAAAATGCAAAAGAAGGTTAGGCTGATTCTCAAATTAACAAACCATCCCAATTTGGTCCTTTTGACTAGTCAATGGGTAGCTTTAAGTGACATGGTGGCGGTTTTCAATGTCATGGCAGGCATGGTGGTTTTTTGTGATGTAGCCGATACGTGGTCTATTTTTCATTTTTCTATCTTTTCTTTTTCTTCTCTTCTCTCTTCTTACATATTCCTCCTTTTTCATTTTTGCACCTACTAGAGGATCTCACGGGGCGCTGCACCTCCTCCCGTGTCGATCCTGCTCCATCCTCCTCCCGTCACAACGCCACCCTCCTCTCGCGCCATTATAGTAGGAGTGATATGTGGTGGTGGCACTAGAGTTGATGGTGAGCTCGGCGTGAGTAGAGGAAGCAGCTGCAGCTTGTCGGTGCTCCGTCTCCGGCGGAAAGCCATGCTTTAGTGGTGATCGCAGAGACCAACGCACATTGGTAGCATGCAGGGCGACTCCAGCAGCGGCTTGGCTGGAGGAAGATCAAGAGGAGAGAGAGAGAGAGAGAGGTACTGAAAGGAGAGGACGGCATGTCGGCCCATTGCTAAAAAATTCAAAAAATGCCACTTGTACAGCCTATATTTCCACCATATCACCCTAAACTGCACACATGGACACCACGTTAATGAAAACCATTGATCCTCCTGCAAAACCGTTTTGTGGTCCAAGGACCAAGTCGCCACGATTCGGAAAGTTCAAAGACTACTTTCACCTAGTATTATATCATAGGAACCAGTTTAGTTCAAAAGCAATAGTTCAGGGACCAACTTGGCACTTTTTCCTATCTATTTTGAAACAGCCATGTAAAATCATGTTGTAATGTACATGCATTTACTTAAACTCCCCAAAAAGAGGTGTAATAAACCAGATTGATATGTTTTGAGTCACCAGATTAATATGCTCTAGTCAACAATATAACTTGTTCAAACAGGTTCAGTCTATCTCATTTATATATTGCAGATGTAGTGTTTGCATGCCCCTAGGAATTAACAGATACATGAAAATGGGCCAAAAATGTCTAGGTATCTTAAACATTTGAACTATTAAGCGACCGATCTGTGGCATAACAACAGAAGTATCCCCAAAATGTCCAAGGCAATATATTAGTCATCAACATTACAGAGATATTGCACACACCCATCCAACAGAAGTAGATAAGACAACGCATTTCTGCACTGCATTTTTGCAGTACCTATTGACCGATAGGTCCAATAATAATCTCTTTTGGCAGATATCCGGGGATCAAGCTTGCATGATGAGCTATGTAACTTAAAGCACAAACCAGAAGTATGCACTAGATTAAAAGTAGGATATATCAGGAACTATACCAGCGAAGGACTTTCATAGGTTTCACCCAATCCAATTTTCCTTAATCCACCAGCAGCAGTTAAAGCTACTTTACCAGATGCGCCTGAGAAGACATTGCACTGGATCTGTATGAGCAAAAGAGTGTTCAATTAATTATTTTTGCTATGTTTGTGAACTGTGTTGTTAATTAAAAAAATTGAAATCAATAATTATTTTTCAAATGTTCAAATGACATAGGTACTACAGCATACTAGAATTAGAAGGATCAAGTGATCAACAACAACTAAGTTGATTACAATACGTTTATAAAAGGAATTCTTCTGCACAGCTCACTATAACCAACTGATTTCATGACATACTTGAAACATTGAATACATAAGCATGTCAATGATTGAGAGTTGGAATAAAAGTCATCAAATTCAAGACACAAAAATCATGACGATGGTAGCATATTATCTGATCTGTTGTAACTATGTCATGTGTATTCAATATTACAAAGAAGCCATAAAACTATTATGGCTAAAAGAAGATCAAAGGTCAATGAAGATAGGAAAACACACCCAATACCACCTCCTTGGGAAACCTCCACCCCAGTTCTTTTCTGAATAAGAAGGAGCATTTTCAAATTCAAACCGTTGTCCATCCCATTCTATCCATCCTGAAAAGTATGCCCATATCATCGAGGTCAATATTAATAAAGAATTATTACAGGGAATATGTCAGTTACACACTATAACTTCTTTTGTAGATCAACTGCATAAGCTATTCCAGTTGAAATGCATTACTGAGTCTGAGAGGCTATAAGACTACAAGGAGGAATTTCTAAGATGAAGAAAACAGTGCACGAAGTAAACTGCAAACCATTTTGAGAAAGAGATGATTTAAAACCTTCTAAAAACAACCGATCCAAATATATTTACTACATGCAATTGTATATGTTTGTAATTGTTATAACAATAACAATGAATGCAATGTAAGAAGTAAACGTCCATCCTCTGCCTTTTCTTCACAGTGACAACGGATATGCTTCTTTAAAAAAATTGAATGATCTGTTCAGAAAAGTCTGAGTCCTAAAATTTAGGCTGGACTGGGAAGAAGCTGCTTAAGAAAAGGGATGGACTTGCAGAATAAACAAGCTGCATTTCAAGATATCTGCTAAATGCAGCTAGGGTTCTTCTGTGCATTACTAACTAGTAAGGCAAAAGATTTAGTGGAAGCTTTTTAGTCTAGGTTTTGTTTTCTTCTTCATGTCCATTTTCAATCAAATGGAGCCAAATGATCTTTTATTCTTTGGCTTTAGATTATTATGGGCTAAAGCAAAATGGCATATCAAACTATCTATACTTCTTAACAACCACTTACCACTCTATGATTTTTTATGATTTTTATTCTCAGATATAAGGTTGCGTACGCCCCTGGTCCCATGACCACCACCACACACACACGCACACTTTTGCGAGAGTTTTCTCAGAAACATTGGGGGTATAATGCTGATTTGTTTTTCTTCTTCCTCTTCCTCCTTTTTAGGCTTGTTTATAAATTCTTCCTTTTTCTATAAATTATTCTTTACACAGTAGGGACCTCTTCTACAGTCTTCCTGATAAAAAAAAAAAGAAGTGAAGTTTTTTTTAGTGAAAATCCAATTTTCATGTTAAGACTAGAAATTACAAAGCATTTGTATATAGTCTACTATGCATGAGAGCTGAACATCCCATTCAATAATCTATTCAGTGGAAAGTGTATACACGAAGGATATACAAAATAATTAAAGACAGTCAAAATAACTCAACATCTTTCTCAGGTCACGGTATCAAGACAAACCTGTGGACAAGCCACTAGCCATGCATATTTGCCAATGAGGTTCAAAGAAAGGAAAAGCAGCAAGCCAACCAGCTGTTGACTTCTGCTTAGATGTGACATCACCCCAGCCATATACTGGACGAGTGTTGTACTCCCAACGAGCTGTTTGGACATTTGGAACATAATTTGACCTGCAAGGAATTAACAATAAGCACAAACCTATGATAGCAATTTGCATATAACTGTGTTTTCAATCAATTTCCATTGACAAATAACATATGGTATCTTTTACTTTCCTAACACTAGCTGTTAAAGGAGGTAGTTGCCAGAAGTTGTCATTATCTCCCCAGAATAACTAATACATATATAACAGAACTTTGCAACATAAAATTCATTATCCAGCAGTTTTTGTCCTTACATTATATAACATAAGGTGCAATGTATTCAAACTTTTCATAGAGCAATTTCCCATTGTTATGAGGAACTGATGTATTGCAACTGTGTCTATATTAGCTTTTAGTTGCTTGAAATATGAAAAAATTGAATGTGAAAAGCAACAGCATATCAAATAAATAAAATATAATGATACACAATTATTGCATACTAATAATAGTTAAAAACACAGGTCATTTATAAAGGTGAGGTTACATGCCTGCCATCATCACGTATGAAGCCCTGATGCCAAATTGGGGTAACTTGGAAACCTTCTAGGACACTACTAGAGAATTCCTATATGATAAACATAATTTATTGTTGAGTATTAGAAGAGATTTTTTCTATGTCATAGAGTTTCATGCATAAGCAAAATAGCAGAAAAAATCATATTACTCAATCCAAGTACTAATTCATGAAATGTGCGTGTCGACATTGCAATCTATCTTTCAGATCACCAAGTTGGCAAGGGATGTTACAACATGATGTTATCCAAGACAAGTAAAATCACTCATTTCCCAGAACCTTTAAAAGCAAGGGGGGAAAAAACTGAAAAAAGAGTGAGCCACATTTGATATTAGGCAGTAAATACTAAATTCGTCGACAAGGAAAATATACTAAATGTTGATTTAATTATACAGTTCAGACTTCCAGTAGTCATATTGATTTTTTTTAGTCAATAAAAACCTAGTTCATCAGCAATCAGGTTAAATGGTCATGGTCTCATGGATGAGTTCGATGTATTAATAACTATGACAGCATGCTATAACCACAAATTAAACAACAACGGAATTTTATGTAATATGTTTGTTGCATATCAAATAGCTATAGGGAATCTTAATCCATGCCATTCAATATCTTTAAGACATAATGCCAAGTGAAAAATAGTTCCTGTGTTTCATATGAAACCAAAAAACATGAGGTTATGAAACTAGTTCTTGCATTTCATGAGAAGCCATAAAATATCTACCTGGGGAGGAACTTCCCCTTTTGGGGGAGTTGAATCTTTACTGGGAATGAAAGTGTTTCCAAGCATTAGTTCATGCCTACCTATCGAATTGCAGCTTATTAATCGGAAAATCCATAAAAAATGATGCATTATTGAAGTTCCAGATAAACAGAAATGGCAATACAGCCAACACTAACTATCAAACGAAATAAAATGTAGGAATCAATTGTTATAATAAGGCTTAGTTTCACATTGTGGTCGATTTTAATATGCAGTTTTATTTTATTGCTTTTAGATATATTTAAAAAAATTGATATCATAAAATACGTGCAATTGAACTATTATCAGTTTGAGTGATATCTTTGTTAAGTTTAGATGAATACATTTTCCTAAAAATTCCATCATAGTGCTAAAAATACATCTTAATGGTCCAATCTGCATTTTGTTGATTGTGTCATGTCCAAAAATATAACTTTTTTTGTAATTCAAGGTAGTAATTATTCTTTGAAACCATAGCATAACAGTTTTACTTCATCTAGTAAAAAATAATTTCTTATCAAACTAGACTCTACAGCATAGCGCAGCAACCCAACCTGGACAAAGTGGTTGATCAGAATTGATTTCCAAGGTCCAGATATCAGACATGAGGAATTTTTATCATTAGCAGGCTACGCAGGTGCACGTCTATATTTTCACCGGAATCAGGTCACAAGATCTCACATGTAAATGTCAACATAAGTTTGCAAATCAAATAATCCATTCAAAAAAATCAGAAAAAAATATCGTTTCAGCTGAATCGACAAAGTTTGTGCAAGAAAATACAGCTCCACTAATTAATATCTAGGTAGAACTATAGAAACACCATATTCCTACACGCCACAAATTTATTCTGCCAATTCATTCTCTCTGCCGGCAATGTCTTTGAAATTAAAAAGCTAGGTGACAAGAAAGGAGCATCTCTACAAATATGAACAGACATGGAGAAAAGAGAGGTTGAGTAGGAAGCTTACTCCCCCAAAAGTTGTTTGATTTTTCAGAGAATTGGCATATGTACTTATCATCCGCGCCAAGAATCTGTGCTCCCACCCCGGTGAACCGTGGACCGTGTATCATCTGGTCCAGAGCACTCATTCCGTTGCGGAACAATGGGTTCTCAATAGAGTACATGAAGCAGAAGCTCTGCCGGCACTCTGGAATGGCAACCTTGAAGTACCATCCTTCGAAGAAATGCCGAGCGGTCCCGTCGTAGTGATACCTGCCGAAATTTCCCCAGAACCATCAGCTGCGGAATCATCAAAGAATGTAAGCTATGAAATATAGACCCAGTGTGGCACAGTGATGCTACTTCCTGAAATTATCGACATTCCGAAGAACCTCAGCCCCCACTGAGACCAAGTGAGTAGGTTGCAGCAGGTTTAGGGTTCAGATTTCAGTGGTTTATTCGGAATACCAAGCCCAAGGAACACCCACTGAATCCGTGAGCCGGAGTTACATTTCTAGAATCTAAACGCAAGGCAGCAAAGCAAATTGTCCTCAGATGAAGCGCGGCCCCAACTGAACGAAACAGGCCTAGGTTCCAGGGCTCCGGTATCATATCAAGAGATGCGCGCTCCTGCTATCCGCTCCTCCGCTTACCCGCTGTGCGGCGTCCGCAGAGGCCGGTCCGGCGGCGTAGGCGCGTACACGGGCGCCGCCGACGACGAGGAGGAGGAGGAGGAGGGCGTCGACGCGGCCGCCGCCAGTGGGGCAAGGCCGCGGCGTAGGCAGGCGCGGGGGCGCCGCCGCGGGTGGGGGATCGGCGCGGCGCCCGGCGCGACGAAGGCGAGGTCCATTGCCTGCGGCTGCGAGCTGCTGCTGTGCGTGGCGCGGTGGCGGACGGCAGGTCAGACGATTAGAGTTTTGGAGGAGCGGTATACTTCTGATGGTCATGCCACGTGGTTACGCACGTGGCTTGCCAGTGTTGCACGTGGTTAGTATCACAGCTTTTTCTTAAGGGAGTCGCTAATCATTGGCGACTGAAATCCGGAGAATTTAGTCGACTTTTCACTTACCCACGCGTCGTCGGTTTCATCCGCTCCGGGACCTCCCGCCGCCATATTCCTTCCTCGGCGACCTCTTCCTCTCCCGCGCGCCGCGCCGTCATGGATTCGGTTAGGGTTTCGGTGGGGTTCGGGTTCGGGACGCCGCCGGGCTTAGAGGGATGGCCGGGGAGGCGGCGACCCGGCGGTTGATTGGGGATAGAGTGAGGGCGGCGGCGGAGGCGACGGCGGAGGGAGGTCGGGCGGCGGGGCGACTAGTGGTTGGTCGGGATCGGGGGGCAGTGAAGGGGAGGGGAAAGGGGAAGTAAGAGAGAGTGGGCGAGGCGGGGGCCTAATCTGGGCGTTAGATTGAGATCCAACGGCCTAGAAAATCGACTGATGGTTAGAAAAAAATAGTCGACTGTCGAATAGACAATCCCTTTTCTTAAATAAACACATAAGATTTCTCCACATCATTAAATTCCGATAAAAAAATACTTACTCCTTTTTTTATTCATTGTTGTTTACCTCTAAGCTATGCTATTTTCAACTCAACGGTTTAATAGGTTAACGACTTATTTACGTTTTGAAACGATATATGCTTTGAATTTTTTGCATCCGTTTTTCGCTGTTTTGAAGATGGGTTCTAATGCTTAAAAAATCAAGTCAAACGAAATGATTCCAAATCTCGAGATTACCTCGAGAAGCTCTCAAATTCAGTAATTTCATCCGTTCAGCTATTCAGCCATTTAGATCAGCTTAAAAGAACATAACCTTACGTCAAATGACATGTCCAGAATTTAACGACGATGAATAAATAGAACGTAGGGAGTATATTGTTCGCATGAACTCAAGAATTCGGCGAGATCCAAATGAGAGAGAAATTAGAACAGAGACAAGATTGGGAATTAGTTTGTTCTTTCTTCCTGAACGCGGTACAATGCAATGATAATTTAACCGTTTTACATGGCATGCACGCAAGCCCACTCAGGCTCATGAGGCCTAAATTAAATTAAAATTTAGCTTGACAATTTTTCTAACTCGTTTGTAGTACTCTTTATTTATTTTTGTAGGGTTCAGAGTTTTAAAATAACTTTTCAGTAATTTTGGCTTTTCAATACCTTTCTCGAGGGTTCACGAATTTTTCAGATTAAAATTTTCAACTACTTTCAGTTGAAAAGAACAAGACCTCAAACACATAATACGACAATCAAGGCCGTTCCTATGGAGGGGGATAGGAGCGACTGTCCGAGGCCTCGAACAGTAGGGGCCTCCAATCGATTATGTGTGTATATTTATATAGGTCTAGGCAATGAGAATTTTCATTATTGATTCACTAATTCATTTATCTTTTCAAGAAGTTGTCTCTTTTTCAACTCTATGTCCAACCATGTATACGCTCTTTATAGAAAATCTCATATATTACCCCCATTCTACAACATCATGGTAACTATTTCGTAGGGGCTAAATTAGATACCAATGAGTCGAGGCAACACAGCATGTTGCCACCCTATACCTCAAATTTAGTTTCGATGATGCAATTTCATGTTCTCATGCAGTCCTGTTCCATCCAACATATCTCCTAGGAGTATAGACGGTGTACGGTAGAGCTGGCCTTTTGTTTAAAAGCTTTAGCTTTCTAAATAAAATGTTGGTTTATTTTATTTTATTTTGCTAGCGAGGGTTAAGTAGAAACGACCATTGCTGTTCATATGTTGAATTTTTCTCAAGGATGTATTTTTTATGCATCTATCTATGTAGCCGTTCATTTATATTTTCTTCGTCCCATTCCCTTCTTCATTCCCATCCTCATATTCTTTTACATTTATTTTCTACTATCTCCAACAGCATCCCTTTGAAAAAAATTTCGAAGACCGGCGGCCTTGGCAGGGTATGTCTGCCAGACCGGCGGGTGTTCCGGGAGCCTGGTCTTGCTACAGGCTCCCCTGTATTTTTATGTAATTTTCACTCTTCTATAATTGAATTGTCAGCGTAAGCTGACCTTAAAAAAAAAAAAGAAATTTTCGAAGAAAAAGGAGAGATCATTTCCTTCTGAAGGGAATGCACAAATAAATTTCTTTTCAACAGAACCACGAAGAAATTATGTTGGAGCATTTCGAGAGATCAGAATTTCTTCGCAAAGAAAAAATGACCCATAAAGAGAACCGTTGGAGATGGTCTTTATTTTGATCAAAGATGTGTTTTTCCTGTTATAGGATGCTTGTGTCCAATATGTACCCTACTTGTGTAGAACCAATTTTAGTTTAGTGGGAACAAATCAGGGAGCCGGTGACATGAAAAGCATGACTATCCAAGGGCAACCATGTATACACAATGAGCTGAATATGATGTCTCTTAGAGAGCTCTTAGCAAGCTGTCGAGTGTCAACACCGGGGCCAAATGTGTTGATTACAATATAAATCCAAGGGAACAACTCTGTTTTTTTAGATGCTAGTCAGCATCCCATTTTAGGTTGCTATAGCCTTTTGCAAGTTCAGTTTGACATGACCATGGCCGTATGAGAGTAACGAAAAAAAGAGAGCACTCGACCAGACGACCATGTCCACACCATGGCTGGCCTCATAACGTTTTGGGCCTATATAAATTTTTATCGTTTTGGGGTCTGCTTCCCTGTACAGAACTTCGATGGGTATGAGTTTGAAGAGCCCAGACACTATTTAGCAATCATTTATATTTTTTTAATTATTTATGTTTATGCATATTTTTCTCTTTTCTATTTTATCTGCTAAATACAAGACCGATTTAATTCAAGTCCTACTAGATATGCTTTAAAAATAGAAGCAAATTGCGTGCACCTTGCTAAACTAACAGACGACTGCACAAAACTAAAAAATTTAGACGATTGCAATTAAACTTTTTTTTCCTCTTGAGCCGCACTTTCGCCATATCCCACATTCCCAAATATGTGCACTTTTTCCCATTCCTCATGTTAGAAATCGACGAGAACAAACTCAGAGTAGATCAAAATCAAACAAAGACACGAGACTCAGATTTCAATATAATAAAAGGGGGGACTAGCGGACGGGATTCCGTCGGCCGACAGGATCGTCCCCCGCGCCCCTCACTTGCTCGCTCTCTCGCCCTCTCCCCTTCTCCCGCCGCCTCCTTCCTCCGCCCCGGTGGTGCTCCGCGCACCTCCGCCGCCCCCGCCGCCTCCTTCCTCCTCCCGCCGGCCGCTCCGCCTCCCCCAGCCTCCCGTCGACACCCACCCTAACCCAAGGGGGTGAGGGGTGGTCCCCCTCTACCGCCGGCTGACCGCCTTCAGCCCCTCCTCTAGCTCCGGCAGCGCCACCGCCGTCTCCGCCGCCACCCCCGATGAACCCCACCCACCGCCATGCCGTCCCCTTCCCCGGCCCAAATCTAAACCCGAACCCCACCCCGAACCCTAACCCAAACGGCTGGCGGCGAGATCAACAGCGAGCTTGATGGCGGCGAGGTAGGCCTTGTTCCTCCTTCTTCCTCCTCCCTCCTCCTTCTTCCTCTTCCCTTCTTCATCCTTTGCACAGCGCGCGAGGACGCCGATCCCTTCCAGTTCCCGTCCGGACGGGATACCGTCCCCAAGAATTTCCCTAGAAAATTCTCTCCAAGTTGGAAGAGAAAAAAAACCATGGACGCTGAACAATAAAACATTACTTTTTTTTGGAAGAGTTACGAAACACCGGGGATTACAATGTGTTCAACTCCCTATGTGTAGACCTGGCCAACGTGCCGAACCGTGTTGGCCCGGTTTAGATCCAGTTGGTTTGATTACTGTACAAATCGAGCCAATAGACCGCGGTCTCAGCCCAGGTTCGGTTCGCACAGTGAACCGAACCGAACCGAGCCGGCCCAGTTTTTTTATGGTCGGCTTATCTTATTTAAATATATATCTATAAATTAAGAAAAACCATTATATTTCACAAATATACATTATATAATAAATATATTATTTATCATAAAAAATTAGAAATACATATATTGAATTAAATAATACAATGATGCAACGAACCGAACCGGGTCGACTTGACGGGCTGAGGTGTCGGCCCAGATTCAATTCGGTTTGACGAATCAGGCCGGCTCTGTTCGTGAACGGCACAGACTAGCCTGATTCGGTTCGACTAGACCGGTCCATTTGGGAAGCTCTTCCTGCGTGACTTACGACCTGTGTCAAAGTTAACGCTCCGGCGAA
Organism: Raddia distichophylla; assembly: GCA_005191435.1. Taxonomy (NCBI): domain Eukaryota; kingdom Viridiplantae; phylum Streptophyta; class Magnoliopsida; order Poales; family Poaceae; genus Raddia; species Raddia distichophylla. The sequence continues at coordinate 1,211,557 of SPJY01037201.1, read as the reverse complement.
AGTTGATCTTCTCTTCAAATTTGGATCCTATTAGGGATGAAAACGAAGCGGATAATATCTGAACCGTATCCATATCCGTATTTTGGGTAATGCATGAAATTCTAGTATCCGACGGATACGGATACGGATAATTATCCGGATAGACCTAAGCGGATACGGAGCGGATATGGTATCGGTGATATCCGATGGAAACGGAGCGGATACGGATATGGATAAAATTGCAATTCGGATATCCTGATAAAATTGTAACTGGATATCTAACCAGATAATGGCCTAAAACTAGATTGAGGCCCAACAACTTGTAAAACCAATAATAGGCCCATGACTAAGCAAGCCTAACACCTCACATCCCACCTCATCAGACCGTTAGACGTCAGGCACCAGCTGCTTGCCAAGTTCCTATATGTAATCAATGTGTCATCTGTCATCATGTATGATCAAGGTGTAAACTATATGTGCACTTTTGTTATCTTAAGTTGTTATGTTATGGGCAATATTGCTATGATAATCCAAAGTTTATTACGGTATACATACTATCCGAAAAATATTCGTTTTTGTTTTCGGTTATTATCTGATTCCGGGTACTATCCGTTTTATTAATATCCGTTTCCGATTTAATATCCGATCCGTTTTAATACTATCCGTATCCGTATCCGATTAAAGAAAACGGATACAGATAAGGTAAAGCCATTATCCGTCCGTATCCGCTCAGTTTTCACCCCTAGATCCTATATTGATCAACACCTCGGCTGGCATGAAAGCTAGGTAGTGGAAGAAGGTCTAAAGCGGTCGCCTAGCTATCCCTGTGTGCGGTGGAGTAGTCATGGGTGGCGATGGCGACCAGTTCCTTCGCTGCACCCATCATGGCGACGAGCACGCGCTGTCGGCCCCTTTGACGATCCTTCAACCTTGAGCCAAGCCAACTGCAGATCCTGAAAAGCAGGCCGGTTTTTGCACGTACACGAGTCCATCCATGTCCATGAGTCCCTGCACTGCGTCTCCATGATTCCATCTCCATCTCCATCTCCCTCTCCCTCCCGGCACTGACAACGAGAGATCGTTTTCGGCCGGCGGCCCCGCCACCATCGGCCGTCGCCGGCCACCACCAACCGCCGCCCGCGCGCGCATGCACGACGCCTTCTTCTTCTTCATCATCTTCTTCTCCGATCAGCTATCGATCTCCTGCATGACCTGCATGCGTAGAATCCATGGCCCCACGTACGTAACGTACGTATGATCGTGTGTGGGGCTGCCTCTGCCTGTGATGATGCGCCCGTGCCCACACGCCCGGCCCGGACTGACTCTGAATCTGAGAGAGGCGCCCAGGCTTTTCTCCTTACATTTCCCCCCCTTCTTTGATTCTTTTTCTTTCCTTTCTAGCCATCAGCTTTTGACATTGGCTAAGCACAGCTAGCCTTTCATCTCCTCTTGTTTAATTTGCTCATCTTTCTATTTGCTTGAAGGCTAGGTTGAAATTAATTGGAGAGTCTCTCGATCGAATGGCTTTTAGTACGTACGCAGCCTCCATAAATTAAATGCTAAACGACTGCGTTTTGAAAACCGGATATTGCAATTTGATCTGGTCTGGTCAACTCGCCAACAATTCGTCTTGATTTCGTACGTCTTGGTTTCGTACGTGTATATGCCTATGGCAGGCACCAATCAATTGGTAGCTAACTAGCTAGGTATACTTCGATCAGCGCTGCATCATGTCGAGTCGCTGCTAGGTAGCGAGGTCCTGTATATGTTCTGTACTGTACTAGCTAAGATTTCCGGTCTCTTCTACGGCACTCTAACAAATACTCCAAGAGCTGTCCAACCCTCTTGATGAAAAGGTTTAAATTAGCCTTGGAAAGGTTCAGATACAACGAAAAAAATGTATAAACAAATGAGGATCAAATTAACATGCATGTAGGGTTTCTTATGAAGTAATGTGATGTACAATAATTACGCACAATTGGCAACTGTTCATATATATCAATATATGTTTTGCCTTCCGGTCATGCATCCGGCCAATTAACATCTGCCAAACTGCTGCCAGTGTCAGTGAAGTTAAGAAAGCCACGACGACGACACAACTGTTATTACAAGATTACAAACAGGATCGACTGCGCGTTTATTTGCAGTTGCAGTTGCAGTGCTGGTGATCATCAGGTCCAAGCAAGCTAGCTAGCTTGGTGCCTTGACCTTGCTCCCTGGCTATCATTGTGAGTCATGAGACTTTAGAACGAGTTGGCACCTGGCACATGTCGTTACCCCGGCCCTCTCCTTCTCTCTCCCCCTTGGTCCCGGCAGGCCGGTACCCAGTTAATTTCCTGCGGCTACCAGCTAATTCTTTTGTGTGTGTCTGTATATCTACATCTGCACTATTGGTGCATACATATAGACCCTCGGGTCTCTTTGATTCACGGTTGTGTTTTGATTTTGATTGTAGTTAAAAAATAAGAATCATTAAAAGTTACACACGAAGGCTAAAAAATTCATGAAAATTATTTTTTAATATCTTTTAGAAAATCCAACGGAACCTTAAAAAATATTACAAAATGTTGCATTGGATGGTTTGCAAAAATAAGTTTTACAAACCGAATCAGAACCGCGAACCAAAGAGGACTATAAACCTAAGAAGCACTGGATACACTAATATATATAATCCCCTAGGGTAAACCGTCACTGATCATTAGATCAAACACAATGAATGATCCACGATAGTTTGAGTGTCTTAATTTTTTTTGGAAAAAATACATACCTAAATGATCAATGCTATGTGTATGCAGATGTGATTAGATATTTGTACGTGGCGTTAATGTCGATATATATTTGTATTCATAAAAAAAATTATGTTTCAGATATGAAAAACATATATAGAAAATAAAATTTACTTCTTTCTTCATTTTTACAAGTATAAGCTAGCTAGCTAGCTTCATGGAACGACTCATATAATCACTAGTTCAAGCGTACTCATTTTTTTTTTAAAAAAAAAGAATAGTAGATCAAAGTATAGTTTGGTATGAGTTCAAATTAATTAAGCTTCGATCGTTACCATGAGTTTAATATTATTAATTGGATGAAACATTTCGATCTCAAACGGCGAAATTCGATTGGGTCGATCGATCATCCACACATACAAGGGTCACTGAGTTGGGGGCCCACACATTTTAATATTATAATGTATACGCATGCATGCAAGCAAGCAGATGTGGTCCATTAATTACATGGTGCCGCCGATTCAATCTCCACCGTCCTAGCCTTGTGGTGCAGCAGATGTCCCACTCACTGATGACTTCACATTGACGACTGCATGACGTCCTGTGCATCTCTCTCCGCTAAGTAGGACTATTAATTAGAACTAGGTCAGTGATCATTAGGCTAGCGCCGACAAGCTGTGATTAGCGTTGGGAGCACAAATTAAGATGGAAATTTAAAATATAGTGGAACATACTCTCTAGCTTGAATGGTCAGCTGTATATTATATGAGATAGCCAGGTAGCTCGAGGTGATTAGAGTAAATTGAGATTTGTGTCATCTAATTAATGAGATATAGATCATCTTCTAAGTTTCGACGCGGCAGTCCAATTCTTGCTGGTTGATTCGGTGACAGATCAGGTGATCTTTAGTCGATCGTTGCCACCTAGCTAGAACCAGAAATTAAATCCTAGCGAAATCAAATTTACTTTGAAATTTGACTAATTGAATAAATTTGCCGAAAACCCTGGTTATGTCAATCAAAAGTCATAGGAAAAAAATAAACACAATATACAACAATTTCATTAATTATTGGAATTTTTTGGTGTTCTATTAGGCCCTTTTTTTAGCTGATCTGAACGGCTGAACGGTTGTAATGATTGAATTTTTAAAGCTTTTCTAGGTAGTCTCGAGATTCGGATACATTTTGTTTGACTTGCTTTCTAAAGTGTTAGGATCCACCTTCGAAACAGCGAAAAAACAAACTCAAAAACCCAAAACATATATATTTTCAAAACGTAGATAAGCCGTTAAGCTGAAAAGAATAGATCTAATTACTAGTGAGGCACCTAGAAGTGACAAAGACCAAATATATATATGCTCTCTGATGAACGTGTTTGGTGTTGCATGCCAACGTGAAGCACGAGCACGATAGTTTTAAACTAATTAATCATCAATGACGACTAGCTTATATAAGGTCAGAATCTTCGTCGAGCAATTACCATGCACCTTCACTAGCTGTGACAGTCTAACGATATACTGAGTCGAGTATCCAACAGTTCCTTTAAACTCAATAGTGATTTACGGGGTGTTCTACAGAGACTGTTGTAATGCATGAATGCACTATAGACATGGAACCTGCTTACTAATTGGATGTGAGACAGTGAGTCAGTTAGTTACTTAATTAAGAATGCTTTTGCTTTTGATGATACGTACTCTTTAATTACATGCCACAATTTGCTGGGCGTAGTACTCCTGCTCGAAAGAGAGTTAGCAATACCAACAACAACAATAACGGACAAAGATTTGGTACGGTCTCGATCTCATCAACAACAACGAAAACACTTGTATAGTCGATTCCACCCTTAAAATCCGCAGCAAAAAACGGCTCGTTCTTCAAGGTCTTTAGTTTATGCATCCCCAAGAAGAATAGAGGAATGTTAGGAAAGCAAAGGCAGCAAGCTAGACACAGGATATTGCTGAAGATTAAAGCGGTGCATATGTATTAATTAAACTTGAAAGTTGCTGAGTGTTTGCGTTAACCGAATGCCAGGTTAATTTTTGTCACGACATATAGGCGCCACTGATGGTCATGAAGTCTTTCAATATATTTGGACTGTCTATTTGTTTGTTGATTTAATGGATGACCGTGATGAATTTTAAGCTATTGTATTTGGCTTCGATAGATCAGCATGGCTTCAGAGGAAAACTCTATGATTTGTGGATTGAGATATCGGATCCAGAGTCTTCCTCGCAGCCGCTGCCTGCGTCTTGCTCGTAGCAGCAGTGGGCCATGCCATCACTAGGGTAGGTCGCGGTGCTCCTCTGCCTTCGGCCACCGCGTCTACAGTTGTTCCCCTTCACGGTGCACCTGGCGCGGCGCGCGATTCCCCTTCCACGAGCTCCCGTTCGAGTTCCTTGCGCCTTCACTCATCGTCGGTGGCCTTTTCCTCCACCGCCGAGGCCAAAGACGCGGGCTTCCCACCATTAGCTCGCTGCTTCTCTTCACCCCATCTCGCTTCCCACTTTGGGTCACTCATGACAGGAGGACCCTCTACATCCCACGTGCGTCATGTCCTTGGTGAGACGTCCCTCGAAGTTGCCGCGCCCCCCTTCCTCCGGGCCTTCCCCAACCTTCACCTCATCCCCTTCTTCGCTTCAAGCGGAAGCTCTCTCGTACCACCTTGGGGCTCAAAGCCTGGAGCCTAACTCACATCGGCAACCCTAGGCTGCAGCCAATGTTAACCTAAACGCTAGTCAAGTGCTAGACGGATACCTACAGACTAGAGACTAGGCGGACTAGACGGAGACTAGGCGGCCTAGTCGTTTTTTTATTTTTCCCAAAAATATAAAAAATATTAGTATCCAACTTATCATATACATCATTTTACAACTCCAAATATATGACTTATCCCTTAAATTAAATACACAAAATACATATATAGACAGGAGCAGAGGAGAAGACTAACCGGGTGGCGCACATGGAGGCGGCGGCGACGCACATGGCGGCGACGGCGGCGCTACACGGCAGGAGGATGGGCGCTACACGGCAGGAGGATGGGGGAAACCCTACTAGGCAACTTCTATATGGGCCACGGTCCACAGGCCTTTTGCCGATGGGCTCTCATCCCCTAGTCGGGCCGCTAGTCACCGACTAGGCCGACTCACCACCGCCTAAAACCGTCCAGGCCCACCCGACTAATCGGTCCTAGTCCGCCTAGGACCGACTAATCGGATTTTCCGACTAATGCACCGACTACCCCCTAAACGGGACGGATTATCGCAGACTAGCGACTAGGCGGCGACTAATCGGCCTAGTCGACCGACTAGGCGAACACTGGCTGCAGCTTGTGATCGCCTCACGGTTATACGCCTTCTTGACGTGGCCATGGAATCACGCTCGCAGGAGGAATTGGATCTACGTCGTTCGCTCAAGCTTCACATCCTTGGGTTTAGTGTGATCGATATGATGATGTGGAAGCAGCATTCCCGCCTAATTAAATTGGCTTAAACTTGGAGATGTCAACACTAAATACTTCCGCCTCAAGGCAAATGGCCGACATCAGAAAAACCACACCCACTTCTTGTTGTGAGCTCCTCCGGCATTTACACTGAGTTCCTCGATAAGGCGGATGTCCTACATCGACACTTTAACTCTATTTTTGGCGACGCAGCCGCCAGCAACCTTGGCCCTACAAACCACTCTTTCAACTGGAGTTATTTTGGGCTACCTACTCTGGACCTCTAGTCCTTGGAAGAAAACCTCACTCTCGATGAACTCAAGCAGGTGATTTTAAGCTTCCCGAGCGAGAAGGCCCCCGGTCCCGACAGGTTCCCGACGGGTTCTCCTAGGATTTCTATAAGGCCTGCTGGGATTTCATCATCGGATCTACACGGCGCACTTCAAGGCCTCTTCAATCTTGAGGCCCCAGGTTTCCAGGGTCTGAATTGTGCCCACTTATCATTCTACCTAAGAAGGATAGCCCGGTCTACGTTTCAGACTACCGCCCAATCAGTCTCATCCACAGCCTCAAGAAGCTCTTCACCAAAATTCTCTCTTTCTGATTGGCTCCCTTCATGAATGAGCTCGTCTCACCCTGCCAAAGTGCATTCACTAAAAAAACGCCACATGTAAGATAATTTTCTTTGGTCCAAGGTTGCACCCCAGCTCTCTTCCTTAAACTTGACCTCGAGAAGGCTTTCGACTCGGTCTCTTAGGCCTACTTACTGGATAACCTTCGTGCGCGCGGCTTTGGGACCCGCAGATGAGAATGGATCTCGCTTACACTCGCTACATCTTCATCGAAGGTCCTTCTTAACGGTTTCCCTACCGACACCATCTACCATGCGAAAGGCCTACGAGAGGGGGATTCCCTCTCCCCCTGTTGTTCGACCTTGCTATTGAGCCGCTCATAGCCCTCCTTTAGCGAGCAACCGAAGAGGGAGCCATATCCCCGGTTCATGACATCCAAGCCAACTGTTGAGTCTCCCTTTTCGCGGATGACACCACCATCTTCGTTAACCCTATGCAAACCGAAGTTTCCACTTTGGCGCCCATCCTCTAGAAATTTAGCCACATCTCCGACATCCAAACTAACTTTTCCAAGTCTCAGGTTGTCCCCATCAGATGCGACAACCTGGACCTCAACAACATCTGGCCTACAGGACCTCCCCGTCGAAAAGGCGTCCTTTCCCCCAATTTACTTGGGCATTCCCCTCTCCATTAAGGGTCTATGTCGCTTCCACTTCTAGCCTCTCGTCGACAAAATTGCCAATCGGCTGGTTGGTTGACAGGGCCCCCTTATGTCCAAAGGAGAGGCTAACTCTGCTAAAGGCAGTCATGTCGGCCCTTCCAACTTACATCGTGTTCATCATCAGGCCTCACCTCAGTCATCAAGAAGATCAACAAAATCAGGAAAGCCTGGCTCTGGAGTGGCTCTTCTACTCCAGGGACCCCCTGTCGGGTCAGCTGGGACTCTGTTTGCTCCCCAACTGCGCTTGGCGGTCTCGAGGTCCTTGACCTAACCCGTTTTGGGCTAGCCCTTCGTCTGCGCTGGTTGTCTCAACAAGGCGCCTTCCTCAAAAGCTTGGGTGGTGTCTTTAGACCCCCCTGGAACCGACATTACCCTTCTTCGCACGGGATACTCAACTACTCTTCGCAACGGTGCCTCCTTGTCCCTTTTGGGAGGACTGCTGGCTCACCGGACCGGAACCACACCCAGGGAGTTAGCTCCCCAGCTTTTTGCAGCATCTACTAGGAAAGGCAGATCGGTTAAACGTTTTCACAAACAACTAGTTGATCGACCTTAGACGCAACATGACACCCTCCATGGTGTCGAAGCTAATCCAACTACCGAGTCGTCTCACTCAAGTCACGTTGGCATCACATGAAGAGGGCCTGCTCACCTGGCGTGCTTTCTTAGTCAGATCGGCTTACAGCTTGCAATTCGTCGAGGCACTGCCTCGTGCCCTCGCTTTGTTCTGTTTTGGAAGCTTTGGGCCCCTTCTAAGTGCAAGTTCTTCGTTTGGCTCCTGCTCCGCAAGAGGGTATGGACAACTAACGCCTTGCTACGTAGGCAGCTGCCTAATGATTACTTCTGTCCTCTCTGCCTGCGCAACCTATAGACCCCAGAGCATCTCTTTCTGGATTGCGAGTACAACACCTTCATCTGGATGCGCTGGCTCTTGAAGCCCCCTCCCTAACCCGTCGTGTTTGCGTGGGTGCTCCAGCCTACCTCAGTGGTGGGAGAAAGACATCCTCCAGGTTACCAACCCTAATGCCACTCTCCATCGTCGTCGGCACTCTCTCCATATAATTTTGTTTGCCCTCGGGGGGAGGGCTTCAAGAACCCCAAACTTTGTAAACTCCTGCTCTTTTGATTAATAGATGACGATTTTTGTCCTTTGTTCAAAAATCTTTTGGTTCTTAATTATAATTGTCTTAACTTGCATGCATCCATGTCCCTTCCCAAATTAAACCCGTCGTTGTCTAAGTAACACAAGATTTTAGTGAGAGTGTAACGTACATCTTCATTTTCAAAAAACAAAACTAATGTGCATCATGTCATTCCATTGCATGAAAAGTATATTAAAATATTTTTACACTCTTGAAAATGATCGTGTTACCTCTAAAAAAATATTTGCCCTAAAATTAACTTTATTTAAATGAAAAGGTTTGCAAAACAAATAAAATACTCACATTGTTATTTTACTTACAGAAGTAAATAAAATATTAGCTATGTAATTTCATTGCAGTTTATTTGAATTTAAGTTATTTATTTGCACGAAGGTAGTCGCTCCATAATTTATGATTTATCAATTATTTATTTGCACTCTCCAAAACGTCTCAGATTTAAATTTCAGCAACTTTCAACTAAAAAAATAGCCCTAGCGTCGTCTTAATCAACTCATTTAATTTGTTACTACCTCTTCGTGTATAAGCACAAAAATATACCATTACAAGCTACAAATTCACAATGACCTCAACGATCTGAATGATATTTTTTCCTAGATCCACCCTTGAGTATATGGTGCTATAGAGGATGGACGGATCGATAAAGGGATGCTCTAACACTCAGATCTGATCATTTCAAGCATATACCATCTCTCCCTTGTAACCTATGATCCCACTCCTTGCATGTACGTGGCCTCACAAGCCTTTTTCACAACAAAGGAAAAATGCTCCTCCCAAAGAGAAAAAACTTCCTTTCGTATGGCCATTCTTCAAAAGCACCCTGGATGCAACGCTACACCTTTCCCCTGACACATTTCTTCAGCAAAGCAAAAGCAGGCAAAAAACAAGAAAAGTAAGGAAAGAAAGAAAGAAAGAAAAAAAGGGAAGGGAGGGGAAGGGGAGCAGAACAAAAAAGAGAGAAAACTAAACAAGTAAAGGTGGAGATGGAGGGGAGGCAAAATAAAACACATGGCTTCTTTCAGGCTCCTTCTCCACTCCACTTAGCTCTATAGCTAGTGCCATGAGAGATTCCCTTCTCCAAAGGCTCACAAGCTTTCTCCCTCCTCCCTCCCCTCCCTCTCTCTAAAGATTGACCTCAAGGGATAAAAGGGCTGAGAAGATAGCCAAGCCAAGAGATTGTGGAGAGCGAGCAAAGCTAGAGAGAGAGAGAGATCAGATATTTAGAGAGAGATATAGGAGAGAGAGATGAGGATCATATTCAGGAGAGTGAGTGAGTGAGTGAGCGAGCGGCTGAGTGCTTGCATGGTAGCTTGTGCTGGAGAGTGGAGAGCATATCAAAGAATATGGACAGGGGAGTCCTCCACAAATCATCAGCTCTAGTGGGGGAGATGGGGGAAGGCCATGGATGGTGGAGCGTGAATAATTTGAGGCCCCCCTTTGAGCAGCACAGCCCGTCTCTTTTCCTGCCCTCCACCACCGCGCCATCCTCCCCTCTCCACTCCTTCTCCTCCCTGCTGCTCTCCAATCACTACCCACTGCCTACCACCACCGCTACTCCGCCGTGGCATGACACCGCCACCGCTGCCGCCGCCGCCGCCGGCCACTGCCACCTCCAGGAGTCATGGAGCCATCTCTTCACGTAACTCTCTCTCTCTATCTCTATCTCTCTAGTGGTATATGTGTTTGTTCTTGTAGCACATGAACATCACATGTTCATGATCACGCACATGCGTTGTGAATTGTGATGGTCCAGCGGTGGATTGGCTAGTGGTGGTGAAGAGAGGTGCAAGAACTGGCCGGATGGGCAGGTGCTGCTCCCAACTGCAGGCGGCGGCGGCGCCGCCGGTGCAGAAGCTGACGGGAGCAGCAGCTACATCTACAGCACCACCACGACCAGCCATGGGAGCAGCACCAGCGACGAGATCCCATTGCCTCCGGCAAGGTCGTCTTCTCCATGGGGATCAGGAGGCGGCGTCCATCACCACCACAACACTGCCCCGCAGCAAGCCTCCTCTCCTAGGTCTTCCTGCATCACCTCAACGATCGGAAGCAACATGCTCGAGTTCTCAAACAACAGCTCACCACGCGAGGTACGGATCGATGGCATCGATATGCAATGCAAGGCATTTGGTTTTTCCGTGTGCACATGTATGGTGGCTTTTCAAGGAAGAAGTGAAGAGTGAAAAAAAAAGGTCTTTTTTAAGCGCTCCTTTAAGAGATATAGATCGATAGTTTCAGATTAACAACCTTGTCGATAAAAATGGAATTTTCACTTGGAGGTAAGGTAGAAATGGTGTCGATCGATTAGTGTGCTAAGTTTGTGAAGTAGAAGTTATCTGGTGACTTAATTTGTTGCATATTTTTTGTGTTTCCCATAGAGCATCAGCACAGCATCTGGAGCAGCTTTCAAGAAGGCTAGGACCCAAGAACACTCCCCGGCCCAATCTACTGTGAAGGTCCTCTCTCTCTCTCTCTCTCTCTCTCTTCTCTATCACTCTCTCTCTCTCTCTCTTCTCTCTCTCAATGAGCATGGGCCAGGCATTTCAGAGCAATCTAGCATTGAAGCATGCACGCTGAAATGGACAGGTATGGAATCATTGTGGGGGTGAGAGAGAAGGTGAGATAGGCAGGGTTGGAAATGATGGCATATTTAGTATGTTTTGCTTGTTCTTTTGCTTCAGGTGAGGAAGGAGAAGATAGGGGATAGAATAACTGCCCTTCACCAGCTTGTCTCCCCATTTGGGAAGGTATATATTACTCCATATCCTCTTGAAGACTTCAAATTTCACCATATTAGTACAGCCTAGCTAGCTAGCCTCTATCCTTACTCATCATTGAAAGAGTTGGTTAGTATTAGGGTAAGAGTTTAGACTTATCATATTTAATTAATTTGAGGAAGAATACAGGAAATGCGTTAGTCTAGTCAAGTTGCTTATTATGATAAAATAACACAACCTGATATGAACTACAAGTCCCCTGGATGTCTTCTCTGGTCAAATATATTGACAGAGATGATTGATCCAAAAGAGAAGCTATAGCTACAAACCAGGCAATACAATAGGATAGCTCAATATTATAAGATTATATGGTCCATAATGTATAATATTCAAGTAGTGCTTTCCTAGACTCATCAGCTAATTATCCATAGAATGATTAAACATTGTACGTACCCTTGTTTAAAAGATCATACCTACTTCACAAATGCGCAACGTTGTACACAACATGCATGAACTAATCTCATAGCCCATACTAATCGATGAACATACTACATGCATGGTTATAAATTCATCTTTCTACACGAAAACCTCGTGTTCTTATATAGGTTTAATTGAACTACCTATATTTTGTGTATTAATTGATCTTAATCATGCTTCAAATAGGTATTGGTTTTATAGGTGATGTCGTGTTATAATAATTTTTCTATGGTTATAATAACCCCTTTGGCCAATGATCTAATAGAAATTAAATTATTCTAAAAAATGAGAACATTTTATTTGAAAATATAATTGAACAGGTCAGAGCGACCGAGGACCCAAATTAAGCCAAAGTAAAGTCTACAACCTAATTGTATACACGTGCATAATATGTATATAGAGAGAGTTTGGCTACGGTGATACGCATAATTAAGAACGTGTCATACTACTATGCATCCATATTTCACTTTGCAATGCCTAAACGCGCGGCCAGCATTCAATATGATCTACATATTAAGATCTTATAAGTAAGCAAAAGTTTTTCCCAACTATTTTATATTGGGGAGAAACTATGTCAATTTATTTTAGCTAGAAGTTTGAAAAATACGTACTCCCTAGGTTTCACTATTTTTGTCCATGTCCACCGTTGAGCATAGACTAAGAAGATACAAACTCAAGTGAAAAAGTGCATTGGGATGACTATGCTACATCTAATTAATGAATTTGGTTTGGCTGCATGCCTGAATTTGATTGATTGTATGTATTTAAACTTTCTTAGAAACAACATTTTGATCAGCTTTACCATTTTGGTTATTACAATGGACAAATAATTTAAAATGATAGTCCCGAGGCCATGGACAAATATAGAGAAATGGAGGGAGTAATTGTTTCGGTTCCCTACAAGATTTTGATATGTAGAATGGTAAACTGCACTAGGCAATTAAAGTGGAATTGGATGCATAGTATGAAATGTCCTTAACTATATATAACAGTGTGAACCCCATATATATGTCTTATATAATTAAGAAAGGGTCCAACAGAGCCATCACATTGATCTTAAAATCCTAAAAACTCTCAAATTAATCAAAAAGAAAAATAAAGATCTACATCATTGATTGTTGTGGGCTCGGATTATAACATATTAGATTAAAAAGATTTTATATGAACTACAAAAAAAAAAGAAATTCAGAATAAAAGTAATAAAGTTAAGAGTCTACGCCATATTAATTAAAAAAGAGTTTAAATCGGCTTCAACAAAACAATATAGAAATTTAAAATAAAAATAATAAAAATAAGAACCAATGTCATATAGAAAGAAAATAAAGAGTTCATATCCGCTAAAAAAAAGAATTGCATAAATTTGAAATAGAAAATAATAGAAATACGAGTTCGTATATCATATTAAAAGATCGAGACAATTAAATCTAGCCGCATAGACGTGCTGGACACCATGCTCGTTTCATATGTATTTATGAGAAATTAAAAGGGTTAATTGCATGTCGAAACTTTTAATTGATCATATTCTTAGATAGGTGGCATATGTTCATGGACAACTCCTGGATATGTTGATATCTTGTGCTTGTGCTGCCATCTTCTTTTTTCAAGTCTCATGTTCATGTAAAAGAAGATCCATTTTCCCAGAGAAAAATACAAAAAAGAGATCCTGACATGGGCTAAGCTCTCTTTTCTGCCAGACTGACACTGCGTCTGTACTCCTTGAAGCCATTGGGTACATCAGATTCCTACACGGTCAAATTGAGGTCTCTCTCTCTCTCTCTACTCTCTCTCTCTCTCTCTCTGTACTATCCTCTCCTCCATGCAGGCCAGGCATGCGTGCCCATACCACAGCCAGCACAAACAGTACATCCATCAGGCACACACACATAAAGTATTCTCCTGCAATCAATTGTTCCTTGTTCGTTTTTACAGCCTTTTTGGAGACACGCACCTCCATTGTTGTAGATCGAGGAGCTGCTTCACTCTGCAGTGCTACCCTCACAACAACCTTCTGCCTTGCCCCAAAACCCTTATTAGGGAGTACATCAATATATCGGCCATGAAGATTACTGCTTTCTTCTCCATGCATGAAATGATCGATCTGACCTGCAAACTACACATCAGATTGCATTGCATTCATATTTACAATACACTGCATGCATAGTACTACAGTGACAATGCACAAGGGGCTCGGCAAGTGAAACAAAAAGAGCCAGGTTGTCTCGCTGCTAAAGACGCCTTCTCCCCTGCATATACATGTCTCTGTGTGTGTGTGCGCGAGTCTGATCAGATACACGCAGCAATTGATGCAAAATCTTTTTAGCCTGGCCTCGCAACAGTGCGTGCCTTTTTGGAAAGGAGCCATGCATGCATGTCCAGTCGGCCACAGGGGCAGTGCATGCATGCACTGCCCTAGCTGCCGAGCTCAGCCTTCCCTCACACACAGTCGTCTCACTCACTCATGGCCATGGCTCGCTGCAGGCTCCAGGGTTCTTAGCTCATTAGCTATCAGCTGCAGTGTGAATGAGCTGAATCGATCGATCGTCTCTCACTTTTGTTATGGACCTGCATGCTTGCTCTCCAGGCTCTGAGCTCGCCGTACCTGGGCGCCAATGGCGGTGGGGGCGGCATCAGCTCCAGCTCCAGCTCCAGGCAGCAGCAGCAGCAGCACGAGGGCAGTGTGAGTAGCACAGTACGTGTGCCACTGTAGCCTGTGGCTACAGTCTCTCACGAGCTATATTACTCTTTTACTCCATGGATATACATATGAAGAATTGAAGGTATATATGTGTGTGTGTAGTACGTACTAATTAGGAGGGAGGGAGATAGGCAGGCAGGGTACCCTGCATGCATGGCTGCATGCGTCCCCACCTGCACAATTCCCAACGTTGGCTGCAGCTTCTCATCATCGCTACCTCATCGTACGTATCTGCACGCCTTCATGCGCACATCTCTCTCTCTGATCTCTCTCTCCTCTCTCTCTCATCGCATTGAAGGTAGGCTGGGCCAGCAGGCAGAGGGTGAAAGCTATCTGTAAACGTTGGCATTTGCTGGTGATGAGATTGATCCTCATCAGAAGTTTAAAATATTCTTGGGTGTGCAAGCTTCCTTTGCTGATGATCCAATGGTCCTCGATGGGTCTCGCGGTCCACACCGTCCACCAGACCCTTTTGTCCTTGATTGCTTTTGTTTTCTTGAGCTACCTGGCTGCCTGCGAAACGAATTCAGGTCCACCGATTTCCACCGTAATTCATGCTAACCATACCTTAACATGGGCTATATATATATAAGATTATATGTGTCAACCATTTCCTCAAAAAAAATTCACATCGACCTTCCAATTAACCAAAGTTCACGATTTATGTTTACTATTTAAATGTTTGTGTCTTGGAAGTTTGGGAGGATTATCTTCCATTTAACCTTAGCTCCAATATGTTGCTATGTGCATGCAGTTTTCCGAATTGAATGCAATTTCAGTGTTGGGATTGTTAACACTTGGTCTTAGATAATCCTCCCAAACTTTCCGAATTGAATTGAATGCAATTTCAGTGTGTGTGTGTCATTGATAATCCATAAGCACTCGTTATTAACAAAATTGATACATAGCATATGAGATCATTACAAGCCATAGAAATACTTGGTCACAAATAATTTCATTTCATTTCCACAAAATATAATATAGAGTAAATTACACTTTTGCCCCCGAAAGTTAGATAAAAATCTCACTTGGCCCCCTAAACTTTGTTTTGTCTCACTTGGCCCCTTAAAGTTTCCACATAGGCTAATTTTTTTTCGCAGCGCCAACTTCTAGGGGTTGTGTTGCAACGGGATGCAACTTCTAGGGGCTTTGTGGCACCCAAAAACAACCTTCAGGGGCCAAGTGAGACAAAACAAAGTTTATGGGACCACGTGAGATTTTCGTCTAACTTTCGGGGGCAAAAGTGCAATTTACTCTATAATATATTTGGTTCCAAAATTAAGGAGGATTGGGCAGCTAGCACATTTTTTTTGGGAAATGATTGTTACAATTAATCCAGATTACTTTTCGTGCACATTTCAAATTAACATCTCCTCGACAATCAATTATTCAATTTTTTATGATATCATGTCATAACATAATTACTATAACTTATATATGACAGCTTTATCTAGTAGCCAAATCATGATAACTCACTCATCCCTCAATTTAATATTGTGCGACTCCCCCTCACTTGGCCATGATTGCTGGGTAACATAAAGACAAATGCTAATGACAAATAACTGATGGTGAAAGTACGTTGTCAGTTACTATTTGGCTTGCATTTGTTCAGATCTGAAGTGGTACATGCATAATTGTTGTATATTGTTGTGTCCTTGTATATGGATTGTGAAGTGCAAGGACAAAATTTACCTCATGTACTATTCATATATAACTTTACATAAGGCAGCTATCATTGCATCAACAAGGGTACCTAACTATATTTATTGAAATATATTTCATCTAATTAAGCTGTGGGTGTACCGAACTTGGTACTTGCATGGCTAACTAGCTGTGCGTCCAGGTCCAGTACAGTACTGTGTGTTGTAGCGTTCTGCGTGTACCAGGCTAAGGAGATTATATTCTTCTGATCCAATCAACACAGCACGCACTCTGCACTGCAGAGAACCATAAAATTAGTATGATTATATATATTAAGGTAGAGAACAAAAGCAGGCTAGCTGCAGATTAAAAAAAGTCTATGTGCGTATGATTTCATCCAATTAAAGCATCGTATCTTTGTGAGATCTTTCGATAAAAGTATCGACAGAAGCTTTATGCCCGACGAACCAATTTATATTCTGATCGACAAAAA
Source organism: Raddia distichophylla (assembly GCA_005191435.1). Lineage (NCBI taxonomy): Eukaryota > Viridiplantae > Streptophyta > Magnoliopsida > Poales > Poaceae > Raddia > Raddia distichophylla. The sequence goes on along the minus strand of SPJY01037201.1, from coordinate 1,194,938 downwards.
AAGTCGTTTGATTCTCGTATTTTTTTACAGGTGCAGCATGGAGAAAGGAGCAGCATATTTCCAGAAGACCCTGGCCAGGTATATATTATGAGCTACTCAATTATTCTGATTAAAAAATCATTTCTCCTGTATGGGATCTATACCCAGGCAGTGGTAGCTTGATCAGTTAAGTAAAGCACAAAAGATGATCCTTTTGTTCCCAAAGGGGACTTTAGTTTGTCTAAAGCCTCTCTCTTTAATTAATTGGTCCATAAAAGCATCCTGGAAAGTTAATCATGCATGGGGCCAGTACTTGTCTCTGGCTTTACACCTTTTAACTATCACTGCAACAAAACTTGCAAAGCTTGCTTTGGTCACTCACTGATGCCATTCCTCTTTATGTGGTTTCAATATGTGTACGATCGATCGAGCAGCTGTTACATGACAATGCCTTGAAAAAGAGAGGACAGCCTGAGCAGGTACACACGGCGCATATATGATCAATCTCATGTGCATCGATCCATGCATGATATGGATATTTCATGTAAAATGGACGTCGTCTATATATCTTCTTGCACGCGTTCATTTTGTTATACTGACTGGTGCTTATACATGCATGTGTTTAACGTTTTAATTAACAAACTGGTTAACCAGAACGGGATCAGCTGTGAGGAAGCTGCGAAGACTGATCTGAGGAGCAGGGGCCTGTGCCTCGTCCCGTTGAGCTGCACGCTGGACGTCGGCGCCGACGCCGGCCCGCCGGACTACTGGGCGGCGGCGCCGCCGGCTTTCGGCATGGGCTTCGGCCGGTAGGATGGCCGTCGAGCCATGCATCGATCGGACGGCCAGGAGATATGCATGGAGATGGAATTAATTAGTGGTGATCAGATCTGCTTTACGTGGGCTAGCTAGCTGCATGCATAACATCAGGAGCAGCCATCCTGGTGAGCATTAATTAAGGATCTTAATCTAAGGCTGGTTCCTCTTGATGCTATGCACGTACGTATGTAATCGGTACGTGTGGTGCACTGATCAATATCATGGTCATGGATGGGTTAATTCAAGGCAGCTCGAGTATATATATAAGTACCTGTGTGTGATCGATCTTGTTTAGGGATTCATGCATCGATCGGATCTGGATGCAGTGGAGACAGTGGTCGAGTTCGTCTGGGCGCATGCATGCATGTCGCCGTGTCGAGGATGCATGGCCTTGGGTGTGTAATGTGTATCTATGTTTAAGTTATTGCAATTTGCTACAATCAATCTAAAATTTCCATCTCGCGCGCGGCTCCTTTTTCTTCTGAACTTGTGACGGCATTTTCATCGTTCAATTCATTAATTTATTACTGGAACCGCAGAAAACGTTCCGTGCGATTCCACAAATTAAGATTGAATTGAAGAAGCAAAACTCAAAACATATATAAAGCACGTAGTCACAGCATATGATCTCCCTGTCTCAAAAGGAGAAAATTGTCATTACGACACGATTCATCGTTTTGGCATTCCCCTACTTTAAAATATAACTCCTATGGTTTAACCATTACAAAATTCATATTGACATAAGCCCTATGGTTTAACTCATGCCATTAGGATGTATCCGTTCGTGGTTTAACCATTACAAAATTCATATTGTCAATGATGCCATATTATAATTTTGATCCCATCGCATACATGCCATCTTCAGCTTGAAATGACTGAAATGCCCCTTTGACCTCTTCAAATTTACAGTCAAATTACCACTCCCTCAACTTCATCCTCTTCTCCCTCAACTGCTCCAGTCTCTCCCAACTCCGGCCCCAACCCGCAGCCGCTCCTTGACTCTTCCAACCTGGCCCGACCCGCCGCCGCTTCTCCCCTTCTCCAACAGACCCAACCCGTTGCAGCTCCTCGCCTCTGCCCCAATCTTCTGCGTACGCCGCCCGAGAGATCCCGCATGTGCTACCATCGTGAGCTCCTGCACGCCACCATCTAGCTCCCCATGCATCACCGAACTCCCGCGTCGCCGCAGAGTTCTTGCACGCCGCCGGCGAGCGCGCCATCGTTGAGTCCTACACACACTTCTGGAGATCAAAGCTCGTAGGGAGGAGAGGGAGAGAGAAGAGGCTATCAAAGGGGAGCCCGCCGGGTCGTTGTGCTCACTAGAGGAGAGAGAAATGAAGGAAGGAACAGAGAGGGAATAGAGAAAGAAGAAGAGGTAGGGGCATTTGGGTCATTCCAGTCTGTAAATGGCATAGATGCAATGAATGTGAAATTATAATGGCGCTAAGGACAATACCGACTTTGTAATGGTAAAAACGTAAAACAGACACATCATCGTAATGGCATGGATGCAAAAAAACCCAAACTTTTAACATTGCCACTTCATTTTTTTTTTGGTTAAAACTGTTTTTCTATTTTATTTTGGCTCATGAAATATCCTTTTTACCTTTCTTTCCTTACCTCAACATCTCTCAACATTCCCTACATCGAGGGGAATGAGCTCGCGGCAGAAGGTGAATTGTTGGCGACCTAGAAGGCGAGGGTGGGGCCAACGAGCTTTGAGCAGATCAGAGGGCGGAGGAAAAGGCTAGGCTATTGGATGACCATTTAGGGAGGTCACCATGGAGGCCAGCGAGCTTGCGGAGATCATTGCACTGAGAAAGGAACGACAAGACCTGACAAAGAATGTCAATACATGGGCTTGCAGTCAAAGAAAAATACATAGAAAAAACTAAAAGCGGTTCAAAATGGCATAGAAACAAAATGGCAATGATAGGAGTGACATTTTAAAGAAGCATATATATCAAAAGTGAAAAATTATGAATCCCACTCTAGAGAGAGCGGCATATTATCAATCTTCTCTATCTTGAGGATTACTGGTTACATATAACAATTAAAAGGCATTTCTCCATACCTAAGAAATGAAGATTAAACCACATATTTTTTATATAGCAAGAGCAGTTGTACAACAACATTGTTTGGGACTACCTTTTTGCATTGGCAGTTTATATCGTGCACCGATCGAACTAAGAATCGGAACAACATAATTTTTCTCTAGTTTGGTAATTATTATAGATATCCTCCTACCTTCACCGTTGTTCACTTAGTGATCTCCTTGGCACATATTTGTCTATACAAGAAGCTAAGCTCATCTAGTGTTATCCAAATCTCACCTAGGACGACATACCCACAAAACACCACAGGAAGTAACCGCACGATAAATACATGGTAGTCATGTCTTTTATTTCATACCATTTATCTTCTCTTGAGTAAGATTGATATCGCGCTTGAGTTAGCTGCATAGCCATCAAAACAATTAATCTAATTTTTGAACAAAACAAAAGGACCCCCTTCCTCTGCTTTGAAGTTGGACAATACTATGCTCTTGGTTTTTTGATAGCCACTCATATTATATGGAAGGTCCACAACATATAAGTAACAATTTAGATGAGCCTTAACATTATCTTTGGTTTTATCAGGTATGTCATATTTTATACTCAGCACAGACTCTCTCATGTTTCAATATTTCCTATCGTATCAAATCAAAGTTGTAAGGCGGCTTCATGTCCTTCACATAAGGGAGGCTGTAAATACTACATTTGTGAGTCCAATTGTGTTGCTCACCGTAGCCCACATTGCAAAGGATCTAATTGTCCTAAAGGGGTGTGAATAAGCAATTTTAATTTTTTAGTTCAAGTTGAGCAATTTATCAAATTAGGACCCAAGCTAGCTAAAATGGATAAATTACTCCTAAGCCTACACACACAAGTAGTCAATGCGGAAGTAAATACAAAAAGTAAAATGCAAGAAAGTAAAGGGACGGAAAGGGATTTTTTTCTTGATGTTCAAAGTCTCCTCCTACTCCCCGTTGTGGAAAACTCTTTTTCTCACAAGTGTTGGTTCTCGCTCGAGCCTTGTGCCTTGATCTAGTCGTGGTAGCCCTTCACCACACTGATAAGGCGGACTCCAAACCTTTTACACCACTTGAGGACTCCCACAAGCTGCAAGGAGAGCTATTCAAGTCACACCACCACAAGTCGGCTAGGGGAACCACTGAAAGGGATATGCCCTAAATCAATCATAGTGATGGATTGTACTACATTTTTGTTCATGTACTTATGATAACATTGTTTATTGGTTCATTGAATAAATGTCATAACTTTATCCATTGGATACGACTTGATTGTGAAACACATTGTTAAGTAACATTATTCTAAATGGGTCCCTGATCCATATCATGACGAGGATCGGTTATGATTTGATCAGCATATGTATTGGTTGATGGTAATGTTTCACGTACCATAGATATAGAGATATCAAACCAATAGTATGGACACATGTTGGAGAACATGGGTAGTCGGATAGACCCACTCCGAGACGCTGTGAGATTGTTAACTCTTATAGTGCCATCAGCGTATAGTCTTGAGTGGTATGCTTATATGGTACTTAGACCTGAGATTGTCATGGATGCTCAGCATATTGACTCGTATGCTTTGGTGTCATCAAACGCTACACCGTAACAGGGTAGTTGTAAAAGTGACTACTGGGTATGCCACAATACATAGTCAGGGGTGTGATGATCAAGATGAAATTTGCCTCTTCTCGATAACAAGAGTGATACCTCTGGGCCCCTTATGTGGATGGATAGGGAAAGCGTACGGCCGTGCTAATATGACTAAGAAGTTAGTCATGGTTTGTATCCATTACACTGCCGAGTGAAGTGGTTGAGCTATCAACAAGGGTGGTGCGCATCTCGCCTTGAGCTTGACTAGTATCGTGTGGCAAAAGGATCGGTATGTGAATGTATCAAGGTTCAGCTGAATATTGGTTCTGGGCATTCGGGGGTCAATACGCACTGCTAGGTGCCGCTGTTGATCGGTGGATAGGAAACAGGTTTCCGGATCCAAGGCCGACTTGCACTGAACCTAATGGGTCACACACTTAACGGGTTGGAACTGTTTAACGGGTTTATGTGTGGATGTGACCTATGTAGGAGATGGAACCCTAGCGGGCCGAAGCCCACTAGCGTGTCTATATAAGGGGAGGCGTGGGGGCGGCGTATGATATGAGTAGAGCCTTCACCACACCTAGCTGTCGTGCGCCCCTCCTGCTCCCCAGAAACCCAAGCCGCATGGTGAGGTGCTAGCACACCCCGTGTGGTGTTCCTGCTCGGTACGTGTGGCGCTGCCGTACGTGGACGCACTGTTCGACGAGCACCTGATGAGCACCGGCGAGCACAGGCGAGCACTCGATGGTGAGCGGGACATGTACGTCTACTTCCACTAAATCGGCGCTTCAAGGGTAATGATCTGTGATCCCCTACTCGCATGTGATCTTGGGTGAATCGTTTTAGAAAATTTTGAATTTATGCTCACGTAGCCTACCCGTTCCCCAACAACCACATTTCAAGAGTAATAAGCTTGATGAAGACCAACTCCCCGGAACAAGATCACCAAGAGCACAACCAAAGAGAATCCCTCAAACCTTACCAAGAGTCACTAAAGAACTCGTGGAGGCACACAAGAACCTAACCCTAGAAGAAAAGAAATGAAAACCAAATCATCACCTCACAAACTCCACCCCTACGGCTTAAATATCCTAGCTAGCGCGACTAGCCTAGTTTGTCACAGAGAGAGAGAGAGAGAGAGAGAGAGAGAGAGAGAGAGAGAGAGAGAGAGAGAGAGGAGACATAGGAGTCCTGAGTTGGTGACATCGTCATCGTCTTTGCTTGTGTCCGAAAATCCAATGATCTCAAGACGTGATCTGGCGACACTATAGGGCATAGGAATGGAAATTCAGGATAGCTACAGGTAGAGGAGATCAAGGGCTAGGATGTGTTGTCGACATTTGTGCCGGTAGCGAGCCGAAATGACATATCCAAGCCATGGCAAGAATGCAATACAGCGAAACAGGGGTGCATTGCCATGAACAAGTAGTGAGTAAGCATCTAGGGGCTACTAGGAGCTTTACCATGTAGTTGATTGAGGCAGTGGAGGCTTGGTGAGGGATGTCGTGTGGGGTGGAAGAAGCCGAAACAGGGGAATCATGAATCAGGTGCTCTAGTGCTCCTCTGTTCGATTGGGTTAGGGAGAGGTTTCGCGTCCTTTTGGAGGTGCTCCAAGCGGAAAAAGGGTGATGGTGAAGTGTCAGATCACCGAGAATTGATGGAATGGTGGAGATAGCTGGTGGCGGTGAGCGGCTTCTCGCACGCCCTGCAAGACAAAGAAACATGATTAGGCATGCCAGGAGAGAGAGGATGGAGGAAAAGAAATGGTGAGCATCAGTAGGGACGGAGGATCACCAGGAGAGCTTCATGGCGACGCTAGATCTCTGTAGATGTGACCATGCCCATCATAGTTATGACCAATACAACATCAACATGTCATTCATCATGATTTTTGACAACTGCTTCTCCAGCATGGTTATCGTTGAGCTTTTCCTCGGCATGGTCGTCGCCAAGTTTTTCATTGACGTCTTCCTCTTCAACCTCGGCATCTACAACATGTTAATGGCATACTAATCCATCCACTACAATATCTTAGATGCTACGACTACATCAGCAAGGTTTTGTTGACCACCACCTTAGCCAGGTCATATGCACAGCCGATAAGCTCGTCGCATTGATGTTGTCGCCGCCGCCGCAAATTCGACCTTCACTGTGGCTACCGCCACTATGTGAAGACATACTCAATAAAGGCGCCTCTTCATCTCCTCGACATCCTTATGCCCCATCCACTCATGTTGCTGAAGGCCCAACCAAAGATCAAGCCCAATTAGTCATCCATGAGCTCAGTTTGGTCACCAGGAGAAGTCCGACTTCAAACAACCATAACTTGGTCATACAAAGTCTGCTTTGGACGTTCTTGGTACCATGACCATAACTTTGTCATCCAGGGATTTTTGGCACGATCCCACGACAAGAGCTTTCCAATGGATCCGGTTTGTGGCCCAAATTCCATCAGAATCAGCAGAAAATCGTGAAAATAAAAGAATGTCCGAAATATGCCGGGAGTTGTTCGGTCTTGTGTCACTTCTATTTTGGGACTTAACCCATGTATATCCTAAGTGCTGCTCTCCAAACCGTAGTTGCAGCCTCTCTCATGTATAAAAATACCTCATAACCGTTATTGTTAGGCTTGGGTTTTGTTTAGATTAATCTACCGTTTTCGTCGTCTATTAGTTTGTCGAACCCTAACTTGTGTGCCTCATTGGTAATCAATAATTTTAGATTGCATCTACCGTGGTCTTACTTGTGTTCTCGATTTGCATGTAGGGATAAGCCTTCTAGGCGAGGTCAACCGCATATTGGCATAGTTGATAACCAACATAGCAGTGGTGTTATGATTACTGGTTTCGATCAGTTGATTGGAAGTCCAGATCATCTACATCTAGATCTCTACTAATCGACTTACCCTTACCTATTGGAAGATCGAACAACCCATGTTGCATCATCGGCGAAGGGGAGGCGTTCGTGAGAGATGGAAAATGGAGGGGGTTTCGAGTGATTTTATAGGCAGAGGAGAGAGCAGTGGTCAAAGGGGAGGACGCTGGAGATGTATGACCACTTGACAAGGGCTTTGTTAGACCGATGGGAGGTGGTCAGGAAGCCTCCAATTGGGGAACTAGGAGGCTAGCTTGTTCTTGTGTCGAATAAAATTGGCGAGGGAGGACGATGAATGACAGATGGTGATCTACAAGGAGCAAAGGATGCTGGCATCCCATGTTTCCCACTGGGAAGACGGTCCAACAGGGAAGAACCGTACGGTGCGGTCGCGGTGCGTGATTCAGACCGAATGCATGGAGTGCTTTCGAATGGTGTCACAGTGGTGGCATCATGACTTGATGAGTATGACGGCATGATGACTTGGTTGGGGAGTAGTGTCAATGCAGTCGGCATGGTAGCTTTCCAGCTGTGTGCTCTAGGCGCATGCAGGGCGTGCTCTAGCATAGAATTGGGTATGCTTAGGTCCCGACCGGTGTGAGCAGGAGCAGTGGAAGTCAGCACACATGGCCGAGGAAGGATGGCTAGATTAAAGCAAAATGGCGCGGATGTATATAGCCACTATGATGGCTGCTTAGGAACAAATCTAGCAAGAGGGGGGAGGAGAGAGATAAAGATTCGAGGGTGTTGAGCCGGGCTGGTTGAGTTGGACTGAGCCAAGAAATGGTCTGCTGGGCTAGGGTAGCAAGCCAGAGAGGAGTGAAAGGGAAGGGTGGCCAAGGTCCAGGAAAGAGATGAATAGAAGAGTTGACCCAAAGGCAAGATGGCCTTTTCACAAGACTAGTCAAATTCAAATTTGAATCGGACATTCAAGATGATTGATGGGAATAGATCAAGAAGGTTAAGGAAGGGAAGGAGTTAGACTTAGGGATAAAGGGTAAAAGCTCACTAAAATTATTTTCAGAAATCCACATATTTGTTTATATGAAAATATTGGGAAATTTAGCCCCTAATGTAAATAGTTTTATGGTCATTCACTTGGTCATGGCACTTAAGTAGAAAAATATAGACTCAAGCATCAAACATGAAATCATAGGTTTCAAAAATATAAATACGTGTATATTAACATGTATTGCAAAAGAGGGTTCAAACAATTTTATCTTTTTCACCGAGGGCCAAATAAAACCTTTCTACATTTTTGGAAATTTAATTTTAAGCAAGCCACATGAATTATAGATTTTACAATCTTTGAAATGAGCAAAGTTTATGCCAAAATATGAATTTGTAACATATTTGCAAAGGTTTTTTTAGGGCTAATCAAAAAATAATATACACAATTTTGGTTTTGCCATCGCGTCGTGAGCGACTACATGAATATTAGTAGAGGTCATCCCTAGCTATAATCTAGTTATACCTGCAATGAAAATTTATGTTAAATTACATATGATGTGTTTTCAAAACAGGCCCACTCTAGGCCGCTATGAAACGGGCCAACACTGCACAACCACATCACTATATCAGTTTGCACTGGCATGAACTGTTCTCGACCTAGCTCAACACAACACGACCCAAAGGAGAGATGGTGCAGCCTAGAGGGTGTGGAACAAGGGCAGCCAACCTATAGTGATGGCAAGCTCGACAAGGTGTGGATGTGGGATTGCGGGGAAAAGATTGTCAAAAGGGCCATAAGCAACTTAGTGAGGGTGGTGATAATGACAACATTGAGTCAAGGCCACAACTTTCAAAGGGCTGTAACACCCAAATTTGGGCAGATTCAAAATTTAGGCAAAATTTAAAACGTTTGGGGCATAAATGTAAATTCTTCGTGTTCTCTCTCCTCCTCTTCCGCGTGTGCTCTCTCTCTCTCTTCCGCCTTGGATGCTCTGTTTTTGCCTCTACGTACCGCCACGCGTTGTGCCATGTCGGTTCTAATGTCATGGCGCCCCCATCGTGTCCAAGCTTGACTCCCCGCGCCCCGTATTGCCTCCGTGTCGAGCCCTGGCGGGTGGGCATCGGAGCTATCACCGAGTGCTTCACCGGCGACCAGCCCGTCGCATCGGACTGCCGGACCTTCGCCACAGACCTCTAGGCAGAGGTCACCAAAAATCATGAGCACGATTTGCAACCACACCTCGCCATTATCACCGGTCACACAAGCCAAAAGGGCTATGCCTTTAGCCCTGCTCCCGTACACTGCCGCTGCCTCTCCGAGCCGCTCGCCTTCCCGCGTGCCTGCCACCATCACATCGCCATTACACCTCTGCGGCGCCGGTACTCGTTCTAGTACTCACCTATCTCTGCCGCTCCCTTAAACTAAGCCCAAGACCCTCCCTCGGCGCTACTCCATTTCCCCTAAAATTTCCCCAATCGTTGCCGGGTTCGTTTCCGTTGTTTGGGTGCATCTCCGGTCAAGCCTTCTCTTCTGGAGCTTCCTTGTGTCACCCCTAACCTTCCCCCTCCGTCAATTGCAGTGGAGCCGCCCGGAGCCGTAGTGTCATCGCCGCCAGCCGTTCCCGTGCGTCGTCGGCCTCGCGGTTAAGCGCTTGGTGAGCATCCTCGAAGCCTCCTCTTACCCCCAGCTCGTTTTTCCAGCTTGTAGGTCCATGGCTGAGCTTGGCAACACCGGTGAGCTTTCGGCGTCGCCATCGCTGTCGCGCCACCGCGTCCGGCCATCTCCGGCCTTGGCGCGAGCGTCGCTAGAACAGCTAGGAACCGTAGATGCTCCTGCCTAAACGCACTTAGCCGGAGTGGGGCCGTAGCACTGCTGCGGTTCGAGCGTCGCCGCCTGCCACGTCGCCTGTCTGGAGGTAGACGACGATCCCATACCACTAGATCCGCGCCAAGATTCGTGCAGGCGCATTTGAACCGAGTCGCTGACGTGTGGGCCCCGGTTGCCAGGGTACCCCTTTGTGTGCGTGGTAAGGCCCATAGAATCTAGAGTCACTACCAACGGGTCCGTGGCCCACCAGGCAGATTAAGTGGTGGTGTCCTCAGTGTGGCGTCGACCCTGCGCGAATGCGCCCCCGTGAAATACGCTTTCGGTGCAGGCGGTTCTAGGTGGGCGCGGGCCGCGCATGTGATGGTCGTGGGCCGAATCCGTCTTGGGCTGTCTTCGTTCGCTGATGTGGCCCATTACTTCTTACAGCTTTTCCCGCAGGTTTAGCTGGTTAAATAATTCCAGAAAGTATTATTGAATTATTAAAAATACTTAGAGGCTCCCAAAAATTCTAGAAAAAATTGGATAAATAGGTGAGGCCGATATGCATTTTATAAAAATATTTAATCACCTGTTGCAATTAGTTTTAGTTACTATTAATGTTGAGATATGCCACTTTCTTAATTAGAAAAGGGTAAAAATAGAGTTAAGAGAACCTTAACTATAAAATAGGGGATCTGACTTTATAAAATGTTGATAAAACACCACAAGGTATATAAGTATCCTAATAAATTGAGAATATTATGAAAAAGGTAATTCTTGCCCAAATAAGTTTATTAAATTAATAATTAGGCAAAACATAACAAAAGGGATTAATGAATTATTTATTAATAAAGATAGGTGCTGACCCTAGAAAATTATAATAAATTACCATAAGGCCTAGATAATACCTTGTAATTAGAGGAAGTTAGAAAAGGCCATCACTAGTTCAATTTATCTTGTAGGAGAGTATCCGACGAAGTGTCGTCATCGTATGTCGTTCGTATAACCCTATGTACACCAATACTATAGGGGGTTACTAACTAGGAGAAATATCATGATAAATAGTGTATTTGAAAATTTTGGAATAATAAAATCATATTAAGCCCAATAACAACTTTTCTTATTTTACAATAGGGTTTCATAATCGATTAAGAATCTTTAGACACCTCCTAAATTCCTAGAAAATGTAATAATTAATACTAAAGAATATTAGAGACATTATAATATTATTAACGTAAGCACATTCATATGTTTCCTCTGAATATGTAATTAGCGAACCTACGCAGTACTTTTCTATAAAGAAAATAAACCAAAATGAATTTCTTGTTAATACAAACTAGAACTAAGTGGGGGAAAATTATGTGAGAATTATATAAAATATAATATACTCTTATAAACTCAAAAGGAATATTGGAAACCCTAGAAAGGTTAAATAGTGTCGATTATGCTAGAAACTATTCTCCATCGATAAGAGCGTAGCTAATGTACAATATACCCCATCCTTTAATAGTTCATGACAAATTAATATGAAGGCTGATATTGAGCCCACATAATATAATACGAATAAGATTTTCTATGTATTTAAATAAGAAACCTATCAATATGCTAAACACTACTAAAGGGGGTCGTCCATTATAGGAAGAGTAGAGAGACTACCTTTGACCTAATAAGTATAAATTTGACACTATGGCGTTTTCAGGTCGACTTAGATATATAAATGCACACACTTAGCTTGCCAAACCAGTCTATCGTAAGGCGATCAAGTTATATCTAGCCTAGTTCAACAAAGCCACCCTAGTTATCTAAGTTGGGTATCCTAACCAAGGAAAGAGAATAACCTATGTACATTGGATTGTCATAGTTCTCACTTGAATTCAAAATATAATATGTAATGCCTTTTTTTAAACGCAAGATTCAATCTCAGTAAGGGGACGTAAAGAAATATGATACATTTAGTTTAAAGCATTTCATGCATTATTATCTTTAATCACACGACTTCGAAGACGTCATATCGCACCTTTGAGCCCTCTATAGACCGTGTTCAACAGGTATTTGGGCCATGTAGGCAAAGCACGTCACGCACCATTGGGTCGTGTTACGCGGGCCATCATGCCATGCAACGAGGGAGGAAATTGACAATTTGCCACTCTCAACATTTGGCCTCGCTCAAATTCCACTCATCATTATCCTTGCCCAAATGCCACTCCCAACATTGCCCTCTTGATATTTTGCCATTTTGACCATTTTAAGAACATTTTAATAGCTTTTCTCCTTATTAGAAACCAGAAATGATTGAAATCACAATTCACCATCGAGGCGTTGACAATTCACCAACTAACCAAATCAGCAAACAGCAGTGGAGGCCGGACAGCCGGAGGGGTGACAACGCGGTGGAGGCCGACGGTCGGAGGCCAGAGGCGCACGAGCGGGCGCTCGAGGCGGCGACGACGGCCGGAGGCGTGCGGGCGCGGGGCGGGGCCGGCAGGAGGTAGCGCCTCGGGATAGAGCTAGCTCCACAGCCTGTAGGCTCGCCGGCGACCGCCGACCGACAAGGCGGAAAAGAGCACCAGACGGTTAGTTGGGTTCAAGTCGTTTGTAAAAGAGAGTCTAGGACGGCATTTTGGTCATTTTCGATCTTGAATAAGGAGAAAAGCTATTAAATGTCCCTAAAATGGCAAAAAATCAAGTGGGCAATGTTGGGAGTGGCATTTGGACGAGGACAATGGTGAGAGTAGCATTTAAGCGAGGCCAAATGTTGAGAGTGGCAAATTGTCAATTTCCTCTGTAACAAGGTATGACCCAACATGCCATTCGGGCTCTTCTATCCCCGTATGTACACCTTCGTGTTATGTTGGGACCATTGAATTCGGGTTGTGAACAAAACAAAAAAGACGTTAGGAATGAGCTTTTTTAGTTGACTTTAATTGATTGCTTGGTGTGACGCTTCGATCCAAAAGAGCACGACACAAGTACGTAATTTTAATCAAGTCTTGATGAAAGGTTAAAGGTAAATATAACGGAGATAGGAATCAACATACGAGTTAGAATTGCTGCATAGATGGTGTTGTGTTATAGGGACAAAAAGATGGAGCTTCATGTCATGCATTTACCGTCGGCAGTTGGCTTCAGACTTGTTTTATGTAGCGCGCGGTTCCTGCGGTGTTTTCTGAGCAATTATTTTTAGCTCATGAAATAATCGTGCTGACTGTGACCTTGGTATCCTCAAGGCCGGCTCTAGGCTCTTTTGAAATAAAGAAACACCGAAAACAAACAAAAATGCTTAGGTGTGGACGTCCGATGTATCGGACGCTGTCGCGGCCCATGACGCGAGCAGGTCCACGCTGAGTGGACGCGGCCAGCTACTTTGCTTCAAGTCCATGCATGCTCATGGTCAGCCTCAATCCGATGTGTCAGACGCTGTCGCGGCCCATGACGCGAGCAGGCCCGCGCTGAGCGGACGCGGCCAGCCACTTTGCTTCAAGTCCATGCACGCTCATGGCCAGGCTCAATCCTCTTGCTCTGTTTTCATTAGCCAAATTATTTCAACGGTCTATATAGATTGTTTCCAATAGGCTAAACTAGTTATTTCAGCAAGGTAGACATATTGTTTCAATAGAAAAAACTAATTGTTGCACTTGGTTACACATATCGTTTTAGTAGGCTAAACTAATTGTTTCAACAGGCTAAAAATATTGTTTCAATAGGTTGTACAAATTGTTTCAACAAACTATATAGATTGTTCCAACATGCTAAACTAATTGTTTCAACATGCCAAACATATTGTTCCAATAGACTGTACAAATTATTTCATCAGGTTAGACAAATTGTTTCAATAGGCTAAACTAGTTGTTTTATCAGGCTATATATATTGTTCCAATAGGCTAAACCAATTGTTTTAATGCTATATATATTGTTCCAATAGGCTAAACCAACTATTTCACTTGGTTATACGTTCACTAGGCAAAAGTAATTGTTTCAGTAGGCTAGCCATATTGTTTCAACAGGCTAAACTAATTGTTGCATTAGGATAAACAAATTGTTTCAGTAAAATTTTATATAGCAACGTTGGCCTTGTTTTGTTCGTAAAATGCGAGAAATGCAGTGATGCAAACGGTTTGTGCATTGAAGCAACCAGTCAAAATCTATGACCGTCGAAAGAGAAAACTGAAAATAAATCTTTCGCTTATGTCATCGTTGACGTCATTGCATGCAAACAGGGAGGGAGATGCGCTCGTTCGCTTGTTCGCTCGCTTGATTTGCTCTCTTCGCGTACATGCTGCGCACTGATGTTGCGTTGGACTGAGCCGGGGGCAGCGTCGGATCGCGCGCGTGTCGGACGTCCGTCCCCAAGTTGCTCCCAAAATAAAATACTCCCTCCTTTTTTGGTTTGTCATCGTTGACTTTTAGACATGCTGTTAATTTAACCATTCGTTTTATTCAAAATCACTATTTAAGTATCGTTTATTTTTATGCTTTATTTTATCATTAAAGGTACTTTAAGCATGACTTATATTTTTGCATATTTACACTAAATTTTTAATAAGACAAATGATTAAAGCACATGCTTAAAAAGTTAACGACGACAAATAAAAAAGAACGGACGTATGAGCCCAGACCTCAAAAAGATATAGATGTGGATGTCGCCTACTAGGGTTGGAAAAAAAGCTCGCGGCTCGTGGCTCGGCTCGGCTCGGACAGGCTCGGCTCGGTTCAGAGGTGTTTACGAGCTCGAGCCGAGCCCACTTTTGGGGCTCGGGAAAATAGCGAGCCGGCTCGGGCTCGGCTCGTTGGCATATTTTGAACGTGAAATGCCTTTGGCTCGTGGCTCGGCTCGGAGGTGCATGTCCTTTAATCGAACTCTCGATGAGATCCTCCTTACGATAAAATAGAATCATCGAACGAAGGCGTTGTTGCATTCATGCATCATGTATTTTCTACATTATTGGTTATTTATTGAAGTTTATCGGTAATAGACGTAATCGGTTTCGAGGGAAGGTTCGGCAATACCGAGGAGGATCTTCCACTGGACCAAGGAGAGTTAACACTTACTTTTATAGATGTTTACTCCGTATTAGGGAGAGATTGCGCCTTTCCCTAGTGCGGATTAACATTGATATAATCATGTTCATTACCTAGTTTTCCCAAACTATATTGTTTATTATCAAAGTGCATGCTTATTAACCTACCCACCTGTTAATCATGTTATAAATATACATGTTTGTCCTTGTATTATCTAACCTTTATGACTGCTTTGATTGTCATATCTTTGTTAGCCTAAGAATAGTTTGGCAACAACTTTAACCCTACCTAATGGGTAAAACCTACTTAGACTTGCTTAGGTTCAAATAAATCTTCTGGCGACTAGCCACGGAATGGTGAACCGTTATTCACCGGTCATTCATTCATTCAAAATGATATGACATGTGACAATTAGGGCTAATAGATGAGTGATGGGCTGGATGCTGTTTGTGATTATAGCTGTATGGTTTGTCGGTTCGGTTTGGTCGGTTGGTCGGGATAGCTCATGTGTGGTAATGTCATGGATTGCTGAAATAGAGATAAGTTGGTTGGAGAGTTGCCCTATGGATGACATTTTGATGGATGATCAAGGCACGAAATGCCTTGTGCTGGGTTTAGCCAGAGCTTACCCAGGATGAGTGCGGAAAAACACGCGTAGCGGAGAATCGCAGTCATCTGGATGCTGGTTCCAACACAACGTATGGCCATCGCGCGGAGTACGGGTTTAGGTTCGCCAGCTGTGAACAGTTTGTGAAGGGCCTCTGGGACCACTCTCGAAAGTGATCGGCATTGGTCGTCATCGGATGATGATGAAGGACAAACTTCCCTAGGGTGACGCTAGGTTATAGTGGGCTGGCAACCCTCCTAGGCCGAGGCCGGCATGCCATGGCAAGTGTGGTCCACAATGGGATTGCCAATCCCGGAAGGATGGCGGGTTTTGGATTGGGGCAACATGAAGTTTGGTTTGGTTAAAGTCAAGGTCAAGTATGTTTGTTGAGTTTGGGTTGGTTATATTAAGCTTGGTTGACATGGTATGTCGGTTAGTGCTTGGTTTTGTTTGTTATGGTGTTGAACTCCTTATTGTAGAAAAGGAACATTAAACATTGAGTTAGATAGGGTAATTTAAACCCATCTTAAAAACTGGCTTTACGCAAATAAAATAACCTTTCCCCCCAATCGAAGCCTTCTATCATTAAGTGCATTAAGGGGAGTGTTAACTAGCTAGTGTTTGGATGACGCTGACCTCGCATACCTCCACTCTTTTAGATGAAAAGTTAAGCAGAAGGATTTGTTCGAGTGTCACGAAGGAGATGATCCGGGCTACGATGGTCATGATGCGGTTTAGGGTTTCCTCCAGTTACCTGCAGGAATGCATAGCCGTTGGAGGATTCTTCGGATGATCTTATATATGATCTGTTGACTCTGATGATTTTCCTATTACAATTGTATGGTCTCTTGGCTTATTTAAAATTAAGCGCGTCGAATAATGAAACGTATGTTTGTATGATACTTGGCTATGTATTACACGCACTAAAGTACTGATCCAAGGTCTAGTGCATGTGAACAATGGCTCTCTGGTAAGTATAGAAATGAGGGCTGACAAGGGCAGGAGGAAACAACGGTGGACAACAAGGTACACATGTGATGGGAGAGCATGAAGGTCAGTAGGGAGGTGTTGAGTGCACCGATGAAGCTCATGATCAAGCCGCTTAAGGAAGGGCATCATCATATAAATTCGATTAATGATTGTTAGCTAGGGGAGATAGGTATACTTGGCCACCTTGAAGAGTAGGTTCTGCGGAGCGAAGGGGCTAGCATGGCTAGGGATGCAAATGGGTTGGCCCTAGGGCTACCTTTGGCCATCTGTAGTTCGTTTATTTGTACTAAATAAATTAGACATCAAGTTTTTAGTACAAACAAATGAACTAGAGAGGGTCAAAGGTGACCCTAGGGTCGGCCCATTTGCATCCATAAGCACGGCCACTCCCAAACCTTGTGGAAAGGTACTCATACATGGCTGGTGACAATGTGCAAGGAGATGACGTTCTGGATGAACACCAAGAGGTTGGTGGAGTGTGGGACCATAAACTATGTTCAACAAGTATTTGGGCCATGTAGGCAAAGCACGTCACGCACCATTGGGTCGTGTTACGCGGGCCGTCATGCCATGCAACGAGGGAGGAAATTGACAATTTGCTACTCTCAACATTTGGCCTCGCTCAAATGCCACTCATCATTGTCCTTGCCCAAATGCCACTCCCAACATTGCACTCTTGATATTTTGCCATTTTGACCATTTTAATAACATTTTAATAGTTTTTCTCCTTATTAGAAACCAAAAATGATTGAAATCTCAATTCATCGTCGAGGCATCGACAATTCACCAACTAACCAAATCAGCAAACAATAGTGGAGGACGGATAGCTGGAGGGGTGACAACGAGGTGGAGGGCGATGGTCGGAGGCCAGAGGCCCGCGAGCTGGTGCTCGAGGCGGTGACGACGGCCGGAGGCGTGAGGGCGCGGGGCAGGGCCGGCGGGAGGTAGAGTCCCGGGTTAGAGCCAGCTCCACAGCCTGTAGGCTCACCGGCGACCGCTGGCCAACGAGGCAGCAAAGAGCACCAGACGGTCAGCTGGGTTCAGCTCATTTGTAAAAGAGAGTCTAGGAGGGCATTTTGGTCATTTTCGATCTTGAATAAGGAGAAAAGCTATTAAATGTCCCTAAAATGGCAAAAAATCAAGTGGGCAATGTTGGGAGTGGCATTTGGACGAGGACAATGTTGAGAGTGGCATTTAAGCGATGCCAAATATTGAGAGTGACAAGTTGTCAATTTCCTCGGTAACAAGGTATGACCCAACATGCCATTCAGGCTCTTCTATCCCCACATGTACACCTTCGTGTTATGTTGGGACCATTAAATTCGGGTTGTGAACAAAACAACAACCCCATATATCATACACACATTGGACCTCACATGTCATACACACATCAGTGGTATTTTGGTAAAGTGAAAATTTCATAATGGTATTTTGGCAATTTTACCAAACAAAAAAGACGTTAAGAATGGGCTTTTCTAGTTGACTTTAATTGATTGCTTGGTGTGACGCTTCGATCCAAAAGAGCACGACACAAGTACGTAATTTTAATCAAGTCTTGATGAAAGGTTAAAGGTAAATATAACGGAGATAGGAATCAACATACGAGTTAGAATTGCTGCATAGATGGTGTTGTGTTATAGGGACAAAAAAAATGGAGCTTCATGTCATGCATTACCGTCGGCCGTTGGCGCGCTTCAGACTTGTTTTATGTAGCGCGCGGTTCCTGCGGTTTTTTTCTGAGCAATTATTTGTTAGCTCATGAAATAATCGTGCTGACTGTGACCTAGCTTGGTATCCTCAAGGCCGGCTCTAGGCTCTTTTGAAATAAAGAAACACCAAAAACAAAACGAAAATGCTTCGGTGTGGACGTCCGATGTATCGGACGCTGTCGCGGCCCATGATGCGAGCAGGCCCACGCTGAGTGGACGTGGCCAGCCACTTTGCTTCAAGTCCATTCATGCTCATGGTCAGCCTCAATCCGATGTGTCGGACGATGTCGTGGACCATGATGCGAGTAGGCCTGCGCTGAGCGGACGTGGCCAGCCACTTTGCTTCAAGTCCATGCACGCTCATGGCCAGCCTCAATCCTTGCTCTGTTTTCATTAGCCAAATTGTTTGAACGGTCTATATAGACCATTTCCAATAGGCTAAACTAGTTATTTCAGCGAGGTAGACATATTGTTTCAATAGAAAAAAACTAATTATTGCACTTGGTTAGACATATCGTTTCAGTAGGCTAAACTAATTGTTTCAACAGACCAAAAATATTGTTTCAATAGGTTGTACAAATTGTTTCAATAGACTATATAGATTGTTCCAACAGGCTAAACTAATTGTTTCAACATGCCAAACATATTGTTCTAATAGGTTGTACAAATTATTTTATCAGGCTAGACAAATTGTTTCAATAGGCTAAACTAGTTGTTTCATCAGGCTATATATATTTTTCTAATAGGCTAAACCAATTGTTTTAGCATGCAATATATATTGTTCCAATAGGCTAAACCAACTATTTCACTTGGATATACGTCCACTAGGCAAAAGTAATTGTTTCAACAGGCTAGCCATATTGTTTCAACAGACTAAACTAATTGTTGCATTAGGATAAACAAATTATTTCAGTAAATTTTTATATAGCAACATTGGTCTTGTTTTGTTCGAAAAAATGCGAGGAATGCAGCGATGCAAACGGTTTGTGCATTGGAGCAACCAGTCAAAATCTATGGCCGTCGAAAGAGAAAACTGAAAAGAAATCTTTCACATGCAAACAGGGAGGGAGATGTGCTTATTCGCTTGTTCGCTCACTTGATTTGCTCTCTTTGCGTGCATGCTGCGCACTGATGTTGCATTGGACTGGGCCGAGGGCAGCGTCCGATCGCGCGCGCGCGTCGGACGTCCGTCCCCAAGTTGCTCCCAAAACAAAATACTCCCTCTCTTTTTTATTTGTCATCGTTGACTTTAGACATGCTCTTAATTTTATTCAAAATCACTATTTAAGTATGGTTTATTTTGTTATGCTTTGTTTTATCCTTGAAGGTACTTTAAGCATGACTTATATTTTTGCGTATTTGCACTAAATTTTTAATTAGACAAATAATTAAAGCACATGCTCAAAAAGTTAACGATGACAAATAAAAAAGAACGGAGTGAGTATTATCATGCTTTTACACTACACAGCCATACCCACCTCATTTAGCAGCCCGGCCCATGTTGGCCCAACCACCGCAACGCAACAATGGGTGAAATTCGTGGCCTATATGTGTATGAGCTCAGACCTTTGTGTGTATGTCGCCTACTGGGCCGGCCAATTTTCTTTCTGAAACGGCGAGAAAAATCCCAAGAAGCCGAGCCACCTCGCCGCCGACTTGTCGCCGCCGCCGCCGAGAGGCCGTCTTTCCACGCCTCCGCCTCGCACTGACCCCGCCCCACCGCCCCCGGGTCGTGCGACGTCGCCGCCCACGCGGGATCGCTTCCGGAATGGGCGGCGGGCTTCTCCTCTCCCGCGCGAGGAGGCTGCTGCTGCTCCCGCGGACGAGGAGGGGCTTCTCCACCGCGTTGTCCGGGCGCGAGCCGCTCCACGTCTGCATCGTCGGCAGCGGCCCCGCCGGATTCTACACGGCCGACAAGGTGCGGGCGTGCTGCTCCCTTTCAAATTTGTTGCCAAAGGATTCCCTTTTGGGAGCTATATTTGTTTCTCCCCGCAATCCGCCTTGCATTCCAATGGTGTTTGGGATTGTTCCCTTGTTGACTAAGCAGATGCTCAAGGGTCGTGAAGGTGCCCAAGTCGATATTATTGATAGGCTGCCTACACCGTTTGGCTTAGTCCGTTCTGGAGTCGCTCCGGATCATCCTGAAACAAAGGTGAGCGTTTCCTCATTCTTTCAGTCGTGTAATTTAGAAACTGAAATTCAATAGATTTTTAATCAATCAGCAACTGATGCTAAGGGCTGTAAGGTAGTAGCTGTCTAACTGCAAGAGGGTAAGAGACACATTTGGTCTACTTCATGTACCCTAATTCATAACTTCTGGTCAGATCACGACAAGCACATGCGTTGCTCTGTTTTTCTTGAGTAACTATTACCTGCTATAAGTTGCCTTGTCACATTGTCGCCTTCTCAGTATGCATAATTGTAACACTAACTAAATTCCTTGGAAGATTAAGTTTTTCTTAAACCTTCCAACAGATTGTGGTAAACCAATTTTCTCGTGTAGCTGGAAATGACCGCTGTTCTTTCTTTGGGAATGTAACACTTGGAAGTGATGTGTCTCTAGCAGAGCTTCGGAGGACTTATGATGTCGTAAGTTTTATTCTACAAGCAGATAGTCTAGGGGCTATATTTTGTGTCAAGCAGATAAACCTTATATTTTCTTGAACAGGTAGTTCTTGCTTATGGTGCAGAAAGTGACAGATCACTTGGTATTCCGGGGGAGGTATAACTTTGTCTTCTTTAGTCAACCTTTATACCACAGATTTTTTGTCATTTTGATCATTGGATGTGCACAGGCACCATCTTATCTTTAGTATTTTTGTATTTGTTTTTGACGGACTGGGATTTGTTTATGTATCCCTCAAATATGGCTGTATCTAGATATCACGTAGTAAACATTAGAGTGCATGTGGTCTTCATGATGATATTAGTACCAGGAGAAATAGACAAGTAAAGTTGTGTAATCCCTAATATATGCATGTGACTATATGTCTTGAAAAAGAAAAGAAGTGCACACATTCTGAAACAGGCTTACGTTTTGTTTTACTTCTCCAGCCATTCTTTATGCCACAGATTGTGATGGGTAGAAACATCAGTTTGGGTGTAGTCTTGCTTTTATTTATTTACAGTAAATTAGGTTTTGTTATCGTATCCTTCAAATATGGTCATACTAGATATCTCTTAGTATACTGTAGAGAACATGTGGTGTCCACGATGATATCAACACCAAAAGGAATGGGCAAGTAAGAATGTAAGATTATGTGTGATCCATGTAATTCTCAGCATATGCAAAGGTATCACAATAAAATAGAAACAATTTATGCATATATGTTGAAACAGGCTAACCTTTTTTTTTTACTTTAGTCAATCTTTATGCCAAATATTGTGATGGGAATAAATTGGGATCCTTCAAATATGATTTTATATAGAAATCACATAGTAAACAATAGAGCACATGTGGTTTTCATGGTGTTACCGCCAAGAGAAATAGATAAGTAAGGCCGTGTGATCTGTGTAATTTCCAACATACACACATAAAAAAGGTATGACAAACAAAAAGAAAAGAAATAAGTTATGTACATTTGCTGATACTGGCTTTTATCCCATTAACTGGCTATGTGCAAGCTTATGTAGTGCTAGCAATTTATCATATGATTTTTCTTTTGCTCTATTCGTCATATAAGTGGATCATTTTAGTGTCATCTTTGTATATAGGATTTGAGGGGAATACATTCAGCCCGTGAGTTTGTATGGTGGTATAATGGGCACCCAGACTTTCGCAACTTGGCTCCTGACTTGAAAAACACAGATTCTGCTGTTGTCCTTGGACAGGTATCTTTAATTTACTCAAAGAAATTAATACTTTAATTTTTAATAATGTACAAACATTTTTCGGCCAGGAGTGCATTTCCCATATTAGCCTTAGAGGTTGCTGTTGACACATTACTTCATTTCAATCTTTAAGTACCACATATGATATGTATGCAAAATTTAACCTTTGTCATCGAAGACAAAACCAGTCCTTACATCATAGCAGGAAGCACAGCACTGTGAATCCATGATCACAAGAACTTGATGCACCATTGAGAAAGAGTGCACATCATATTCCAGTCCTTGAAGTCAGTTGCCATATCATGTGGCTCATGTCTGTACTTTGTGACACACGAATACCATCAACAATGACATTGGTATGGTTCCAGTTCATACTTCACAGGATATAGTCCTGTTTTTACGCACTATTCTCCATTATGTTCCTTTGTGATGATTGTTTCTCTTGGGAAAGCATCACATTCCATCTCTGTGGATTGGCTTCCTAGACAAGCACTTGTCTAGTGATTAGCTCAGTCACCTAGGAAACCCTATATCTCTACTCCTAAAAAGCACCTTATGGTGATGAGTGATGGCTTATCAAACAAATCCCAACCATTCAAATTCATCCAACGGTTCCTATGGCTCGCGCGTGAAACTCTCCTAGTCTCAACCCTCCACCGCTCAGCACCGTCCCCGAAGCCAGCGACACGCCTCGGCTACGCCCCCAAAGCCGGCGCGGGGGATGCACTGGGGCGGGGGGCGCCTGTGGCGCGGCGGCGAGGGCGGCGTGGAGGATGTGCACCGGGGAGGATAGGCGGCGGGGGTGCGCCGGGGCGGGGACCCGGCCTCTGGAGGCGGCGCTCGGGGACGACGTGGAGAACGCGCCGACGGCGTGGGGAGGCGGCGAGCTCGGCTCGCCGGCGCGAGCTCAGCCCCTCCCCTCGGTTCCTTCTTCCAGCTTACGAACGGGAGGATGGGAAGAGAACATGGGAGAGAGGAGAGAGAGGTAGATGGGAGGGAGAGTCACGGGAGATGAGAGGATTGGAGAGAAAGCCAGGCCGCGGGCTCCACCGGTGACAGCTCCTTCCCCCAAGCTCACCTTTTCAGCTTTTCTCCTTGCCTCGTGTCACGTGCACAGATAGCAGATCGATCTGGTCCTCCTCTCTGCTGCTGTTGCGCTTGAGGTAAGGAAGAAAAGTCCCCATTGTTGGAAATCCCAAGATCAACACACGCGAACTCGTGGAATAAGAACAAGAAGTACACCAAAACAAACACTCTTGTATATATATTCTTGCACTTAGCTCAATGAGAATACAAAGAACAAACACTTGGAGACACCTACCGACTCAAGATCACAACGGACTTGAGTTGTGTCTTTCTTCTATGTTCCTAGCTACTCTCTCCTGCAGCACACTCCTGCTCTATCGCCGAGCTAACAAGCAGTACACGAATATATATAGACCAACGTGCATGCGCATGCCGCGCAGCATGCACGACGTGCTCCTTACTCGTGGCCGTACGACGTGCAGGCCCACGTCCCACATTCCTTCGGCCACGGGTTCCACACGCCACTGCTGCCCACGATCCGCTTCTCACGCACGCATACACGACTCGGCGTACTGCGACGCACACATGCATACATACTCATCGTACTAATCCTACATGCAGCCATTAACTAGC
Organism: Raddia distichophylla; assembly: GCA_005191435.1. Taxonomy (NCBI): domain Eukaryota; kingdom Viridiplantae; phylum Streptophyta; class Magnoliopsida; order Poales; family Poaceae; genus Raddia; species Raddia distichophylla. The sequence continues at coordinate 1,171,026 of SPJY01037201.1, read as the reverse complement.
CTAATTACATGCAAACTAATTAACCTACCTACGTATTGCTGGTTTACCTGAATAACTACATGCATGACTCAATTACGAAGATACAAACTGACACACTTATTCCAAACAACAAGATTAGAACTAACACCCATAGCCAGCCGACGGGGTCCTTTTTATTGTAGCAGATGGCAGTTCGTTTAATCCAAGAAACGTGCAAAAGATTTGGTTGATCTCGTGATTAAAAGATAAGGACTCCCGCTTTAGAAGCTTCTAGAGGCACCCGTAGGCTGGTTAATTAATTAATTAATTCCGAAAATCAACTAATTAACTTATTAAAATATATCTCTACTCCTAAAAAGCACCTTATGGTATGAGGGATGGCTCATCAAACAAATCCAAACCATTCAAATTCATCCAACGGTTCCTAGGGCTCGCGCGTGGAACTCTCCCAGTCTCCCCCGTCCGAAACCCTTTAAACAATCCAAGCTACATTACCTCACGTGCCATACACTCGATCTAGAATGAGTTCATGTATAATGTCTTTTCTATAAAATGAGTTTTCCTTTGATCCCTTTATGGTCCGTGGCAGAGCACGGGCATTGTACTAGTATTAGATATAAAAAAAGAGCCAAAGAGGGTGAATCATTGGAGCAATATTCCGTGAGCATATAATTGATGTCTACCTCCATTTGAGGTTGGCGTTATACTAACACTATATTGCTGTTAGCCAACAATTCATGCTTTCCATGTCTTTATTATCTTTCTAACTTTCTTTTCGGTTGAACATTGTGCAGAACATTTCATTTGCTTCCGCAACCTTACTGCAAAATAAATGCTTTTGTATGGAAAAATTTGAAACGAGCGTTTCATCATATCCCCATCAAATAAAATGCATCTTTATTCCATTCCTGTAAACATCTGTTTACTGTCATGTTATTGATTACATCCAGGGAAATGTTGCTCTTGATGTTGCTCGTATTCTTCTTCGCTGTACAACCGAGTTAGCTGCTACAGATATTGCTGATTATGCTTTGGATGCTCTCCGTGGCAGCACAGTAAGGTATCTTTCCATCTTGATTTTGAGAGAATATTTCATTTTGGTTTTTAGCTCTTGCATATGATATGGATGTGAAGACAGTACCTGTGTGAAAAATATTCTGGTTTATCTGAAGGAAGGTATACTTGGTTGGGCGGCGGGGTCCTGTACAAGCGGCTTGCACGGCAAAAGAGTTGCGTGAAATTTTAGGTGGTTTTTTATTTGTTCCACTACTTGTAATGCCTGTTTGTTTAAGCTTACATATTGATTTATTTCATTGCTCATATTTAAATACTAAGTAATTGGAAATGATATACATGCAGGTTTAAAAAATGTCCGGGTTTGCATCAAAGAGGCTGACCTTGTGACCTCACCTGCAGACGAGGTTTGTGCAATAAAGTAATTAAGTCTTGCATTACTGGTTGCTAGGGCTTGCTTTTTATTGCTTGTGCTCATTCTGGTCAAGTTTCTTGATATTTTCTCACATAAAGATGATGTCGAGAATGTTTCTGGAATATATATTGCTTGAAGTGTAGCACTTGGTATTTAAGGAAAAAGAATGGCATTAGAGAAACCAAACCAGTGCACTCGAGTGGGTTGCATGGGAATGGGAGGTTGCGCGGTGTTAGTGTGGGTTCATTACACAGCAGATAGAGTGGAGACAGCATAAAAAAAGGATAGAAGACACGAGAAATGGATTGTGACCTTCAACTGGGAGAAGGCTGAAGGGTTGGGATGAGCCTATCTACAGTGCAGACAGCAGACAATGGCACAAATATTTTCTGTAAACCCAAGAAAATCCTGAAATTTTTCATGGAAGGAAAAATCTGGTGTTACGTAAGATCAGATATCTAGCTAGAATTTAGTACTGAACTCCTAAAAGGATGGAAAATCTACTTCATTTGTTGTGTAAAGTGGACCATTCAATCTGATAGGCTATTCTTAAAATAGCTTGGGCTGGTATGGACCACTGAACTCAGTGTACTGTTGTTGATGGTTGCTATACCGCTGAGAATGATGCTGGCCATTAGGGTTTTAATCCTATATACAAGTTTTAGATATTTTGATTGGAATTGTTACAAATTAATCATTTGCTAATATCTGAGTTCAGGATCTGAAAATACTTCTTACTCAAAGATCACTACTGTATTATACTCTCAACACACAACTATGTCGACATCTGAATGTTCCCTTCACTTTCTCTAATTTTTTCTATCTTGTTTATAATAGAGAAATGCTTCATTTGATTGCAGGAGGAGATGAGGAATAGTAGAATTCGAAAAAGAGTGTTTGAATTGCTATCTAAAGCTGCAAATTTGGACAAGGACAATGACAATAATGACCAAAAGGAGCTTCACTTTGTGTTTTTTAGGAAACCTACCAAATTCCTCCCTTCAGGAGATGGTTCCAGGGTTGGTGCTGTGCAATTCGAGCAGACTTATTTAAAAGGTCAGATATCGAAGTGAATCTCTTTGATCATATTTTTACACATTTTTTGACAATCAGTTCTGTTGGTTATGTAGATGATGGAGTAACTAGGAAACAGGTGGCAGTGGGATCTGGTGAGTTTGAAGACCTCAAATGTGGGTAGGTGCTTTGGCTTGTGCTTTCTCGATTTTGTTTTATATCCAGTTAACTTTGTAGATTTTTGAAGATCTATCTGATATATTATCTGTGTTTTGGTAAGATTGGTCTTGAAAAGTATTGGATATAAATCCTTGCCTGTAGAAGGTTTGCCATTTGACAAATACAGAGGTGCATGACATTACCTTTTTCTTTGCCCTCTTGGAGCTGGTTCTTTCTTTTCTCTTTTTGATTGTTAAAGTACAGTAATTATACTTGTGTGATGATCCCCCATTCATTGCAGGAGTGGTCCCAAATTTGAATGGTAGAGTTCTGAGCAGTGAGTCAGAGGCTGCCACAGTGGAACCAGGACTGTATGTGGTAGGATGGTTAAAAAGAGGACCAACTGGGATTGTTGCAACAAATCTTCATTGTGCTGAAGAAACTGTATGTACCTTTGTTTTGTATTTTCTATCATTGTGCTGCAGAAGATTTTGTACATCCATTGATAGTTAGATACTTTTATATCCTGGCGAGTAGGTTCCATTTGGTGTTGTCTAAGAAGCACCTGCAAATATGTACATTTTATTGACCCTGCAGGCATTTAGTTGGACAGTTGGTTGCTTCGTTAGGTACATTGTTTAGTGGGAAGAGGGTGGTTATGAAATCATCAAATGATCTCTTTTGCACTTAGGGTTGTACATCTGTTGCCATGTCTTTAGTAGGCTATATACTTTATGTTCTATTTATTGGTTAATTACAGGTGGCTAGCATCCTTGAAGATGACAAGAAGGGTGTGTTCTCATCCCTATCTGATTCCAAGAAGCAAGGCAGGAGGGGACTCCTTGAGGTTCTTGAGCAGAAGAATGCCCGTTTTGTCCCATTCAACGGTTGGGAGAAGATCGACTCCAAGGAAAAGATGGCAGGCCAGCTGAAGAACAAGCCTAGAGAGAAGATAACAAGCTGGGATGAGCTCCTGGTAGCTGCAAAGGAAGGATGAGAGAAAGGACATTTCTCTGGGCAATATTATTTGCATGTCCGATAGTCACATTAGTTAGTTATAGGTCTATACAATAAGCATAGCGTGGACTAATTTTATCTGAGGGTTTGGACGCGAGTAAGATGCCCACAACTGTGCAATACTGGTAAAGTGGAAAGGGAAACCACATGTGACAATTCATGAAATCAATGTACCAAACAGAAGAGCATTTTGTCTTATCCAGTAGCATCGATTTGCAAATCTACAATTGCCAACATAGCTTCATATGTTATGTACGGTGCCACAGAAGTCATGGAAATGCTGTAAGTTGATTGCATGAAGCTGCTTTAGAACATGTGCTGGGCAGTTTCTGTTTGTGAATTGTGAGTGTCTGATACACCTGCTGCATTGCTGGCATGCCCGGGCTTTTGGGCAGATTTGCAGGCAAGCAAAATGCCACCAATACAACCAGAATGACATGTTTCTCCTCTCCGCACGGTGGTGCTGCGATGCGTTTGTCCAAAATGTTCGGCAGAAGAATGGAAGCAAGAGATCTCCTGGGTGTCTTCCCATCACCACTTCCAGGGCATCCACACCATCGCACTTCTCCGTTAAATCCATTGTAGGTGATAGTTCTGGGGTAAGATTATGGCCCAATTTTGTGGAGTTTATCTTATTTGACTAGTTTATCTTATTTGACTTATTTACTTATCTTCTAATTTCAAGAGATTTTTGACGTGAACTCGAGAATCGGGTCCCCATTGTTTGACTTGTTTTTAGACACATCTTTAATATAGAAAAAAGACGGATTGAAAAAACTAAATTATTTATATTTTAAACAAAAGTAAATAAGCAAATAAGTTGATAAACCAAATAAGTCAAATAAGCCGTAAGAAGTGAGCCTTAGGCTGTAGATCATTGGGATCATAAAAAGTGCAATGTCCTTGTTCTATTCAGCGTATCATACCGTTGCGTATTACCGTAACAAATTTTTTTTATTTTTGTATAGCCTATATGTTGTGATAATTTGTAACGATTTTTTCATGGCTTTTAGTAGTCTTCCAAAGACAATAAAACTATTTTTTAATTATTTTTATAATCTTTAGAATTTTCTTTGAGGGCTCTCAAATTTGATACAGCAATACGCCAACACAACGATACGCTGAGAAGAACAAAACCATATTTTTGTTAAATTGTGTCACTTCCCTGTGTTGAAAGGATAAATCAAAATGGATTAAAGCTCTGTACCTGGGGCCATATAGCCACATGTCCAAGGAAAGATAGTTCTCCAACTTGAGCAGCCGTGCTTCAACTTCTTTGCCATGCCAAAGTCAAAGATATAAGCCTTGAAGTCAAGGTCTAGAAGGATATTGCTACTTTTATGTCACGATGTATGATCGGATCGTCACAATCATATATTTCCCTTAGCCGGGCAGGCAATCATAATCCAAATCCTTAATGAACTAAATAATTACTAGTTTATTTAAGAATAAACCTAACATATGAAAAAGTTATGACCCTTTGACAGAAATTTTAGAGAAAAAAAATAAAAAACTTTATTTTAGGAACTTAAAGAAGAACCACATAAAACTTTATAAAAATGATTGCAAAGTACTACATTGTTTAGCTTGTATAAAAACGACAAATTTTCAAGAAAAGTATTAAATTTAAATTTAAGTTGTAAAGACCAAGGACTAAATAGTAATTTAAATATGTGAATAGTAAAATTTGATAATGGGTCTGGTTTTAGAGTTAGCATTGAACATGCCCTTAACATCGCAGCAATTTTGAAGCTTTGAAATGCCATGATAAGTAGGTAATTTCTTTGTACTAAACGTAAACATGAAAAAAGTAGTAATTTCTTTGCTAAGCATAAACATACATAAAAAATGATGAGATAAGTATGTATTTTCTTTGCTAAACATAAACATGAAAAAAATACATGATTTTTTTGCTTAGCATAAAAAATGAAAAATTCATAGTAGATTTCGACAGCAGAAGCCCAGCAAATTTCGAGTCTACCTGCGCGGAAAAACGTATATGAAAAATTTATATGAAAAAACGTCGACAGCAGGATTCGAACCTGCGCGGGCAGAGCCCAGTAGATTTCGAGTCTACCTCCTTAACCACTCGGACATATCGACGAGTTGCTGTTTGGTGTCCTTTGATGATGTTAAAACGTTTTGTTGTATCCAGAGTTGTATTTTTTTTAAAAAAAAATTCCAAACATAGAAAGGATAGTTGAACGAGCTATGTTCTGCATTCAGAGGAAGATCTGACTCTATGGGGAAACTAGGAAGAGCTATCCTCGCAAGCATTCGTACTCTGCAATCACTTGATTTATGCCTCTTCGATTTGTAGGGTTATGAAAACAGAGGAGTATAAAAGAAACAGTATAGCCGTCATTTGCATCGTCCCCACCATTCTATCGGAATATCAGACAACTCCGGCCAGAGAGAGAGAATAACCCAGCAGCTTCCTTGTAATTAGAGATCGAGCATGCATTGCTAACCCATCTTAGTAACGGCCTTAACTTCAAACCACAGTATATTGTCGAGCTTCAAAATCTTGTTAGTTGGAGATACAAACTTATTTCGGTGAAATTTTGTTGATAAGGAGTAGAAAAATAAGAGAATGCTCTTGGGAAGCTACCGCCGCAACGATTGGATGGAGCACAACAGTTTGCAGCACATATCGACAGGTTCATACTTCATAGCTAAGATTGCATGCCTACTGGGCCCTTTGGCTGCAGCAAGGCAGAAAGCAAGAGGATACATGTCGGATGAATTCACCCCTACTTCCAAACGCAATCGAGTACCCAGTAATGCAACAAGAGATCTCATGGTCAGGAACTCAGGTCAGGTATACCGTGCCGTTATTCTGATGCACTAGTAGGCGTGTCGATTCTTGCCAATTACAATGGAATACATGCCACAGAACCCACTCCGCCAAGGTGATATTTTCCTAGATAAAAACGGAGAGGATAACGCCGCTTGTCAATGTTACAGATCTTCACAGCTGATGGTGAGGAAAACAAACAAATCTTGTTAGCTCATTCTGCTCTCCACTCCAATGGAGAATGCGCCTGCTCAACAAGCTTCTCTTCACTGGCACATGCCTCAACAAGTGACTCCGTAGGGAAGAACTGCGGCTGCAACTGGTCTGCCCTCTTCATTCAGAATATTATATGTTGAAGCCGCATTCCTCTGTCAAGTAACAGAAGCATAATGGTGAATAAATCACAAATTTCTATTCCAAATCGGGTATCATAAAACATAAAAGCAAAAGGCCAGAAAGAGAACGAGTTTGGTGTGTACCGAATCAACCGCTTCCAATTTCATCCCCATTGATCGAATGAACTTACGGAGCTCAGGGCATATAGGTTGGATGTGTCTTCCGCAACCCAGAATTAAAATCTCTGGAGACGCGTGGAAAATTGGATTATATAAACACAATGATATTCTTTTTGACTAAGAAATATGAAGAGTGAAACTATATACCACAGGAGAGCATGTAAATTAAAAAAAAAACTAGGATAAACATTGGATTCCATAACATTTTGAGCCCCATAATTTTTTTTACTTCACAAATGTAAACACGAAATATTCACCCTAGAAATCATACCCTTTTTTAAAAAACATGGGTGATGAGTGATGACATCAGCATGAGAAAAATGCCTATAAGACCAGTCATGGGAAAAAACATGAACTACAGAGTATTGGTGAAGAACAAAACTACCTGGGATAGGGTGCACAACTTTGAAGATTGATAAACTGCATTATTGAAGAAAGACAAATAGTCACTATATAACTAACAAACATGAATAAAAAGATTCACCGTCTCAAGTAACAATTAGTACCACTCACATGGCATAATTTTTTTAAACAAGGCATCAAAATTCAAAACATAAAAGAGTCATATGTATAATAGAGAGTAACATACTGCGACCACCCTCTGAGCTTCTAAAGTGAAGATTACCTTTCAGCATTTATATCTGCAAATGTTTTGGGTGTCCAGGTCATTATCTTGTTTTCTACTATTAGCAAGCTTCCTTCGTACTTTATATTGTTAATCTTGAATCCAGTGTCATCGTATCTACAAACATAAGAATACACTTGAGCTAAGTTCAAAATAACTACATGTGAAAGTTTAGTGGATTTAATTCTGGAAAATAGATCATACAGACAGGAAAAAGCATAATAAGGGAATGCAAGGCAAAATTCAGATAGCATCAAGTCACTTGTTTGTGCTTCGCATATAAGTGAAACTGACAAGATTTATAGTCTGGAAAAACCAGCATATATTTTGTTTAGAGAGACATGGAATCCCTCCAAGTTTCTTATTGAAACTGAAAAATGATTTTGTGGGAGGTTCATCTGAGAGGCTACAGTCTAACAAGAAAAGATCCAAGAACAAAGGGGTGACCACCTTCACTCACCAGCACATCACTTGGTGGGTCCTCAAAGCTAGTTCATGTATAAATGACACAAGCACATTACTCACTACAGGATGGGATCTCAAAGCCAGTTTGCACACAAATCTCAGAGCTTTCCAATACCCAAACTATCAAAAATAATCTCACGAAAACAGGTCTTGCCGAGGCACCAAGCTAAACGGTATCTATGATTATTTTCTTCATTACTACAGAAAGACCTAATATTTATTCACCTGTCCTACAGTTCCCTCTATATGGAATATCCATTGTCCCAAATTAAAAGCACAACCGCATTTACACGCATTCATCCTTAAAGCTAGAAAATACCCAAATTTCACGAATTCTGCATAGAAGATTTCAGAGTAACCACTCTTGGTAAGAAGCAAAATCAATCGAACTGAAGAGGATGAAATGTACGCATGCGAGAGGTGGTTACAATTGGAAGCGGAGCTGGTCTTCCGGCACGCTGTCGATGAGGTTGATCTGGTCGTAGAGCGAGAAGGTCCTCCTGGCCACACCCACACCGCGATCAGATGAAGAACTCGCAAGAACAACAGCGGCCGAGGCTCCACCGGACAAGCACGAGCCGGGGGAGGACAGCATGGAGGGACGCCGATGCGCTCGTACCTGAGAGACGGGAGGTGCCTGAGCCTGGGGGCACTGGAGAGGGACTCGCTACGCAGCGATTTCACCAGCTGCGGCAGCGCCGCCAGCGCCTTCTGCCCCCGCGCTGCCATCCCCTCCTCTCCTCGCCGTCGCGGCCGCCGCCCTCTCCGTCTCCGACGAAGCCAGGAGCAGAGAAGAAGAAGCCCGTGGAAGCCCAACTTTCTCGTGTAGAAGATGGGCTGCGTGGAGCGGCCCATTACTACCGAAATTCTAAGCAGGCCGCAGTCTACCCTATCGCGTCCGGCGAGGCGGCGACCAACCCGGCGAGGCGGCGACGCCTCTATCGCGTCCGGCGAGGCGGCGACGCCTCTATCTCTCCTCTATCGCGTCCGGCGAGGCGGCGACGCCGGAGCGCCTCCGGCGACCAACCCGGCGGCCACGGGCCACCTCTTCCCGTCGAGGTAAGCCATCCCCCAGCCCCCGCCTCCCCAACGCTAACCCGGTCCGACCATAATCCCATAGCCTCGCCGTCCCCGTCAACGCCATCGCCGTCTACCCGACCACCGGCCTCTTCGCCACCGTCGCGTAGTTATCCTCTCCCCCTTCCGCCGCCGCCCTTCATCGTTCGTCTGCTCACCCTCGGGCGAGCCCCCTTCTCCTCCCCTCTACTCTGAGCCACCTCCCCATCGGCCAGTTGGCCACCATATCCATCTGATCTGAGTGCTCTGCCGCGGCCTTGCTCCTCTTCATCGCCCCATCGGCCACCTCATCCCTCTCTGCCTCCTCCCTCTTAGGGCTCTAGCCTCTGCTTTGTTGAGCGTGGAGTGTGTACCGTGAAGACTGAAGAGTACCAGAGCACCGTACAGTGAACGAGTGAGAGTGATGCTAGGATGTTATTGCATATTGCTTACTATTTACAAGAGGCTTTGAGGTACTATTCAAATCTGTTGATTAATGGCAATCCAATTATTCCCCTATTACACTGATTAATCCTAATATCCAACTTGCCAACGGAATAGCGCATTGAGCTGGAAGAAAACAAAGAGTGCCTCAACACCCAAAAATGTGAGTTTTTGGCAAAGTCACTCTTGCCGTTTAACAATAAAAGTGATTTCACCAATTGTGGTAACATTGTTGTTTCTTCTTCTCCGCTATCAGTTGCTGACTCGGTTGGGGCATGTTTTCTTCATGGGGCGATCAGGAGTTTTGAATCTTATACCTTTAAAAAATGATTCAAATTTTGTGAATCAACTCTTAGTTAGGGATGATAACCAAATCTCCCGCTTGCTGTCGTGAAGATCATATTTCTGTTAATTTGACTGGTACAGAGTTATTATCAGCGTATCTTTTCTTAGTTCGATTTTTTTCAGGGTTAGTTGGGTTAAATTAGGCACGAAGATGGCTGCGGCGGTTGGAGGCGGAGCGAAGGCTGCAGCGGCTGAGCAGATAGCACAGGCTGTGCAGTCCACGTCCAACCTTCTTCAACTGATGGAGCAGTCCTCCCCTGCCCAGGTCTGCCCATCTCTTCTTCTCACCCAATTGTCTGCGTGTTTCCTTTTGGTTTGCATTTATTTGGTAATAAGAAAAGGGGGTAAAATTTTAGGCAAAATTGACAGGAATTAGCAAATTAGTTGCTAATCAACAGTTCACCGCATGACATTTCTTTGAGTGCCATCAAGGTTATGGATCTACTCAGTAATGAACTTATTCGCGCATATTCCTTCTGTGTTACTCCTCCTGTTTCATAATATACAGTAATATCACAACATACTGAGGATTTTCCAATACGTTATTTAGTTTTATGCCATTATTGTTGATATTACCTTGTTGCAGCTTGTGCCTTGTGATCTATGTTTCTTTAATTCTGTTGAGGTTAGATGATGATTAGTGGGTGTTTTCGTCACTATTGAGACACTTCAACAATGCAACTCGGATACTGAAGTGTGCATAAGAAAACTAGACTGTGTTCATGTTTTTCTTTCCAGTCCAGGTCTCTTGGAATAGAGCCACTGGACACAGAATTACTCCCACAGTTGTTCTTGGTTCTGGTCATCTTACGTAACCAATATATTAGAATTTTTTTCTTGCTTCAACTACGTAAAGGCCAATTCATTGTAATCCAGGACTGGCATGACTCTGTGCTTAGCAGGAATATCTTATGTGTTGCTGTAATAATAGTGCCCTCATGGCTATCCAGTTGTTTTACCTGCTACCAGTTTCTCAATCCAATTGACCATTAGTTAACAGAGGGTCCTTTTTCTCTCAGGCTCACTTGGCAAAACTTCCTAAGAATCTTTTGGCAAAAGCTTCTCTTGCAAGGAACACAGAGCAAGTAAAGAGTGCATGTATTATTGTATGTGAAGCTTCTTGCTGTCAAGTAGCTAATATGTTTGTATCCTATTCTAGGTGATACAACAACTTCCTAATGTAATTTCTTCTTTGGATGCCTATATGGACAATAGTTTGCAAAGGTGTGCTTCTCCAGTTCATGTTAGTTACACACTCATTCTGTTCAATAATAACAGGTGTTCAATAATAACATTAAGGTTTTACATAACTTATGCACAGAGTATCGGAACTACAATTTGCTTATGCACAGAGTATCAGAACTACAATTTGTTCTGTAATCTGTACAGATTTCTACTAATGGCATGGTTGAAGTTTTTATTCTCGAACATCACTCCTAAACTCATCTTTTTCTAAACTGTGCAGCGCTTCCCAAATTAAGACTGTCACGCAGGTCTTGTCAAACATGGAGAACACCCAGCTAAGATCTATGTTGCCTGCGTCCGGGTTACAGAAAGTTCAAGAGAATACTGAGCCGAGAATCCAGGGCTGACTGATGGGTTCAATGAGGCATATATCTTCAGAAAAAGGTATAATTTTTTGAGTCTACCTCTATCTTGTTTGTAGATACCCTATAATGCAACTTAATTCTGGTAACTGCTTAAATTAACTAGCTTGAAGAAAAAAATTATTTTTTTTTTCAAAATATTTTGAGGAGCATACTGGCGATTTGGTCTAACATGTATAACACACCCTCAAGAATGTCCAAGCATTAAATTGCTTACCACGATCTTTTGATTTACTTATGATCGTATCTCGATAGATGTGGATTATCAATTTATTACTGTGCTGTCTATGTAATATTAATTGATTCCATTTCATGCATACCAAGAATTATCTTTAGGAATGTGTAAGCTTAATAATTAATACCAAGAAGAACATTACTCTACATGGAAAGGAGGAGAAAAAACTGAATGGATGGTTTTGTGCTACTACGTGGAAACTGATGATACTTTCGTACTGATTATATCGTGGCATCCTAACCATGTGATTTATTTTTATAAGGTTGTTCTTATTGATCGGTCCTAATCGGAGGACCATCGACTAGAGATTAATCGGAGACTAATCGGGGATTAATCGGGGATTAATTGATTCCATTCCATTTAGAGGGAAAGGAGGAGAAAAAACTGAATGGATGGTTTTGTGCTACTACGTGGAAACTGATGATACTTTCATACTGATTATATCGAGGCATCCTAACCATGTGATTTATTTTTACAAGGTTGTTCTTATTAAAGACAAGGCTTTTGCTATCCTCTGCTGATAAACAAGAAAACTGAGGACCCATCATGATCCAGCTGCAGGGCCTTGCGCTCAAGGTCTGTGCAATGCACTTGGGGAATGATTTTTGTTTTTAGTTTTTTTTTTGTGTGTGTGTGATCCCATACCACTGTGTGTGATATGTTCTAAATGCCTGATGACTACCTGTTGTCTGTAATCCCTGGGATGACTTCTAATTCGATTGTTTTTAGTAGAAACTTATATATAAAGGCTGAAGGCAACCATGATCCAAGTGGCATGTGATGGTGTTAACTGTACAATCGCTCATGCTCTGAAAACAAACACAAGTAAATGCGTGGTACTATCAGTCTATCAGCATTTTGAACTCTTGCCACACTCCATGGTACGATCGCGGTTTATGGTTAATGGGTCAATTAGAAAAGAATAAGAAGGAAAAAAAGGTAAAGGAACAATATTCTAAAATTTAAATTGTTCAGAATTTTAGAAATTCTTCAATTTTTTTTATTGGATTTTGTTGGTTGAGCTTTTAGGTCTAGGCCTGGTTTCAGTTTTTACAATTTTATACTGTCTTAAAAAAAAGGTATGAGAAAGGTAAAAAAGAGGAAAAGAACATTATTTTTAAATTTATATTTTCTGGAATTTTGGAAATTCTCAAATTTTTTATGGAATCTTTTGGCTCAGTAGCTGTTCTATTTTTTGCAAACTTTTTATTTTTCAATATTTTTGGGATATAGGGGAAAAATAGAGAGTGAAGGAACATGGCCTAAATAGGAAAGAAGAAACATTTTAAAAAATTTCAACTTCGAGAAAAGTTGGAAGACATTTAAATTTTGTATGGATGTTTCTTCGTACAGACATGGTTATATTTTTTTGTGAACTTTTAATTTTTTGGATTTTTTGTGACCTAAAAAACCAAAATAGAAAAGGGGTTGAAATGAAACTAGGAATAAGAGGCGGGAGGAAAATAGGGGTGGGTGTATTGGAACAATGGGGGAGGCAAAAGTCAATTCGGGACTCCTAGTTGACATCTAGCTCAACTAGCCACATGGGCGAGCATCCCACCTTGTTAATTAGCCAGTGGGGAATGCATTTATACAATAAGTTTGAATGTGTGGTCAGATTTTGGGCTACATGGCCATTCGAGATGAATGGACGGCTGAGATTTTGCTGCCGACGTGGCCTCGCGGTGATCAATTTTGGTCATGACTCTTGTATGTAAGGTATGACGGCAAGTGCAGGCATAGCTCTGCCAGCTCCACTAACTTCCTATAGTCTCCACCACTAGCGTCTCTCTGGAGGCCATACGGTCGACGTGCGCATCTTCCCTAGCGATACTATCAAAAACAACCAATAGGCATCAAGCCTAGCACGACTCTAGTGCAAGCCATTGGCACCGACGGCTCTTAGAGGTGGTGTCGGGGATAAAAATACGGCCCATTGCCATGGCCCACTCCCTGACGGCCCAATCGAGCAAGCCCACCAGGGCCTAGCTCCCTGGAAGGTTCTATCTGACCCATATGCATCCTGCCGAACAGCCTTTTGGCTGGCGTGGTGCGTAGCGGCCAAGTAATCGTGTTTGAGTCCGTCTCGAACAAGAGTTCTGCACGGCTACGTGAAGACTCGGACGTGGTTTCCCGGATTGGACTAGGAGTCGTGATTCCCAAGAATTGGAGTTTACCTTATCTGCTGTGAGATGTATTTGGCATGGTACGAGTTCGTTACGTATTCGTAGTTAGCCCGGCCCGATTATCCTCCGGTAGGTCGGTTGTTCAACACTATATAAACCAAGCCCCTACGGTGTGTAGAGGGCAGCCCATCTAACTACTGCGCTATCGGTGGCGCCCTTCTACTGATATTTGACTTGAGCCAAAGGCAAACGTCCTCTACCACTCTATCCCAAAGAGCAACCCAACAGCCCCTTTATTCCATCCCTAAAACACTATTTATGAACACTGTTTGGGGTGAGATGGGGTCTTGGGGTGATGCTCTAATTGCTGCATTGCCCTTTGCCTGTGTGGCTTTCATTGGCGTGGGGGAGATATCCCCTCTTTTTTGCCCGGTGCAGCTAGAGTTGGGGAGGGGGAGAGAGAGAAGCAGGCTTGACATCGGCCCTCTTTGATAGCTTGTTTAGTTTTAGTTTAGTTTTTGTTGGTAAAATTTGACCACCTTTGAAAGTGGCATGAAAAGGCTAAATAAATTATTTAAAAAATATTTTTGAGATCTTTGAGAAAAACCCTACAAAGTTATAAAAAAATATTTCCAAAAAATAAAGTGAATGGTGTATATAAAAATAACAAAAGTTGCAATTCCAACAAAAACTAAACTAGAACAAGGTATCAAAGAGGCCCATCATGTGGTGACAACCTTCTTGCTTACTGTTTCTGCGCAAGCAAAACTAGCTAACATCACCGTTCCTCGCAAAAATTAAACCACCCTAAATCTAGGTTTGAAAAATCAAAGAACGAAATCAGCACGGTTTCGATAGCCAAGGACTAGTTTCACCAAGTTTTGCACCTTAGAACCAAATTAGGTACGCGCGCGGCAATATAGGTCAGGGACCAAATTGGCATTTTTTTTATTTTTTGTTCATTAGGGCCTTGTTTTTTCAGCGTATCATTGCGTTGGCGTAATGCTGTAGCAAATTTAAGAGTCCTTGAAAACAGGTCTAGATATTATAAAAAATTAATTAAAAAATAGTTTTAAATTTTTTGGAAGGACTACTAAAAGCCACGATAAAATCGTTACGAATTATCACAACATATGGCTATATAAAAATAACAAAATTTGCTACAGTAATACGCAACGGTACAATACTTTAAAAAGAACAAGGCCTAGATACATGGAAGTCATTGCATAGCTTATATACTAATTACAGCAAAAGTAGCATATTAATCCCTCCATACCACAAAAGTTTGAGATTTTAGACTTGTCTTATATTAAAGTTTTAAAGCTATCTATTAAAAGCTTTTGGACTATTTGGATTAGCACATGAAAATCATACATATATTTTTGTCTCGAAAAGCATTCCTATAATATTACATTTGTTGTGGATTTTATAAATAAATCGCATTGATAATAAGTGGTCCAAGTTATATTTTGATGGAGCCAAATTTTTATGATATGGTGGGAATAATTAGAGACCAACTACGTCAATACCCAAACGGCGGCCGGAAGACTAACTGCTTGGGCCCAACCACCCAAGGCACAAGTTGCTAGCGGTCCATCCCATGTGCCATTGTGCCCTTCTCCCAGTGACCCTGTCTCCCTGTCTCCACTCTCTTGGCTTGGGCGACTCACAACTAAACCCTAGCCGCCATGGGCCCGTAGATGCCCTTCTCCAACTAGCCTCCGCTGTGGTGGCAGACCTAGTACGATGCCACCCTGCCAAGAACCCGAGATGCGGGGACACCCTTAACCCCTGACTACCTGGCGGTCGACGCCTTCCATGCCGCACACCCTCGCTACCGCTGCCAGCCGCGATTCGCCACCTTCCGCCAGCCACCTCCATTTAGCTCTGACATCCATAGTGGCAGTGCATCCATGCTCCAACATGAGAGCATGACACCCCCTCTGCTCCCCCTCGGCTCGGCTCGGAGCACAAGCTTGCTGCTCGGGCAGCATGACGGCTAGTTGTCCACGCCCACGAGGAGCGCGGCAAATCTCGATAGCCAAATCCGTTGAGAAAGCTCTGAAAACCGTCGAGTAAGGTCAATTTGAGACAACGTGGTCGAGAGATACGACCTATCTCGACGGCTATCTCACCGTCCCATTCTGGCACGTGGGCCCAAGGCGACCCACCCACGTGTGGCCGACCTGCAAGCTAGCAATCTCGACGGCCGCTAGCCGTAAAGACATACCTCGCCGCCGTTCTGGCATGTGGTCCCAGGCCTGTCTCGATGGTTATCGACCGTCAAGAGTAGTCGAGTATCCTGACACGCTCTCGACGGCTAAACTTGGGGGCCGTCAAGACTAATCTGTCTTGAGGGCCTCTTTGCCTACCCTCGAGATAGACTGCCTGTCTCGACCGCTTTTCCATACGACGTCGAGATAGATCGATGGCTGGCACTGCGTACCCCCTTCGATGGTCAACCGATTGTCTTTTATTTATTTTTAAAAATTAAAAAAATTCCTGATGCATGTTGGCTATTCTTGCGTAACACATGAACATACACCCCCATAAAAAATTTTTAGGGTGAAATTTTGTCCGGAATTACAGGTCCATGTGTAGGGGGTCATATCGGTCAAAGTTTTAGCCAACATTCTAGTGAGTTGTATGAAATACGCTTGAGATGTGCACATTACTTTTTAAGTATTCACCATTCTATCAGAACACCGATGTATAAAGATCATTGCATTCTAATTTTATATAATATTTTACAGTATTTTCTAAGCAATCTATATTTTTTAAATATATACATATTACATGACACATTACGTACAACAAAAAACAAAACTAAAATAAAAATAACATGATTTTATTTTGTTAGTTTATTTCGATTTTTATTGAAAAATGAGAATGTTCCACCTATTCTTACAAATTATAAACATTTTTTTAAAGATTTTAAAAGGAAATAAACAGGTCTATAAATTACAAAATAATTTTAAGATTAAAAAAATGAAAATGGGCCCGCCCAATATGCCCATCGGCCATCGGAGGGGTCGGTCCCTCTCTCTCAACGACTAAGATATGGCCATCGAGATATATGATTTCCCGCGCAAGCGAAAAGACGAAAATGTGACGGAGGCAGCCTAAAGCGAACCAATCTCGATGGCCAGGCTTAAGCCGTTGAGACTAGCAGGCTGTCTCGACGGTTTGAACTGAGCGTCGATAATAAATGGCCTTTCTCGATAGCGTAGGTATGGCCGTCGAGATCTTCAATGGCCCTCAAGATTCTGAGCGATTCAGCGCCGCTCCGGCGGCATGGCGGCCGGTGGTGCCCTGCGCGGCTACGGCCCCTTTCCAAGCTCCCATTCCCCGGTGGCTAGGTCCCCGTTCCCCATAAGGCCAAGAGGCTACGATCCTTCTATTGATGAGCAGGTTCAAATTATGTGCTAGCTCTATACCGATAGCAACCATTAGTGTCGTGAGATTATTTCAACGAAATATGTGGACAATAAGCTTAGCAATAGAATAGGGGACCAATATCTGAATAAACGCTATTGCTATTTCGCAGGCGTCTAAAATTTGCGATTTCGTGAAGTTTCAATAAGTTTATATTGTTTTTCCATGTTTTCATTCACTGAAAAAATGTTGTGAGAAGGTGAAACTTTAAGCTTGAGGGTTGTTTGCACGTTCTGTTGCGTGTGGCCTTGTCGGCGATCGTCGTCCTCCATGCAAATTGCGAAAAAAATTACGAAATCATGCGGACGCTAAAAGTTTCAGTAAATTTGTATTGTTTTTCCACCTTTTCATTCATTATAAGAAATGTTTTAAGATGGTGGGAAAAAATTCTATTGGCAGTAGAGGGGGATTGTTGCATGGGGACCGCGTGAAAAAGCTGTTATTGTATGTTGCGCCTGCAAAAAAGTGCTAAAATGCAGGCGCCTGCACAGTAGCACATCCCCTGAATAAATGCTTGTTTACTTTTCTTTGAGTTTATAAGCTTTTCCATATAAATATTTGTGCTTTTTTACTTCGAATACCATTCAACGGATCTTAAGTCGGCCACTGATTGCAAAACATCGTACTCCCTCCGTTTCGCTATGTTTATACATAGCATATCATACGCGCTGACAAAAAAATAGTAGTTTAAAGAAAAAGCTATATGCAAAGGCCATTATACCCCTGTTTAATAGTATGTTCCAACTATTTTTCTTCCTTCTAATCATTTAATTGAGGGGCAAAGAGTGTAAACATCACAATAACTAAGCTCTTCGTATTCGTAATAAACAAACAGTATGAAACGTATTTTTTTTGAGACCATACATAAATATTGTGAAACGGGGTGAGTAATTTATCCATACAAACGCACGCGACATATCAAATCAAAGCACTCGCTAATTAATTGCTAGAAAAATCAAAGATGGCTAGCTAGCTAGGCCAGCAATTGCGCGACCGATCTGGAAGCATGCATGCACATACATATGCACGCATGCGATGTGAGTACGTACGTTCATCAGTTCTCGGCGACGCGATTGAAGGAGAGCAGCTTCCAGGTGGCCGCCGTGGAGCCGGGCACGCCCCACACCACCGCCTCGTTATTCTAACAGCTCCCCGCCGCCTTGCCGTCGGCCAGCCTCAGCACCAGCCGGTACTTGCTGCCGCCGCCGACGGCCTGCACGCTGCCGGCGACGACCTCCACGACGGCGAGCTCCTCCCTGAACACCAGCGCGCGCATCAGCACCACGAAGTTGCCCACCTGCCGGTACATGCAGGCGAGCGCGACGGCGGCGAGGGGCAGCAGAAGCGCCGCCGGAAGCGACCTCATCGCGAATTCGTGATCGATCGATATAGGCTCGTAGCTCGACGAGTGTACGTCGTACAAGTATACAGTAGTAGTACGCATGGGTATGGCCTGAAGCGCCTTCTCTTTGTAGCCAGGCAGGCACGATCATTAGCTAGGGTTTGCTCGATTACATGACGTGGAAGCTTCTAGTCTAGTTAGGAGTACATTGTGAGGTCAAAGCCTCAAAGGTAATATTCTGTTTAATCTCGCCAAGTGTCGGCAAGTAGAATCACAGGAGCAGTGATATTGATCAGCTATCTGCTAATTAATCTCATGCATCGATCCGTGCAGTCATGCATGGCTCGCGTGTGCTATTAATTTTTTTTTCTTTTGATCTTTCGTGTGCTATTAAGTTGGCTAGGCCTACTTAAATGAAAACGAGGCGTTTTACAGCTAATCTTGGTAAACCGGCCCAAATCTTGCGTTGACATTTTACTGCGTACGTAGGCGTGCGGCGTGCATGCATGCACATTTCCCCCCGCGCGCAAGCTGGTACGTGGAGTATTTAATTACCTGGTGTCCTCGATTATGCATGAGAGCATCCTCGATGGGACAAACTCAATAGGCTAAATACAAGAAGTTCACTTTATCTTTTTACTTATGTGGAGAAGAGAGATGAGGACTAGCTCTTAGTCCATCTTTAGCAGATTACGTAGTGCATTGCACTTATTACATATGTGCTCATATTAATTTTAAAAGCCAATGTTATAGCTAATACATTAAAGAGATTATCTACAAACTATTTATAGATAACATGGAGTTTTCTTATAACTAATAGTTTGCTCTACCGTTGGAGATGCTCTTAATTAGATGCGCACAATTTTTCCAAAGCTAGGCAATGTATGTGTACATAAGGGTTTTCATATACACATCATGTACACCAACTAACAAAAGTTATGAAATTTTTTGAAAAAATGTATATATGTTTTTATTGATTATTTTACATATGGATAAAGTTTAAATATCAAATTTATTTTATATTAAGAGTTATAAAAAATTAAAAAAAATGACAAATTTGGATAATTTAAAATTGGTATAGTTTTCTCTTTTTTTTATAAATCTAGATATAGAATGAATTTGATATTAAACTTTATACATAGGTAGAGCATACAATGAGGAACATCTATAAAATTTTTTAGATTTTTTTATGATTTTTGTTAGTTGGTGTACACGGTGTGTGTATGCAAACCCTTGTGTACACATGATATGTTGCCTCAAAGCTATGCTTAGTTCGACATTAGATTATCTGGGATTAGCTGACCTTAATCTTTGTAGGTTTGTTTGTTTGTGTTGGTAAACTATCCTAGTTAATCTAATTAACACTGTTTGGTTAAGCGCCGGGTTAGTACGTATAGAGGTGTAACTAATTTGTTGTGCCGTTCTCGATCGTGGATTAATTAATTTTCCGTTAGTAGGTTAAATTAGTCTTTTTCTAGATTAATTCAATCATGCTTAACCCATGAGTCCAGTGCATTGAAGCTTTAAACCTCGCCGACCGATGAAAAGTATTAAATACCAGTTTACTTCACACAAAATTAAACCTCGTAAAATGCACGCTAGCATTGGAAGTATGCTTGGACGTCCATCCTAGCTGAGTTGTATTTGTCTATCTGTCTATTTGACAGGCGTCTGCAAACAATGCTAAATTGCAGCCGATATTTTCTTTTTTAATTTATGGTCAATATTGGAAGACATTTAGTACATTGCCTCTTTATCAAATATAAGAACGGGTACCCTACCATTCCTAGCCACCAATGCTCGTACATGCACGAACATTTGTGGGTCGATTGTCACTTTTGATGTGCCGTGTGCCTCATCGATATGGTGCACACGTGGCCTCCCCGCCGGTACGCCTTTCCTCTCACAAATCTCGTCCCCTCTCTAGCTTGATTTCATGCATCCTCTTTCTCTCCGACGAGGTTCCCCCTACCACGTCCTCCTCCCTTTGTCGCCTCTGGCTCCTACGGTAAGATCCAATGTCCAACCATATCCACTATCTCTTAATGATCCTCCGTCTCCAATTCAATTCTCCTACTACGACCACCCGCAACTATAATGGCACCACTGTCGCCTCACTACACCACCATGCACTGCTTCCATATCACCGAGCCTTCACCTTCCTCTAAGGCCAAAGGTCATAGATGACTCCATCAAGAACCTTATCCCTAACCGCCCAAACCGCAATGCAGTGCGATAGCTAGTGATTGGAGAAGAGAAAGGAGAGGGGAGAAAATCACTTGCTCAACCCTTCCATGCAGGTTCCCTCCAAGTGCATGCGCCTGCAAACACTACTACAAAACGCCTCTCATTACGAACTCATCACTACCTGTTCGCCCATCATCGGCAATGGTAACTTTGTGTAACATCCTCATTTTTTTTTAAAAAAAAACAAAACCATATGCACTGCATGAAAAAAATAGTTTAAACCTTTAAAAAAGATTATGTTACTCCTAAAAGCAATTTTTATTTTAAAATTAATTTGATTTAGGTAAATGTTTGCAAAACTAATAAAAAACTTGCAGTATTAAATATTTGGTTATAAATGAAAATAAGGAATTTATTATGCAATTTTATTTTGATATATTTGATCTTAAATCATTTATTTACGTGGAGGCATTCATTACCCTCATTATTTATTACTACCTCCATCCCAATATAGAGGGCGTAAAAAAGTTTTCATCAAGACCAAGAAAGGGTTTTTAAAAGAGTAATTCATCTTTAATTATCTCATTACTTGAAGCATCAATGTGTTTACAAATTAATCTCTGATGTTTTGCTTCCATGTATGCAAGCATGCATCTCCTTCCCATGCGCTTAATTAATAACTTGGATAGCTAAAGCTAGCAACAACATACACTTCATAGTGTGAATAGCTCAACCAGCGGTTAATTGATCATGCCTTTCCTGAGTAATGAGGAGGCGTCTTATATTATGGGACAACTCAAAAAAATTTATACGCCATATATATTGGGATGGAGGGAGTGTTAATTATCTGTTTGCCTTCCTTCTATTGTGGGTGGACCCCCTCACCCTCTTCCCTTTTCCCTCTTTGTCCTGAGCATCCCTCCCTGGCCTCCCTCTCTCCCACCGACTACCTCCTTTCTTCTTCCTCCTCCTTCCATTTCGCGCCTAGCTTAACTTGCAAGCTAAGTCAATTACCCTTATGGAAGGATCCTGAATCACTCCGTCTACTTAGAAACGTCTTCCTAGCATGAAAACCTTTGGTATCCTGCCAATTTGCCGTTCTTCCTTGCTATACAACCCTGGTGATCCCTCTCTCTCTCTCTCTCTCTCTCTCTCTCTCTCTCTCCCATAGTCGTTCCTTCGCAATTCTTTACGAGTGAGCTTCCTCGACCTCTCGTCTGCCCCGTTGTTCATCGTCAACCTCTCATGAACTTATTTTGTTGCTTTGCCATGTGAGACCATTGCAGGATCATCGGGAATTGCTCGTTGAAGACTTCATCGACAGTCTCCCTGTTGACGTTGTTTGTCACTGATTCGTCAACGTCGTGAGGTATACCTCTCTTCCTTTTGTCCCTTTCTTCCCTAGAAGTAGCAGTAGCGTATCTGAGGTCGTCATCACCAAATCCTCATTGGAGATCATCACCAATGTGGTCCTCTCCCTCCCTCTTGGTTGGCATGCCGTGACACTACCCCTATCGCTCTCAGGCCAAGACGAGAGCGCCGTCGTCTTCTCCTCGTCCTCCCCATGCCCGGTGCCCCTCGACCTCATCCACCACCCTCACAACCCTCACAGTTTTGAATTTGATGTTCTGTGTGATCTCAATAATTTAGAGAAGAGGCTTTTTAAACATGCTGATTTGCCAGGGTTGTCTCAAATTACCTTTCATGTTATTGGCAAACGCATATGGTGCATCGTGTTTATATTTGTTCAGATATGAAACCATCATTTTCTACGCAGCCATGTGATCGATCTGTGAATACTTCTAGTTATCATCTCAATACACATGATAGTTTTCAAAAAAGAGAGTACATAGAGGTTGATGATATTTGTTCCAATTATTTGATTACAGAAGATGTGCAAATTGCTTTGCTCCCAATTTGTACCAACATTTTGTAGGAGACTATGATGGAGTCGGGGACGACTCCAATTCAAGAAAGGGAGAATGATGAGACCATGTTCGGCACAGATATGACCACAGCTAATTCATCATCATCGCTTCATCAACCTTCATCTTGGCTATATAGATCACACAGTTGATCACACAATTGGCCACTGTCTCGGCTTCTAAACATGGCAGCATCATATCCAGCAACTAGGCCGCCACCTTGGCCGCTTCCCATACGTGATGGCATATTAAAGAAAGGTGTCTATCCATATCTACTATGTCTACGACTCCTGCATGCCAAGTCGGTCAAAGGAAGATATGAAAGGGAACCAAATTACAAGTCCAGCTCGAATTCTACTCCGGTTTGACCATCAACGCGCACCTGGCATTCAACAGACTCCCAGGCCGCATACGAACTCCGTTTTCGACATTCATGGTATCCACGGAGAAGCCCACGACGAGATCTTTCCAACGGATCCAGCCTCACCTTAAAATCCATCCGAAGTCAACAGGAATCTGTAAAACAATCCGAGTCACTTTTCCAGTTTGAACCGAAGTGGGCCTCGGGCCTTGTAATAGAGTTGTACTCGGTTTCTACCCACCTTGGCCGACCTCCACCACCCTCTTCTCATAAATAGGCAGCCGTACCCTCTTCTAGGGTTTGGGTTTTGTTTTGTTATGTTTTAGCCTTCGCTACATACCGGTATTCGTGCGTGTCAGTTAGATCACCTGTTTTATCATTACAGGACCCCACCATATTGCTTTCAGATCTAATCTTAATTCATATTTGCCAATTGAGTTGGTTGTTAATCTTGCTCTTGCTAGTTCTTCAATCGCTTGCAGGATCAAGGACCTTCATGGTCAGGTTGATCGCCCTCCGGCGAGGTCAATAACCATCTGGTGTTGGTGTACTGGTCGATAAGGCTCAGCGTCCTTGACGGTTGAAGTCGGGCTGCCAATATCGACTCCTACCAGATCGTAGTTATCATCCTTTCATTGTAAGATCGGGACCCCCTGCCTCTATCATTTGGTGAAGGCATGCAGCTGAACCGGGCGCTCGCGGCGCGTGATGAAGAACAGCCGAGCTGTTTGAAGAGACTTGATTGTTGAATCGGAGTGATTTGCCGCTGATGACGATGAATCTGAGCGAAGTACTATTGAAGTCCCTTCTAGATCAAATCTATTTCGAGTCCGAAAGAATGGTTCTTGGCGTACTCTTGAAGCCTCTCCAAGATCGGACCTGGTCCGAGTCCGAAAATGTGAACTTGGGCCCTTGGTGCGTTACTAGTATGCGGCGTCGGCGTTCTCCAACTCAAAGTGGAATCCGGGTTGGTCTTTGATGAAGTTGCCCTCAGATTGGATCTGATCCAAGTTGGAGAGCGTGAGCTTGCTAAAGTTGTTGGCGACGAAGTCCAACTCTGGTAATCGTTATGGTAGTCGAGGCCACCACCCGAGAATCTTTGGTGTGGGTTTCCCGTATCCATGTCGGGAACCAATCCGTGAGTAACTAGCAGCGACGTTCCATAACCTGAACGGAAACCTGAGTGAAGCAATGTCGATTCCTCTCCCGGATTGGATCATGTCTGAACCCAGGAAAGTGTTATAGAAGTCCTTGATTAAGTCCTCGCCGTATCCGAATTGGGAATTGAGCTGTGCGGCACACCACTTAGGAGTAGGTGTCGGCGGCGTTCCTTTCTTTAGATCGGTTATGGTCCGACTCCAAAAGAGTGACTTGTCGAATACGTGTGGTTTGGTGCTGAAGGCGCTCTCCATCCAGAATTTGTTCTTGGTCAGGTCCTCGACATATCCGAATCGATAATTGAGCCCCCGGCACACCACTCGGGAGTAGTTGGCGGCAATGTTCCTCAACCCGAATGGGAGTGCAAGCTAAGTGTTGTCAAAGTTCTCCTCAGACTGGAACGGGTCCGAGTCCAGAAGAAGTGTTAATCGCCGAGTGTTCGGAGAAGCTCCTTGCTGATCTTCAATGTCCTACGAGGTGTGCCGCGGCCGATCTGCGTGCCGCAGCGGCGGCTAACGAGCTTTACAAGCTTGCTAAGATTCTAGACCTTCCCACGCAGTCTGCCTTCAAACAGACCTCCCGAACACATCCGAACTCCATTTTCGATGTTTTATGGCTTCATGGAAAACTGACGAAATTATCTTTCCAACACATCCAGTCCTGACTTCAAATTCTCTTTTGATCATCCAAAATTGCCGAAACATGATGACGTCCAGAATCTGTCGTTGATGGAGACCTTGCCGTATCCAAGTAGAGAATTGAGCCCCCGGCACACCACTCAGGAGTAGATGGCGGCGGCGTTCCAAACCCAAATGGGAGGTGATGTTGTTGTTGTTCCCCCCAAATTGGATCTAATCCGAATCCGAGAGGTGGAGCTCGCCGAAGTCGTTGGTGATGCAATCGATTCCGGAAGAGGACGGCCTGGCCGGGGGCAAAGACGACGGTGACTCCATTGATCGATGCCATCAAGCTTGATGAAGATGATCTTAGCGCTGGCCCCTACCTGGCGCGCCAACTATCGATGTTTGTAACTCAGGGGGTACTCGTCGATAATGAAATATAACGGGCCCAAGATCCTCGACTCGATGGTAGAACAAGACAGGAAGGTCTTTTTTTATACAGGTTCAGGCCCTCATCGGTGGAGGTATACCCTAGTCCTATGCTTTGGGATTATTTGGTGGTATAAGGCTACAAGATGATCAGGAGATCTCTCGTGTGTTGCCTTGCGGGTTGGATGTGTCCCCAGGTTGTGGATCAAGGTGCCGAACTATGGCACCCTACACCCCTTTATATAGTGGAGGGGTGGGATTAGAAAAAGGAGTCATACTCTAGGTATAAGGAGTCCTACTCTAGGTAGAATTCTATCTCTATCTTACCAAGCGCGTATGCACCTGGGTTTACAACTATAGTCTCCATACAAATTGGGATTGCCTTATATCTTTAGGCCTTCCTTGCCGAGTGCAGTCCGGGTGGCGCCTGTCTCCTTCTAGCCGGCTCGGGCCACCCCCTGTTGGGTGGTCCTCGTGGCACGCCATGTGGGTACCCGGGGTCTATGTTTACCACAACCCCTAAGTCGGTGGAGGGAGCCGAGCCGTCAGGGAACCCTAGCTCCACCGCTAGAAACCCTAACCGCCCCGTCACGCCATGGGCCGGGCCAGATCCACGCTTCCTTGGGGATGAAGCCACCATCTTTGTCTTGATCTGCAAGGCACCGGGTAGCTCGTATACTGGCATGCTATCGGGGTAAGGGGTTGCCCTCTGATACCTGCAAAAAAGGGCTACTGGGAATCGCGTAGAAAGCCGATCTCTGACAGCAAGCCCCCCCCCCCCAAGGCTCAAGTGAAATGCTACTCGGCCGTCGGGGCCTTCCTCTTGAGTCTCTAAGAACTCCAAAGGGGATTTGGCTCTGGCAGCGTAGTGATGCCGCCGTACTGAGTAGGAAGTGCACTACCGGGTAGATAAGAGCCCACCGGGTAAGATTATGCTTAGGACGGGTAGAACCTCCGTCGGGCGAGCTTTCTTACTCAAATTCGCCGAGAAAAGTGTCTGGGATTTTATCATTAGATAGTAAATCGCAACGGTCATGTTTCCATTCCCCATAGTTGTTCCTTCGCAATTCTTTACGGATGGGCTTCCTCGACCTCTCGTCTTCCCTGTTGTTCATCGTCAACCTCTCATGAACTTATTTTGTTGCTTTGCCATGTGAGACCATTGCAGGATCATCGGGAATTGCTCGTTGAAGGCTTCATCGACAGTCTCCCTGTTGACGTTGTTTGTCACTGATTCGTCAACGTCGTGAGATATACCTCTCTTCCTTTTGTCCCTTTCTTTTCTAGAAGTAGCAGTAGCGTATATGAGGTTGTCATCACCAAATCCTCATTGGAGATCGTCACCAATGTGGTTCTCTCCCCCCTCTCTGTTGGCATGCCGTGACACTGCCCCCGTCGCTCTCAGGCCAATCCGAGAGCACCGTCGTCTTCTCCTCATCCTCCCCATGCCCGGTGCCCCCCCGACCTCATCCACCACCCTCACAATTTTGAATTTGATGTTCTGTGTGATCTCAATAATTTAGAGAAGAGACTTTTTAAACATGCTGATTTGCCAGGGTTGTTTCAAATTACCTTTCATGTTATTGGCAAATGCATATGGTGCATCGTGTTTATATTTGTTCAGATATGAAACCATCATTTTCTACGCAACCATGTGATCGGTCTATGAATATTTCTAGTTGTCATCTCAATACACATGATAGTTTTCAAGAAAGGGAGTACATATAGGTGGATGATATTTGTTCCAATTATTTGATTACAAAAGATGTGCAAATTGCTTTGCTCCCAATTGGTACTAACATTTTGCAGGAGACTATGATGGAGTCGGGGACGACTCTAATTCAAAAAAGGGAGAATGATGAGACCATGTTCGGCACAGATATGACCACGAATAATTCATCATCATCGCTTCATCAACCTTCATCTTGGCCATGTAGATCACACTGTCGATCACACAATTGGCTGTTGTCTCGGCTTCTAAACATGGCAGCATCACATCCAGCAACTAGGCTGCCACCTTGGCCGCCTTCCATATGTGATGGCATATTAAAGAAAGGCGTCTATCCATATCTTCTATGTCTACGACTCCTGCATGCCAAGTCGGTCAAAGGAAGATATGAAAGGAAACCAAATTACAAGTCTAGCTCGAATTCTACACCGGTTCGACCATCAACGCGTAGCCGGCATTCAAACAGACTCCCAGGACACATACGAACTCTGTTTTGGACATTCATGGTATCCACGGAGAAGCCCACGACGAGATCTTTCCAACGGATCTGGCCTCACCTTAAAATTCATCCGAAATCAACGGGAATCTGAAAAACAATCCGAGTCACTTTTCTAGTTTGAACGGAAGTGGGCCTCGGGCCTTGTAACAGACTTGTACTCGGTTTCTCCCCACCTTGGCCGACCTCCACCACCCTCTTTCTCATAAATAGGCAGCCGTACCCTCTTTTAGGGTTTGGGTTTTGTTTTGTTATGTTTTAGCCTTTGCTACATACCTGTATTCGCGCGTGTCGGTTAGACCGCCTGTTTTATCGTTACAGAACCCCCACCATATTGCTTTCAGATCTAATCTTAATTCATATTTGCCAATTGAGTTGGTTGTTAATCTTGCACTTGCTAGTTCTTCGATCGCTTGCAGGATCAAGGACCTTCATGGTCAGGTTGATCGCCCTCCATCGAGGTCAATAACCATCTGGAATTGGTGTACCGTTCGCTAAGGCGCAATGTCCTTCACGGTTGATGTCGGGCCGCCAATATCGACTCCTGCCAAATCGTAGTTATCCTCCTCTCATCGAAAGATCGGGGCACCCTGCCTCTATCATTTGGTGAAGGCATGCAGCTGAATCGGGCTCTCGTGGCGCGCGATGGCGAACAACCGAGCTGTTTGAAGCGACTTGATTGTTGAATCTGAGTGATTTGCCGCTGATGGTGATGAATCTGAGCGAAGTACTGTTGAAGTCCCTTCTAGATCAGATCTATTTCGAGTCCGAAAGAATGGTTCTTGGCGTACTCTTGAAGCCTCTCCAAGATCGGACCTGGTCCGAGTCCGAAAATGTGAACTTGGGCCCTTGGTGCGTTACTAGTATGCGGCGTCGGCGTTCTCCAACTCAAAGTGGAATCCGGGTTGGTCTTTGATGAAGTTGCCTTCAGATTGGATCCAGTCCAAATTGGAGAGCGTGAGCTTGCTAAAGTTGTTGGCGATGAAGTCCAACTCTGGTAATCGTTGTGGTAGTCGAGGCCACCACCCGAGAATCTTTGGTGTGGGTCTCTCCGTATCCATGTCGGGAACCAATCCGTGAGTAAGTAGCAGTGACGTTCCATAACCTGAACGGAAACCCGAGTGAAGCAATGTCGATTCCTCCCCCGGATTGGATCATGTCCAAACCCAGGAAAGTGTTATAGAAGTCGTTGATTAAGTCTTCGCCGTATCAAAATTGGGAATTAAGCCATGCGGCACACCACTCGGGAGTAGGTGTTGGCGGCGTTCCTCAATCCGAGCGATAGTTAAATTATGGTGATGACGAAGCTCTCTTTAGATCGGTTATGGTCCGACTCCAAAAGAGTGACTTGTCGAATACGTGTGGTTTGGTGCTGAAGGCGCTCACCATCCAGAATTTGTTCTTGGTTAGGTCCTCGACGTATCCGAATCGAGAATTGAGCCACCGGCACACCACTCGGGAGTAGTTGGCGGCGAC
This sequence comes from Raddia distichophylla, assembly GCA_005191435.1. Classification (NCBI taxonomy): domain Eukaryota; kingdom Viridiplantae; phylum Streptophyta; class Magnoliopsida; order Poales; family Poaceae; genus Raddia; species Raddia distichophylla. The sequence goes on along the minus strand of SPJY01037201.1, from coordinate 1,142,055 downwards.
GTTCCTCAACCCGAACGGGAGTCCAAGCTAAGTGTTGTCAAAGTTCTCCTCAGACTGGAACGGGTCCGAGTCCAAAAGAAGTGTTGATCGCAGAGTGTTCGGAGAAGCTCCTTGCTGATCTTCAATGTCCCACGAGGTGTGCCACGGCCGATTCGCGTGCCGCAGCCGCCGCTGACGAGATTTACGAGCTTGCTGAGATTCGAGACCTTCCCACACAGTCTGCCTACAAACAGACGTCCCGGACACATCTGAACTCCGTTTTCGATGTTTTATGGCTTCATGGAAAGCTGACGAAATTATCTTTCCAACGCATCCAGTCCTGACTTCAAATTCCCTTTGGATCATCAGAAATTGCCGTATCCGAGTAGAGAATTGAGCCCCCGGCACACCACTCGGGAGTAGATGGCGCCGGCGTTCCAAACCCGAATGGGAGGCATTGTTGCTGTTGTTCCCCCCAAATTGGATCTAATCCGAATCCGAGAGGTGGAGCTCGCCGAAATCATTGGTGATGCAATCGGCTCCCGAAGCAGAAGGCCTGGCCGGGGGCGAAGACGACGGTGACTCCGTTGATCGATGCCATCAAGCTTGATGAAGATGATCTTAGCGCTGGCCCCTACCTGGCGCGCCAACTATCGACGTTTGTAACTCATGGGGTACTCGTCGACAATGAAATTTAAGGGTGCCCAAGATCCTCGACTTGATGGTAGAACAAGACAGGGAGGTCTTTTTTTATACAGGTTCAGGCCCTCGTCGGTGGAGGTAATACCCTAGTCCTATGCTCTGGGATTATTTGGTGGTATAAGGCTACAAGATGATCGGGAGATCTCTTGTGTGTTGCCTTGTGGGTTGGATGTGTCCCCAGGTTGTGGATCAAGGTGCCGAACTATGGCACCCTACACCCCTTTATATAGTGGAGGGGTGGGATTAGAAAAAGGAGTCATACTCTAGGTATAAGGAGTCCTACTCTAGGTAGAATTCTATCTCTATCTTACCAAGCGCGTATGCACCTGGGTTTACAACTATAGTCTCCATACAAATTGGGATTGCCTTCTATCTTTAGGCCTTCCTTGCCGAGTGCAGTCCGGGTGGCGCCCATCTCCTTCTAGCTGGCTCGGGCCACCCCCTGTTGGGTGGTCCTCGTGGCCTGCTATGTGCCCCTAAGTCGATGGAGGGCGCCGAGCCGTCAGGGAACCCTAGCTCCACCGCCAGAAACCCTAACCGCCCCGTCACGCCATGGGCCGGGCCGGATCCACGCTTCCTTGGGGATGAAGTCACCATCTTTGTCTTGATCTGCAAGGCACCGGGTAGCTTGTATACTGGCATGCTATCGGGGTTGCCCTCTGATACCTGCAAAAAGGGCTATTGGGAATCGGGTAGAAAGCCAATCCTCGACAGCAAGCCCCCAAAGGCTCAAGTGAAATGCTACTCGGCCGGGGCTTTCCTCTTGAGTCTCTGAGAACTCCAAAGGGGATTTGGCTCTGGCAACGTAGTGATGCCGCCGTACCGGGTAGGAAGTGCACTACTGGGTAGATAAGAGCCGGCCGGGTAAGATTATGCTTAGGACGGGTAGAGCCTCCGCCGGGCGAGCTTTCTTACTCAAATTCGCCGAGAAAAGTGTCAGGGATTTTATCGTTAGATAGTAAATCGCAACGGTCATGTTACCGTTGGAACAGTGCACGCAGGTTGCGCAGGTGCGCAGATTATGGCGTGGGGGGTAAATCTAGCCTTTTTTACCGTTCGTGTAGGAGAAGGAACCGCGTGAAGCGGGTTCACCCTATAAATAGGAGTGCATGGGCAAGGGTAGCACCTCCCTGCCTTTGCTCTCAGATCCAAAACCCTAGAGCTTGAATCCTTCCTGTCCCAACAATCTCCAAGCCCTTTCTCCCGGCGATATGGCCGTTCTCGGGAAGAGCCAGTCTTCCGCCTCCAAGAGCTGGTTGAAGCCAAGGAGCTCGACGCCGGTAGCTACAGGTTGCCCGGTGAAGACGAGATGGTGCTGTTCTAGGGGAACGAGACCATCGACTTTGAGCTGGCGTCCTCGTTTGGGTTGCGTCGGCCGGAGAGCCATTTTGTAGAAGATCTCTTGGCGCAGTTCGATTTGAAGACAACGAACCTGCCGCCAAATTTCTTCCTCGCCATGGCAGTCTTCACGCACTTGTGCAAGGGCTAGCTCAAGATCGAGCCTACACCGAGCATGTTCGTGTAGTTCTACGAGCTGCACAGGACATCGGCGATACCATCTCCTGGTGGAATCAGATATGGTTCTACCTAGTCATCCTGGAAGACTACGACGTCTTCTACAACGACGACATGCCCGAGCTGGGCAGCCCATCTCCGTGGCCAGAGCCAACCGTGGCGGAGATGGCCCAGGTAGCGCGGATCGCCACACTGGTTGACAGGGGTCTCACCGGGGTGCACATCGCCCGAGACTACCTGGCCAACGCGATCTGCCCGCTAAGGCGTCAGCCCAACCCCTTCTGGAGGATCGATGGGTGGCTTGACCCTTCCCGAGAACTGGAGGAGCATAAGTACCCTGCCCCCATTCTTCCGGGTAGGTTTTGTCCTGTTCCAGGTAACTTCTCTGACAAAGCTCCCCATACTTATTTGTTTGTTGCAGGCCAAACCCAAGGGTGGGTGGATACCAGGGCCACGATGCTCTTTGGATCACTGTGGGGCAAAGGGGCCACAGTGGCTCCTGCTGGGAACGTACCTAGCAATGTTAAGGACAGAGGCTCTGAGGTATGCCCTGCGGACCAAAACATTTTGCCCTCTTGCGTTGTTTTTTTTGTCGCCTCGCTCTCACCTCCTAGGTTTTGTCTTCCCCTGGCAGGAAACCACGGCCATCTTTGCAGAGGCCGAGGCCATCCGGCGTGCTTGGGTGGGGAACGGTGCCGCTTCTCGCCAGCCACGCAAGACAAAACCTGTCGCTGCTACTAGGGCAACCGCCACACCGACACGTCGATCGGGTCGCCAGTAGCCGTGACCAAGCCTGCCGAGGCCGCGAAGAGGAAGAGGAAGGAAGCGAAGAAAGGTGACGATGGCAGCGGGTCGGCCCCCATCCTCCTCATTCTGGACGACGATGAGGAGGAGGAGGTACATACCTGGTTTAGAGAATAGCTCGGTTGAACCCAAGCCACTGGGCCCGCTTGAAATTGCTGTCTACCACCGCGCAGTCCAACAGGAGGATCGCCGCGCTCGAGGTGAAGAGCACGAAGCTCCAGCGTGAGGTGGAGCTATCGAAGGAGGTGGAGGCTCTCAACGCTCAACTGGGGCGAGCGTCATCGCCTTCACCCAAGGCATCAGGCAAGGTGTCGAGCTCTGCACCTAGCGGGGCTCCCGCTGCGGGCAAGAAGCCGGCACTCCCTTCACCCACTACGAGGAAGGTGAAGAATAGGGTGGTGAGGCGCAAAGCGTTGGCACCACCAACACCATCTGCCGGGCCACTGGAAAGGAAGTTGGGCCGCACAGGAGTGGGGCCACAGCCCCCGAGCAGATGCCAACTCTTACGGAGTTGGTTGATGTTCTATGAGTTTGCCAACTCTTGCCCATCCTCCATTGGTAAGCGTACAGCCCCGGGCGTGGCACTGAGAAGACCATGTAGGGCCCCTCCTAGGGAGGGGTAAGCTTGTTAGCACCGGCTACGTTCTGAAGTCGTCGTAGAACGAGATCACCGACTTGAAGCTCCCTTGGTCTGATGCGCTTTGCCGCGTGGCATCTGAGCTTTTGCTGGAGGTCGAGCTCACCGACTTGAAGCTCCCTTGTTCCTTTTAGGAGGTCGAGCTCGAGAAGGCGTTCCTCTTCTTGGTTGGTGCTGTGAAAAGCTATGATCCGAGGAGAGCCAAGTACCATCTCAGCGGGTAGGGCTGCTTCCGCACCATAGACAAGCTGAAAGGGAGTCTCCCCAGTAGCTCTGCTAGAGGTATTGTGTACGACCAGAGAATAGAATCGAGCTCGTTCACTCAGCAGTGTCCGGCTTCCTTGAGATTCTCGGTTACCCGGTGCTTGATGCCCTGCAGGATTTGGCCATTTGCCCTTTCCACCGCTCCATTGCTTTGGGGATGGCCCACAGAAGCGAAGCAGATCTCGGTGCCAACCTCGTCACAGTACTCCCAGAAGAGCTCACTAGTAAACTGCGTACCGTTGTCCGTGATGAGATGGCTAGGGACTCCGAACTGGGTAATCAGGTTACCACGGAAGAACCACCTTGCTGCCTCAGCTGTGATGGAGGATACGGCCATGGCTTCTATCCATTTTGTGAAAGTGTCAATGGCTACAAACAAGTATTCGCAACCATGCTCCCCTCGGGGAAACGGACCGAGAATGTCGACTCCTCAGGTAGAGAAAGGCCAAGAGATTGTAATTGTTTGAAGGGCTTGTGCGGGTAGGAGGCTTTGCCGGGCGTGCAACTAGAACGATTTGCATCGGGTGACCAGGTCACGGGCATCTTGCAATGCCGTAGGCCAATAGTAGCCCATCCGGAAAGCTTTACCAACCAGGGTCCTATGAGAGGAATGAGCCCTGCACATACCTTTATGTACATCCTCTAGGAGAAATATTCCTTCTTCCTAGGGAATGCATTTGGTCAGGATCCCGAGAGCACCTTTGCAGTAGAGAGTGACGTCCACCAAGCAGTGGGCGGGGGCTCTCCTTTTCAGCCAGGAATGCTTAGCTGGTTCTTGGGGCGATGTCCCGTGCGCCAGATACTGGATGAATGGCACCATCTAGTTAGGTGCTTGCTCCAAGATGGAAACACTAGCGGACGTCTCCTCTGCCTCGTCCTAAGATGTGATTGAGGGCTTGTACAAGTGCTCAATGATCACTCCTGCTAGCGTAGGCAGCTGAGAGGAACTGATCTTAGAGAGGTGATCGGCCAAGTCGTTGTCTTTTCTTGGGGCATAGAGTACTTTGAAATGCGTGAAGTGTTTCTCTAGCTTCCTCACTGTAAGTCCATGGACCCCATGGCAGGTTTGGTTTTGGAGATTGATGACACTTGTACACCGGCGCCACAAGACTAAGGACTTTGTTTAATATTTCTTCTATTTTCTTGTGTGCGTGGTGGCGTGATCGAGATGCAGGTGCAGGTCTTCTCTTTGGCAGCAGGATCCCACTGAGTACTCCAAGTCCGCTTGTGAGCATCATTGAGCCCTAATTCTTTTAGTGGCATTGATGACGTATACATTTGCGCTAGGGAGTTCTTGGACCTTTCTTGGAACCTTAGCGAGGCTTCGGCGATCTTTTGAGCTGCTTCGAGATGATCTAAACATGATCGGGCGAGTGAAGAGGTCATGTGTAGGTTTAGGAGTAGCTAGGTTTTACTTTTGTCGCCTATGCTTCAAGAGAGGTCAAAATTGTTTCGATCGTGCCAAGTCTCTCTTTGTTTTAGCCCTCAAGCCATCCACAAATAGCTATAGATCTCAACCCGTTTTAAATCACTTGAAACCGTGTTTTTTCTGTGCTCATCGGACCGGGTCCGATCGCTATCGGACCTGGTCTGGCGAGCCCAACCCTAGTGTCGGTGTAATAAATATCAGGGTATGAGGAGCCTTGGGGAAGACAGGGCGAGGGCCCCACGCGTCAGGAGGGCGATCAGACCTCAGCGTGTGGGTGAGCCCCTCAAGCGCAAAGCGAGGGCCCCACGCGTCAGGCGGGCGATCAGACCCCAGCGTGTGGGCGAGCCCCTCAAGCGCAAAGCGAGGGCCCCACGCGTCAGACGGGCGACCAGGCTCCAGCGCGTGGGCGAGCCCCCTCAGAAGACCAGGCGAGGGCCCCACGCATCAGGCGGGCGCGTGGGCCAGCCCCTCGGCGCGTGTAGGGCCTCCCGCTATCAGGCGAGGCCCGCGTGGCGGGGAGCGTTCCGAAAGGAGCCTTTTGGGCGAAGGCTTCCCCTGCTGCGAAGGACGAGCGCATTCAATGCGACGTTACGTACGGATAGACAGATGAAGAGATGATTATCGCTACAGTGACCCCTGCGGCTCTGTTCAGCTGTCACTGTGGCGCCGCGGAATTGACCGGCAGAGAGAGAGTTTGCCATTATTGAGTTGGCCCCCCGCGTCAGGAGGAGCGAGCTGGGCCCCACCCGCGGTCTCACCGGCGTGTCTGCACGGGTCAGAGGCCACTTGCGAAGCACACGTGGGCGGCGCCATACGGCACAGTAGCAGCACGTTTTCGTCTCTCCTGTCCCGTCCTTTTTGTCTTATTTCAATCGCGAGCTGAAACCCACCATCCGTTGGTGGTCACCGCCTTGTGTAGGGGTGCATCCTCTCCATCCGTTGGAGCCGCAAACCCTCCGTGTGTCGGGGGTCACTTCCGTGTGTCGGGAGTGCATCGTCTTCATTCGTTGAAGCTGAGGGGTGAAATCCTTCATGTGTCGAGGGTCGGTAGCATGTGTTGATGCTGTGGGTCATGAGGAGCTTCCGCACGTGTGGAAGAACTCGCGGTTGTGTGAAGGTTTGGAGCTCACCTACCATTCGTTGGTGAAGAGTTACCGCGAGTGGATTGAGGACTAGGGACGAGAGGGTTCCGGCTTTCATGTGTTGAAAGCTTCCTCAACGGAGACGTAGGTGCTCATCTGTTGGGCACCGAACTTCAATAAGCAACTCGGTTTGCGCCTCCTTGTCACACTTTACCTTCCACACTTCAATACCTATTGATCGCTTGCTTGTGCGTGTGCCTTTTTGCCTCGCCTAGTAGTCGTTTGTGCTTGTTGTTTGTGTTAGCTTCTGCCCGTAGCTCTAGTTTGTGTAGGACTTGTTCGCGTAGCTTGGGTTATTTAATTTGCCTAATCGATAAGAAAAACACAAAATTTTTAATTTTTAGTCCAATTCACCCCCCTCTTGGTCTTAGATTCCTTCAATTGGTATCAGAGCTAGGATCTCTTGCTTTTGCTTAACCGCTTAGAGATGGCTAAGGGGGGCAGTGTAGCTTCCAATAGGATCCCAGTGTTTAGTGGCACAAACTTTTCTTTTCAAAAAACTAGGATGAGGTTCTACATACAGTCTCTTGGGTACAATGTCTGGAAAGCTGTCGAGTCTTCTCTAGGCTTGGTCGTTGACAAAGAATATGGTCCCACTCCCGACCAAATCAAGAAACTAGAGATAGATACTAAAGCGATCAGCGCCATATTCTCAGGGCTGAGTATGGAGGTCTTTGATCGCGTTAGCAACCTTGAGTCAGCTAATGCCATTTGGACAACACTCGTAGAGATACATGAGGGTACCTCAACAGTGAAGGAAGAAAAACTAGTGGTAGTGAAGGAAAGATTTGATCAGTTTAAGATGCTTCCCACTGAATTTGCCAATGACATGTTTACCAGGCTTAACCCCATTGTTAATGAGCTCAAAGGGCTCGGCTATGCTTTGTCAGATGATGATGTGTGCAGGAAGATTTAGGGTGTTGCCAAGAAAAGAGTATCGGGTCATCATCACCTACTTGTCGAACAGTGGAGATCTAGCGAAGCTATCTCCCACATTACTATTGGGGAAGCTGTCGGCACATGAGATGCTCATCAACGAACCACAAGACTCAACCCCACCGGAGAAGAACAAGGTGACTGCTCTTAAGGCAAGCAACTCCGGGGCTACCTCACTCAAGGATGCACTTGATGGGCAGCAGTTGGCACTGTTGATGAGGCGGATTGGCAAGGACAGGAAGAAGTGGAACTTAGCTAATCGCCAAGGAAACAAGAACTCATTTGCATCTCTCCGATGCTATGAGTGCCACCAGAAGGGCCACATCGCATCGGTGTGCCGGAACAAAGAGAAAGGCAAGTACAAGGAGAAGGAAAAGGAGAAAACTGAGAAGGAGAAACTCAAGCGCAAGGAGAAGGGTAGACCTCTCTACAAGTCTGGATCCAAGAGTTATACCAAGACCGGCAAGAGACATGCTTTCGCCAGCAAATGGGTGACCGATGATAGCTCTAATGAGTTTGCTGCCTCAGCTAATGAAGAGGAAGAGTCGAATGCTCAAGGACTTGCAAGCTTGGCCATTGCTCAGAGTGTATCACCACCTCCAGCCTTTCCACCAAGATGCCTAGTGGCTCAAGTCGATGATGATGATGATGATGGGTGGAGTTCAGACATTGAAGCCCATGCTGTGCTGGAGGTTCCTCCAAGATGCTTCATGGCTGCTCCTACTGATGAGGTATTTGATTTTGACTCTGACATTGATAGAGAGGAGATAATGTGAATTATTGTTCAATTAAATGATTCTAATAAGGCTTTGGTTGCTGAGCGTAATGATCTAGTTGCTAAGTCTGATGGCATAGAAACTGATAATGACATCTTACAAGGCTCTAATCGTCACTTGTCTGAAAAGTACAAAGAACTTGAAGTAGAGTGTGATGCCATGCAAATGTCACTAGATGATCTTCTTACTGGGTTTCATGAACTTAGGGAAGAAAATGAATTACTCTTAGCCAAGAACTCTGTTTTGCCAGTTGCTTTGTCTATTGCTCAATCAGTAGATGATGTTGTGGATGATGCTCTTACTATTGTTGTTTCTCCTATTAGAACTGAAATGGTTACATGTTGTGATGATTTGGTTGTGATTGCTTCTAGCTCTAGTGGTTCCTCTAGTAATGCTTGCATATGTGATCCTGATAATTGCAAAGGTGCATTAGCTGCTAGGGAACTTGCTATTGAGAATGCTCAACTTAAGGCTAAGCTAGCTAAGTTTGAGAAGGGGCTAGGCAAGTGTTATGAGGGGAGTCATGCCTTGCATAAGATGCTCACGGACTAAAGAAACCTCTCTTATAAAGGGGGATTGGGGTTTACCCCTGTGAAGAACCCTAAGGGGAGAAAAAAGATGTGCTCTGGTCCTCGAGCATCTGCCAATGGGCACAACTCTCATCATGCCAATCCTAGGGGTAGCACACGTCACCATAGCTGGCAATACTCACATCATGTATATCCTTGGAAGCACAACATGAGCACTTAGAATACTAGCAATTGGAATGGTCATAGGAACAACTCCAGGCAAAACACTTGGCATACTAGCAATTGGACTGGCTATAGGAATCAATCTGTGGCACACACTTGGCATGGTCCACCTGCTAGGCACTCTAGTTGGCAGAATCAGACTCACAACACATTGGCTAGACCATTTCCTCCACCTAGGCATCACTTTGGGCAAAACATCTAGCAAGGACCTCCTAGACACAATAATGGTTGGAATGGTGCTCCTAGGAACCACATCAATAGTAAGCAAGAACCACCTAGGAAGCAAAACTTGCACACTCCCAACAACAATCACTCCACTCCTCAGGCTAGGTTTAGGAAAGTGCACGTGGAGATAGATGGCAACTACATGCGCAAGAACGATGAGAACGGTAGGTTGTTTCCAAAATTCATTGGGCCATCTTGGAAGGATGAGCATAAGAAACAACTTTGGGTGCGCAAGTCATTCATTGAAGAGCCTTTTGGATGTTCCAGGACTAACCCGCGGAGACCCATTGTTTGGGTTCCTGAGTCAAAAAATTGACTCTCAGTCTATGCATAGGTGAACTATTCGAGTGGAGGACACCATTGGGTCATCGACAACGGCTGTACGCAGCATATGACCGGCAATCCCCGGTTGTTCACCTCATTGGGGGAAGAGGGCAACTTTCCCTAGAAGATCACGTTCGTAGATGGGAGCAAGAGCAAGGTGACTGGTTCTGGCAGGGTAGCTATAACTCCTGAACTTAATCTCGATAAAGTTCACTTGGTCAAGACTTTGAATTACAATTTACTCTCTGTCGCCCAAATATGCGATTTGGGGTTCCATTGTCATTTCTCACCTGAGGGCATGTTGGTTTTGGATAAAAACAAAAATGTGGTTTTCAATGGTTTCAGATTCCAAAACTTGTATCTTGTGACTTTCACTCGACTGCCTCGTTTATCTGCTAAAGTCTCTCTTGATTGGCTTTGGCATAGGCGGCTTGGGCATGTGGGCATGTCTAATTTGAGAAAACTTTTCAAAAATGAATTGGTTCTTGTTGTGTGGGATGTGAAGTTTGAAAAGGATAAGCTGTGTAGTGGCTGTCAGGTGGGCAAACGGGTAGCAAATCCACACCCCGCCAAGAGTGTCATGTCCACCACTCGTCCCCTTGAGCTTTTACACATGGATTTGTTTGGGCCAACAACTTATGTGAGTATTGGGGGCAACTTGTATTGTTTAGTTGTAGTTGATGATTTCTCTCACTACACCTGGGTCTTCTTTTTGCATGATAAAACACCAGTTGGAAAAATTTTCAAAAAGTTTGCTAAAAGGGCTCAAAATGAATTTGACTACTCTATCAAAAGGGTGGGGAGCGACAATGGAACATAGTTCATTAACACTAACATCGAAAGCTTTTGTGTTGAGCTTGGAATAGGTCACCAATTCTCAGCCTCCTACACCCCTCAACAAAATGGTGTAGTTGAGAGGAAGAATAGGACCCTGATCGAGATGGCTCGAACAATGCTCGATGACACAAGACCTCTGATCTATTCGGGGCTGAAGCGATCAACACTGCCTGTCATTGTGTCAACCGGCTCTACCTGCACAAGCTCCTGAAGAAGACATCTTATGAGCTGTTGGTTGGGAGACGCCCCAATGTCTCATACTTCAGGGTGTTCGGCTACAAGGTGTACATCTACAAGAAGAGGCATCATTTGGGTAAGTTCTAGAGCAGATGTGACACGTGGATATTCTTGGGATACTCATCCAAAGGGCAGATGTTCAGGGTGTTCAATGAGGCACATGGCTTAGTTGAGGAGAGCTGTGACATCAAGTTTGATGAAACAAATGGAAGTCAAGGCGAGCATGAGAATTTGGATGATGGTGATGATCCTCTTGCCAAAGCTATTGAGGAGATGGCAGTTGGAGATGTGAGACCTGCTGCAGTTCCACCAAAGGAGAATGCTCCAGTACCACCATCTACACCTGAGCCAGTGTCAGATTCAGGGGGAGTCTCACCACAGAGGGATAGCTCAGATATTGCACCACAGCCAGAGACAACCAATGAGTCTGATGCAGAGTCAGTTGGGGCACCTCCACAGTTGATCAAGTCACATCACACGATAACCAGAGATCATCCAGTGGATCAAGTGTTCGGGGGACTTGACACGTGGAGTTCAGACCAGGTCAAGAACAGCTAATATTTGTGAGCACCAGGCCTTCGTGTTAGAGATTGAGCCAAAGAAAGTTGAGGAGGTGTTGGCCAACCCCGACTAGATCAACGCCATGCATGAGGAGCTCAACAACTTTGAAAGGAACAAGGTCTAGACTTTTGTGGAGAGACCTAGTGATTGCAATGTGATCGGCACCAAATGGGTCTTTAAGAACAAACAAGATGAGTTTGGGCTAGTTGTGCGGAATAAGGCAAGACTTATGGCTCAGGGCTTCACACAGATCGAGGGAGTGGACTGTGGGGATACCTATGCTCCAGTAGTTCGCTTGGATGCTATCAGGCTGCTTGCGGCATTTGCAACATGTCACAACATTGTGGTTAAGCAGATGGACGTCAAGAGTGCATTCCTGAATGGCTACAATGGGGAGCTGGTATGTGTCGAGCAACCTCCAGGCTTCGAGGACCCACAACACCCCGATCATGTGTACAAGTTGTCAAATGCTTTGTATGGTCTGAAGCAAGCTCCCAGGGCATGGTAGAAGAGATTGAAGGAGTTATCAACGCCATGCACGAGGAGCTCAACAACTTTGAAAGGAACAAGGTCTGGACTTTGGTGGAGAGACCTAGTGATTGCAACGTGATCGGCACCAAATGGGTCTTTAAGAACAAACAAGACGAGTTTGGGCTAGTTGTGTGGAACAAGGCAAGACTTGTGGCTCAGGACTTCACACAGATCGAGGGAGTGGACTGTGGGGATACCTATGCTCCAGTAGCTCGCTTGGATGCTATCAGGCTGCTTGTGGCATTTGCAACATGTCACAACATTGTGGTTAAGCAGATGGACGTCAAGAGTGCATTCCTGAATGGCTACAATGGGGAGCTGGTATATGTCGAGCAACCTTCAGGCTTCGAGGACCCACAGCATCCCGATCATGTGTACAAGTTGTCAAATGCTTTGTATGGTCTGAAGCAAGCTCCAAGGGCATGGTATAAGAGATTGAAGGAGTTCCTTACTCAGAAGGGCTTCAAGGTTGGAAGGGTCGGCATGACACTGTTCACGAAGGTGGTTGATGGGGATCTCTTCGTATGCCAAGTCTATGTGAACGACATCATCTTTGGTAGCTCAAATAAAGTCATGTGCACCGAGTTCAGTGAGATGATGGCCAAGGAGTTCGAGATGTCCATGATGGATGAGCTCAACTTCTTCTTGGGGTTTCAAATCAAACAACTGAAGACCGGCACTTTCATATCCCAAGAGAAGTACATTCAAGATTTGCTTAAGCGCTTTGGGCGCTAAGATTGTAAGCCCATTCAGACTCCCATGGCCACAAATGGACACTTAGACCTCGACACCGAAGGTACGCACATCGATCTCAAGCTTTATCACTCTATGATTGGTGCATTGCTCTACCTTACTGCTTCTAAGCCGGATGTTATGTTTAGTGTGTGCATGTGCGCTAGATTCTAGGGCTCTCCTAGAGAGATGCACTTGACTGCGGTGAAAAGAATTTTTCGATATCTCAAACATTCACCTAGCATAGGGCTTTGGTTCCTGAAGGGTGCGCGGTTTAAGCTCCTGGGGTACTCGGGTTCCGACTACGCTGGGTGCAAGATTCATCGCAAGAGCACTTCCGGGGCTTGTCGCTTCTTAGGGAGATGACTTGTGTCATGGGCATCAAAGAAGCAAAACTCTGTGGCGCTATCTACCGCTGAGGTAGAGTACATAGCGGCAGCGAGTAGCTGTGCACTGTTGTTCCTGACATAGTCTCTCTTTGATTATGGGCTAAAACTTGACCATGTGCCTCTGCTGTGCGATAACGAAAGTGCGGTGAAGATTGCTAGCAACCCGGTTCAGCATTCATGCACCAAACACATTGACATCCGTCATCACTTCCTTCGGGATCATGTGGCGAAGGGTGACATTGTGATTGAGCATGTGCGGACGGAGGACTAGCTTGCTGACATCTTTAACAAACCACTAGACGAGGCACGATTTTGCAAACTAAGAAGTGAACTCAACATACTAGGCAAGTCAAACACCGCTTGAGCTGGACTTTGGGAGTAGTCCCATTATAATACCTCTTGTGCATTGAGCTTGTGACCGTCTTTGAGCTTTGCTTGTTATCCTAGTCATCTAGTTATACTTGGTGTTCTACATATGATCTTGAGAGTTAGTACTTGGTATTTTTGGTCATGTGCTCAATATATGCTTAACTCTAAATCATGTGCTAAATTATCAACTTGGATCATCTGCTAGGTCCACCATAGCCACTTGTTTCATTTGAATTGCTTTACTCTTGTGGTCGACCTAGTACTACTAGTCTTGTCAAGTTATCTATTGCTTTGTATTGCTTGATGTGCTAAATTAAGAAAATTTGTGAAAATGTTGAGCAAAATTGAAAAACTTGCTGAAAATTGTCTCACCAATCCTCCCCGATGAGATGGCTTGCCATGACACTAAGGCATGAAGTTAGGGGGAGTTTTGGATGACCAAGACATGCACCTTTAGTGTCAAGCTGGGTGGTGTCGACAAAGGCTCGAGACAATGGAAAAATTTGAAAAGAAAAAGGCACGACTTGAGCTAGTTTGAAATATCTTTAAATGCTCAACAAAAATTGATTTTGAATCTCATTATGGCTTGACGATGACACTTTGTGTTATGATATGCATGTCTTGATCTAGTTAGCACTTAGTGTCCTCCTATGGAGTTTGATCAATGCTTTTGACACTTGTGGCTATGGTATACCTCACATATGCTCTAGGTCTTAACTTAGTTGAACATCACTTCAAATTGGCTAATATTGCTCATTGTGACTAAGTGACCTTGTGCTAGCTCGATTGTGCAATGTACTAGAACTCTAGGTGTACTTAAGCCTTGTATAACTCCCAAAGCACCTAAGATGGTTCTGTCCTTGTGCTTGTGATTGCTTTTTTGTCCTTGATGCCAAAGAGGGAGAGAATGCTCAAATCTATCGTGTTTTAGCTTTTGCCTTGCCACTTTCCAAAGGGGAGAATTTGAAATCTTGGTGCAAGGGAAGAGAATTGCTTGTTGTTAAGAGAGCTTGGTGAAAGGGGGAGAGATTATCGTTGCACGTGCTTTCACATGGTATCTTGTGCTTTGCTATGGGTGCATTGATCTTGGGGGAACCTCGTACTGCTAGTGCATACCATTTCAATTGGCTTTTGTTGCTCATATTGCTCATGTGCTTACTCAATGAAATGTATCTGTTGCAACTAACCCACTGCTTCGAGAAGATTTTCTGTGCTTGAGATAGATTTGCAGGTGTTGTCATCAATCACCAAAAAGGGGGAGATTGTAAGTCCATGGACCCCATAGCATTTTGGTTTTGGAGATTGATGACACAGGATCAAGGACGCCACAAGAATAAGGATTTTATTTAATAGTTCTTCTGTTTTCTTGTGTGCGTATTGGCATGATCTAGACACCGGTACAGGTCTTCCCTCTGGCAGCAGGGTCCCACTGAGCACTCCGAGTTCACTGATCTTATCTCTTCTGAGTGTTCGAGAGGGTTCGAGAGTTGCCAGGTGTCCAGGGTTTGAGAGGGTTCCGGAGCGATACAGCTGTCCGGAGTTTCGTAGCCGCTAAGTCTTTGGGCTAGATATTTTCCGTAGGCGCGAAACCTTCCCGCCTAAGCCTTCTGAAGTTCCCGCCCAGTCCACAAGTCAACAAAGTCCAACATGCGCCAAATCCCTAAGCCTTAGCCACGCAAGAGAGACGAGAGAGAGAGAAAATGAAGGGGGCAGCCCTAGTGCGCTCACTGGACGCGTCCGGTGGTGAGAAAATAATTCGGTCCAAAGGCAGAAAACCTCTCTGTCCCTGATTCATGCTCACCGGACCCATTCGGTGCGCCGCTGGACGCGTCCGGTGGCTGGAGTTATTTTGGGGCCGAAGTTGTGCAAATCCTCTCTATCTCAGATTTGGGCTCACCGGACGCGTTCGGTGCGCCGCAGGACGCGTCCAGTGGCGGTGTGACATTGGGCCGAACATTTGGTAGACGTCGGAAGCAGTGGCGACAGCGGCCACTGGACGTGTCCATTGGAGGCACTGGACGAGTCCGGTGGATACGACAAACCCTAGGACAGCGCGCAGCGTCCGCTCGGGCTGGCGAAAAACACTGACCGAACGCGTCCAGTCATCGTCCGATGAGGCTGTTTCTACTCAGTGAGATCAAATCTAAGCTGTCCATCTGTCCAGCCGAGCTAGGGTTCGCATGTGTGGCTATAAATAGGCCTTATCCTTTCAGGGGAGAGCTGAGAGAGCCTCATTTGCAACCACCCATAGCCATCCCCACTTGAGAGAGCTCCTCCCATAGTGTGCCTCCCATCCATGGCCTCCATGAGTGCTTGAGAGAAGGAAAAAGAGTGAGAGAGAGGGAGAAGAAGGCGTCCATTCCCGAGTGGTGTCCTCCCATGGAGCCTTGGGCCTAGGCCTCTATGTGGTGTGAGGAGCCGGTGATGTGACTGGTCTCCATTGTGCTCTTTGGGATTTCTTGCCAGAAGGGGACCTCCACCGCATGTCTTCATCGCGTCTTCGTCAAGTCCTTTTTGTCTACACCTCTCCGACTGTTGGATCCACAAACCCTCCGTGTGTCGGAGGTCACCGCCGTTTGTCGGAGGTGCAACCTCTCTATGTGTCGGAGCCGCTAAACCCGCTGTGTGTCGGCGGTCACCTCCGTGTGTCGGGGGTGCCTCCTCTCCGTGTGTCGGAGCCGTCAAGGAGCCGCAAACCCTTCGTGTGTCGGGGGTGCTTTCTCTCCGTGTGTCGGAGCCGTCAAGTCAGCCGTGTGTCGGAGGCCGGTGCCGTGTGTCGGTGCCGTGGGTGTGAGAGCTTTCCGTTTGTGGGGAAGCACTCGCTCCTTGTGAGGCGTTTGGAGCTCGCCTCGGCGGTGTGTCAGTAAAGGAGCTACCACGAGTGGATTGAGGGATAGGGTTGAGAAAGACCTGGTCTTTGTGTGTCGAAGACTTCCTCAACGGGGAGTAGGAGTTCGTCTCCGAACCTCGGGAAAAACTCGGTGTCGCTCTTTTACCTTCTGCACTTACTTTCCACATTACAATTCCGCTCCTGTGGTTGCGTGTGCAATCCTTCGAGATTGTCTATTTTTGTGTCGTGCTTCCGCTTATTTGCTTCCGCTCAGTCGTGTCCTCGTGCCTTTGTTCCTTCCATTAGTCTAGGACTTGCTCGGTAGCTTGAGTAATTTAATTTGATTAATCCTCAAGAAAACACAAAAAGATTTATTTTTAGTCCAATTCACCCCCCTCTTAGCCTTAGGTCCCTTCAAGGTTTAACAACTAACCTGTGCTCGATTACTTCCCTGGGTACACCGGGCATGTCAGATGGTTCCCACGCAAAGACATCCGCATTTTCCTGGAGGAAAGTTACAAGCGCGAGTTCCTATTTGGGTGTAAGGTATATCCTATGTGGACTACCTTGGACGCTTCCCCGTGGATGACCTCCACCGCTTTTGTCGCCTCTTGGGGCTGTACCGCCATCTTTGGCCTACTCATTTTCGGAGGCTGCTTGGGGCCACGCTCCGGCAACTGGCCTACCATCGAGAGGGCCTTCTGATCGCAGGCAAGCGCTGCTTTATGGCTGCCGCGAATGGTGATGACATGGTTGGGCCCCGGCATCTTCAGGCAGTAGTAGGCGTGGTGGGTGATCGCCATGAACTTTGCCAGGGATGGCCTTCCGAGTATGGCGTTGTAGGCCATCTTGATGTCGACCACCTCAAAAGTGATCATTTCCATCTGAAATTTGGACGGCTTCCCGAAGGTCACGGGCACCACTACTTGCCCGATTGGGGTGACGGAAGAGCCAGGGACGATGCCGTGAAAAGGCACCGACAAAGGCTTGATCTTGGAATGAGGCACCTGCATCTCATCTAGAGCGTGAGCGCTGATGAGGTCGAGGGAGCTACCCCCGTCGATCAATACCCTGGCGACCACCGTATTGCTAATGGTCGTAGCCAAGATAAGAGGCAACTTCTAGAGTTTGTTGGCCCCATGGGGCCGGTCATCCCAGTAGAAGGTGACCGGCACCCCCGACCATCGGAAAGGCTCGATGGCCAGTCCCTCGTGGTCGATGCGGTGAACCTCCCCATCTATTGCCTTCAGCTCGCGGCGAGAGGCGTAGGTGGATGCCCCTCCGAAGATGACAGCCACATGGCGGTTGGACACGGGATACTCCTGCTTAACGTGGGCCTGAGTCTCCTCCTAATACTCACTACCGTCGTGGATTGCCTTGGGCATCTCTAGGATCTCCAGGAAGGGAGCCCTCCCATCATAGAATGCCTCCAGCTGTGTGGTCCACAGCCTCAGTTTCGTAGGTCATGGTTATCCTTCTTGTGGATGGGGCACCAGCGTTGAGCGTTAGCCGACGGAGGCTTGTCAGGGCGTTCTTCGTCATCCCGGCGGCGCTTGTCCCCTGCTGCGGGGAACCAGACCGCCCCTTCTTCCCCTTGGTGGTAGTCGCCTAGCCCTCGACCGTCGCAATGTACCGTGGGGCTTCTGCTTGCTCTTGTTTTATTCTTGTTCTTGGGCTTCCCCCCGCCTCCAACCCCCCCCCCCCCCCCCAGTTCATATCTCCATTATTGCGGGCGGTACGCGAGCCCGGCTGCTTGTGCCATAGCTCCTCATCAGCTTGGACATAGCCCTCCATGGCTTCGATGAGCTCGGAGCTCCTAAGCGAAATAACCTTGGAAAAGCTCAAGGTGCTGCACAAATCACGCATTCATGACACCATCAGTGAAAGCGTCAACGATTGCCTCATCGGAGATATTCGGTATGGTGTTCCGGACATCAAGGAACCGGCGAACGAAGCTTCGCAAGCTTTCTTCCTCCTTTTGATAGAGACGCTTGAGGTCTCATGGTCTGCCCGGAGGGGAACAGTTTCCCTTGGAACTGGCATTGAGGGCGGCGCACAGGTCCCCCAACTATGGATGGAATTCTCTTTCTGGTTGAAAAGCCAGGTTTACGCCAGGCCGTCGAGTACGGCGGGGGAGTAGCGGACCATAGTGTCCTCATCTCCCCCCACGACTGATATCGCGGTGGAGTATACGGTCAAGAACTCCCTGGGGTTCTGTTTCCCGTTGAATCGCTCGATGTTCGAGCTCGGCTTGAACCTGCGAGGCCAAGGGGCCTTGCGCAGGGCCCGAGAGAACGATAAGCACCCGTCGGTGTACCCTAGAGCTGGGCAACGGGCCGGGCTTGTTCGGGCCGGCCCAGGCACGGCCCGAAAAACCGGGCCAGAAGCACGGCACGGCACGGAGGGAGTATGGGCCGTGCAAGCACGGCTCGAAATGGCGTGCCGGGCCGGGCCTGGAAACCAGGCACGGCGTGCCGCCCGGCCCGGCCCGACTGTACGGGCCGTGCTTGGGCCGGCCCGGCCCGAATAGAAGCACGGGTTAGTTTTTTATATTTTGAGTGGTCTTCCGTTACTCAGATCAATTTCTGTTCAATACGAAAGTTGTAGATAATGTCGAGACGCATCTTTTTCATGTAGATAAGTTTTTTATTTGAGCAATTTATGAATTTATAAAATATATTTTTGTCGCTGCCTGCTTTCGGGCCGACGGCACCGTCCTCGGTAATTCACAATTTTCGAGGTCTTATGCTGCTCTGATGAATTTGGGTTGAACACAAAAGTTGTAGATAACTTCGAGACACATCTGTTTTGTATAAACAACTTTTTTATTTGAGCAACGCATGAATTTATAAAAAATCATTTTTGCTGCTGTTTTGTTACTCGGGCCGTGCTCGGGCCGGCCCGGCCCGAAGCCGGCCTGCCGTGCTTTTGGGCCGTGCCGGGCCTACATTTTGGCACTCCGTGCCGGCCCGGCACGGCCCGAAGTGCTGACCGGGCCGTGCCAGCCCGGTGCCACGTCGGCTCGAGGCACGACGGGCCCGTGCCGTGCCGGCACGGCACGGCCCAACGCCCAGCTCTAGTGTACCCAGTGTCCCCCGTGGCGGTTGGTGGTTCCTCCCCAGCAGGCCGAGGCGGTCGAAGACTCAAGCTCGACGTGGCGCCAGGGTGTCAGTGGAGGCGTGGCTGTCGCCATGCCTCGATGCTCATCGCTGGTCATGGCGAGCCGAGCGATCCATGCGCTTCATGGGTGTGAAGGTATGCTCGTTGCGGGGCACGGCCCTTCGCGCATGCGTCTCCTTCATTCCCCCACTGGCTCCCTGACCAGCACTACTTGGTCGCCCGTGGTTGGCGCGGCTGCCCAGCATCTGGCTAGGGGTTGATGCCAAATTACTGGCTAGCTGGTCCAGCCTCTCGGCTAGGACCGCCCCGACCTCAGGCTGGGCTGTGAACTCCGGATGGTCCGCTATGTTCCGGATGACTACAGCCATCGCCTTGAGATGCCTACGACCAAAAGTCGCGGGCTCTGGCGACGGCAATGTGTGGCCATCAGGGGCTACGCGGACCAACCAAAGGGCGCTGGTGCCGCATGTTGGGTTCTACCTTCTGTCGCAAGGGCATTTTGGATGGATGAGTCGAGCCACCCGTGAGCGACCTTGAGCCGCTGCTCGTGGGTTTCCTCCGCAGCTACGCCTTCCAGGGGAAGAACTCTCCCTGGGCCGCGTTGCGCGGGTTCCTTCACTCGCTGACCTCGGCAGGGTCCTCAATGATGGCCAGCACTTCGTGGGGTCCTGTCGCGCTCGAGGGAGTCATAGCCGTGTCACCCACGGACTTCTCGTCCACTTCCATGTCGGCATGGCCGACGCTAGGGTAGGCGACAGGATGGGGGTCCTCTTCCGTGCCCAAAAAATGCTGAGCATAGAAGGCGATTGGATCAGTACCCGGCAGAACTCGGGCTAGGAAATCCTCAGAGGAGGCGTTCGTGGTGCACTCCTCCATGTCTCCAGGGGAAGGCTAGGGGCACGGGTTGTCGTGACCCCAGTGTCTCCACTAGGAATCCAACACCATGAGGCGATACCAACGGAAAAAAATTTGGTGGAACCGGTATGCAAGCGCGAGGCTGTGCATACCGGCTCCCGATTATTGCCGCGTGGAGGCCAAGTCAATCCAACGAACAGAGTGAGCGCAGCTCGCCAGCTCCCAAACTTCTCCCCGCGACGCTCGGCTCGCACGCCCGACGGCTCACAGCAGCTTGGCTCGCACGCGACGAGAAGCTCCCACACGGCCACCTACGTCTACTTCTACCGCCGCCGCCTACATCTGCCGCATTCGCTGTCGCCTCTGCTTATCGCCGCCTACGTCGTCCTCAAGGGCGGCAGCAAGGGTGTCTACGATTCTGCCGCCGCGGAGTCCTTCATCCGGTATGCCGAAACTCTAGCTCGCCAGCGGCCGGAGCATTGCCGCCTCGTCGTTTGATTGGGTTCTTGGTGCAGCTTCGAGAAGGTCGCCTTCACGAGGTCGTCGGAGTGCGCTGCCGCGGCCGAGGCGGATGGAAACCGCACGGCCAGGGTCACCGTTGTCATCTTCGAGGCCGGCGACCGCGACGCCGTCGGGGTCACCGGTGCCAGCGCCGACGGGGAGCGCGCGCTCTGCTGCACGCCGGACATGGAGGCGCGCAGCGCGTGCACCGAGGGGGCGTTCTTGTACCGAGCTCCCAACGCCACCGCCACCGACACCGCTGGCTCCGGCTGGCCCAAGGTGGTCTCCGCCTCCTTCCTCCCTGGCAGCCTCGTGGTGGCGCTTCCCGATGAGACCGTCGTCGTCACGCGCACGGACATGTACAACCTCTACTTCGTCCACTGCGACCGGACGCTCGCCGCCGGAGATGTGACTGCCGCTGGCAAGACCAGCTGGAAGAACAGCCTCGGCGGATACCTCCCCGGCCGGACGACATACCAGGGAGGAGCAGCAACTCGCCATCGAATTGGAATGGAGGTCAGTGGAGGATGTAGGATGCATAAGCGACGGCGAATGAGGGAGGCGGAGGCGGAGGCGGTAGCGAATGTGGCAGATGGAGGCAGCGGAGGTGGATGAGACGCGTCTTCGCGTGGCCGTGTGGGAGCTTCTCGTTGCGTGCGAGCCAAGCTGCTGCGAGTCGTCGAGAGTGCGAGCCGAGCGTCGCGGGGAGAAGTTTGGGAGCTGGCGAGCTGCGCTCACGCTATTCGTTGGATTGACTGGGCCTCCACGCGGCAATAATCGGGAGCCGGTATGCACAGCCGCGCGCTTGCATACCGGCTCCACCAAATTTTTTCCCGATACCAACCCTAGTGCTAGTATCTCATGATGGACAATGGTGGATATCGTCGCAAATGTAAACAATAATTAAATTAAATAACAGTTTAAGGGTAGCAATCATCTGCTATTACAATAGGACATGCACATTACCAAATGTTATGAACAAATAAAAATAACATCAGAGTAGGAGAAGCCATCAGCGACGATGATCCAAGTATTCACCCGGACACCCGCAGCTAGTCCTGCACACCTGAGTTCGGACCCTCCTGGTCCTGATCAGACTTACAACCTGAATAACAAATTATCCGCGATAGGTATAATGTGTACGCGTCTACTCATCAAGCTATCCTTAATAGTGTATGCAATGGCACAAAGGATGGGTATAAGGTTGTTTTACACCAAAACCTACTTTACTAATCAAATTTTAATCAGTCAAATTTTATTTAAGTGAATGCATGAACTCAGTATCCCATAATCAACAAAGGAAGGTGCATCCACGCACCAAGCCAACCCAACCTACACCACTAGTCAGGTTAAATCATTCAAATAAGGTAGGACTACAGGTGGAAACATCACGCCCCATCCATAATCGTGGACACGGCTGCCATGGTAGTTTTAACTCTGTAGAGTGTGTACACGCTCCTCACTAGCCCATCTCATCCTAAGGGAGATGCGGTACAAGACTGTTCAGCTACTACGCCTACCACTTCGCTTGCCCCGCCTTTAGGTTTCCCCGGCCCGTCCGGTACATGCCGTGGTAGGGCGCCTGTCTACTTATCAGTACCGGCCCGGGTCGTTCCCCTTTGAAGCCTTTCGGTCTCAGGAACACACCTACTCTTCAGATCGGGTAGCGAGTCCTCCCCTAGAGCAAAAGTGTGAAACGTAACCGGCCTGCCTACGAGCAAGCGGTTAGTAGGTTTCATAGACTACTAGGCCACAAGCTTGAGTCATTAAGTCCTTAAGAGAGGAGACCTCCAATAAATCACAAGCTTGAGTCCTTAAGAGAGGAGACCTCCAATAAACCACCACGACCCCCCCAGAACCACTCATCTGGGTCTCCCTCTGGCCAGTTGCTTTAGTTGGTTATTAGGGTTTGTCCAAAACAAGCTCACGGAGCCACAGCTCCCTTCACATAGTTTTAATAAGTGGAACAACAGTCCTAACTTCTAATCCAAGGCCAGGCAGGAAAGCTAAGGGGATCGTCAAATGAAAGTCTACGACATTCTAGTCAAGGACTGATGAGGGCAGGGGGTCCCGATCTTTCGATAGGTAAGGGTAAGTCAATTTGTGGAGATCTCGACGTAAACGATCTGGGCTTTCAATCAGAACCGATCGAAACCTGTAATCGCAACACCACCGCTTCGTTGGTTATCAACCGTTCCAAGACGCAGTTCACCTCATCCAGGAGGCTTATCCCTGCATGTGAATCGAGAACTCAAGCAAGAACACAGTAGATGCAATCTCAATATTACAGATTACCGATTAAGCACACGAGTTGGGGTTCCGCAAACCGATAAACGGCGAAGCTGCAAGGCAGAACAATATAAGCAAAATCCAAGTCTAAATGATGACAGCTATGAGGTTTTATACAGGAGAGGGACGACGGCTAGGGTTTGGGTCGCTGCCCCTAGGGGTACATGGGGCATGGGCCCAAAGTTGAACGTCGCAGCGCCCGACAGATACTGGTCACAACATTGATTTGACGTTTCCCATTGATCCGTAAGGAATTTGGACGTGGGACTAGATCCGTTGGAAAGATCTCGTTGAGGGATTCTCCGTGCATACCAAGAAAGTTCAAAATGGAGTCCGTTTGAGGTTGGGGCATCCGTTTTAAGTTTAACCGCACGGAGATGGCCGAACCAGACTCGTAGACAAGTTGGGCTCTTTCTTGGGCGGGCCTTGGAACAACGTTGCTTGTGGGACCAGAGGGTGCCGAAGAGATGGAGAGGCGTCTTTCTTTAGTATGTCTTCACGTAGTGGAGGCGGCCAAGGTGGTGGCCGAACTTCTGGATGATATCGCGCCTTATCCGGAGGTCAATGATGCTGACGGAGTGATCGACCTGGCTATGGTGGGGATCGATGATGCCACGTATTCGATGACAGCCACCATAATTGATGTAGACAATGTAGAGAATGCCATGAAGAGTTGCCAACTTGTTGTAGATGAAGAGGTCGAAGATGATGTAGTCGATCGAAAGCTCGTCAACGTCTATGCTGGCGAAGTAGTCGACGAAAATCTTGATGACCACAATATTGACGTAGTGTTGGTCATACCTATGATGGGCATGGTCACATCAAGGACTAACACATCTAGGCACTCACACACCAGTCTACATGCATGCAAGGTGAAATGCAGGAACAGTAAATACAATGGAATCCCCTCCCCCCGCCCCCCCCCAGACCCCAGCACGCGGGCGAGCCCTCCGTGTACCAGGCGGGCGACCGGGCCCACCATGCGGGCGAGCAGCGCCCCGACAAGGACACGCGGCTCGCCGGGCGAGCAGGGCATGTAGCAGCTCGGCGACCAGGATAGTCCAGATTCTTAGCCAAAACGACATTCGTCTTTGGGTGAAGTTAATAAATAATGGGCAGCGATATGCAAACAACTATGCTTGCCGTGGAAAAAGTCAGAGTTGTGCGAATCCTCCACGAAAATTCCCAACAGAAGGCTCGCAGCACCATAACAATCGTCGTCTACACGCAATATGAGAGAAACAACATAAACAGCAAATCCACACAATAAAAATATAATAATAATTGACGGCGTGTTCTTCACCGAACCACGGCGAATCACACCCCTATCAGATTTCTACTCTGCTAGCTGATCAGCTCGAGTTCGATCCGATTCGAGCGTCGGGCGTGGCAAGGAGCGACGCACAGCGATTACCAAGGTTCGGACCCCCTGACGGGTAATAGTCCTACTCCTGCCGAGCCTTAGCTCTTTTCTTGTTTTGGTTATGTGTGTAAAATGGTTACAGAATTCTTTCCTCTCTCTCTCACTCTCCCCTTTCCTTTTATACAAGCCACGGGTGGCGGAGAGATCAAAGGGGGTAGTACAGTACACTGATAAGACTAGGGAGACAAGACTGGGGAGACGAAAGCGTGCAGCTCGGGCACCGAGCAGCGCCGCTCACGCACGCTTCGCAAGTGGCCTCTGATAGGCGGGGCGCTGCTCCCACCGCCTGACGCGGGCAGCCAGCCCGGTGATGGCAAGTTCTCTCTGCCGGTCAGATCTGCAGAGCCACTGTGACCGCTGGTCAGACCCGCAGAGGTCACTGTGGCGGTAATCATCGCTTCCTCGATTCATCTGCGCATAACGTCGCATTAACTGCACATGTCCTTCACAACGGGGAGAGCCTTCTTCCCGAAGACTCCCCTCTGGACACTTCCTGCCGCGTGGGTCCCACTCGCCAGAGAAGGCCCCCCCGCACGCTGGGGAGGGCTCGCCCGCGTGCCGAGACCTGATCGCCCGCCTGACGCGTGGCGGCCTCGCCTGGAACGCTGTGGAGCTCGCCCACTGTTGGCTATTCTTACGCTCAAAGAAATTAATCCGCAAGCGGACGGATATCGCTTGTAGTTTTCACCAGGAGTATTCCTAGAGTTATCGAATCCACAGAGAACGAGGGTTTTGAAGAGATAATCCTCTATATCTTAATTATTTAGAATACCAGCCAGTCTAGATAACGGGGGTACGTTAGGATAAATGAAAAGACCGGGACACACACACGATAATTATTCACACAAAGAGAAAGCTACACTAGCTAGATAGACAGTTGGGAGGACAACGAGACAAGTTTTAATAAGTTCACAAAGTAGTGTGATTCAGTTTAATTGAGCGAGCTTATGATAATCAACTAGTGGTCCACTTGATATTCGTCGTCGGAGCTCGGATACTCATTACCACCCGCTATCCTGAATTGGAATTCCGAATGGTTATGATCGTTCCGATTTGGCTCTACTGGTCCAAAGCCGGACGCTGTGGGTTACGCACGAGATACTAAGTATCTACGGATGGATAGGGCTGTCACCACCTACCACCTACCACATATACGTGGGCCCGGGTGTAAACCGAGTTAGTCCTAGTCTCAGACACCACGTCTGCGACTATTCCTAATCAATCTTCCTCAGTACTAAAAGAAGTCGATCTAGGTTCAATACCTGGCTCTATCAGTATATGAGTGAGAACCTAAACTGGTTCCAGACGAATATAAGCTACCGGTAAAGCTAATCCACACAACTCATTTATGCAGATATACTCAGCTCAAATAAAGTTCAACACTATAGCAATGAATGAAGTAGTCTTACTAATTGAAACAATTAGGAAAGGATACAAGAGCAATTACCCGAATTCCCGAAGACTCTTCCGGAACTCCGAGCGAAGCTCGACTTGACTCTAACTCCCAACTTCTACTAACTAAGAGCTACTCTACAAAGTGGAATGAAGAGGTGAAAGTGTTGTGGTGGTGTGTTACAAGTGAGGAGAGGGGGTCTATTTATAGTGTTGCGCAGCCAACCGGGATGCTCCACGTGTAGGGACACGTGTCATCCAGCCCTCCTCCGAAGGGGAACCCGAGGGGGCTCACTCACTGGGTCGGCCGGCCTAGGTGGGTCGGCCGACCCACCTCCTTCGTCTCCCGGCCGTAGATTTTGCATGGGATGCTCCATTGATGGTGTAGATCTTCTCCCAGAGTCGGTTTGGCAGTTGGAGACCGGTAGCATTGGGTTCCTTTGGAATCCTATGCTTAACTTGAGGATTACTCCTCTTTCTGGATGAAACCGACTGAAATCAACGGCTTGGATGTACTCTAGAATCTCTTGTGGATGTCTCGGTGCAATCCTGGCCTGACTGGGTGAAGGAGCTGGGTCGGCCGGCCTAGGGTGGGTCGGCCGACCCACTCTTTTGCCCGGCTTGGTCCCATTTTCGCTCAGTAAGTTCCTGCATGCAAAATACTACCACAACTCGTGGAACTTTATTAGAATAATTAAAATGCTAGTATAAACCTTGATTTTCCCTCGAAAAGCCGGAATTCCGGAATATGTTGACGTATAAAATTGGTGTTTATTTGACGTCAACACACCCCCCAACTTGAACTTTTGCTCGTCCTCGAGCAAAGAGCTCAAATGAGAACCCGGTGGATCAGGATTGCATCAATATCATTATTCAATAAATACTAAGCATACAAAGTTGTACCACATTATTTGTTGACAAAAACTCGTACAAGTGTACCCCAACTTTTATCAAACTCACGAGGTTTTCAAAATCTCCCCTTTTCTTTTAGCGGTTGAAAGATGGAATAACTTTGATAGAACTTTGTCAACTCAGCCCTTTTCAAGCTATGTCTCGGGGTTTTTCTTTTCAAAATGTTAGTTCCTCATTATTACTCTCAGATCTCTCGGTGGTATTTAATCCTCACCCAGGCCTTTTTGTTGATGGCCTTCTTTCCTCCTATTCTAAGGTTTATGTGGAGCTCATAGGTATGGAAATGTGGCCTACTTAGGTTGTATAATTTTGTAAAGTCAAAAATAGATCCTAGGGAATTTTGTACCACTTCGCATTCTGGTCATTAGAATAATAACGTCCAGGGATGAGGGAGAGAATGAACTCACGCCAAAGGAATGAAGAAACACAAGTGCAAGTGATGAGGGGTACTAATGAGTCCGCCCCATCGGATCTTGTGTTTATGGAAAGGTCTACTTTATTTGATATGAGATTATTCCTCAATCTAGAATTTTCAGAGGCATTTTTTTTTAAATAAAGATAGAAGGAGATGATGGTTCTCTCTTCCTCTTTTCTTTTCTTTCATTTTTTTGTTTGCCTCAATTTTCTATAATTTGAGGAATGATTCCTTTATTATTTTTGGAAGTCTTTTAGGGAGACCAAATAGGTAGATATATGGTGGACTCACGAAAAAGAACTTGGCTTATTTTTGTAGGGAGGAATATCTGGCGAGATGTATGCCCGTATCCCAATGTGGAATTCAGCATTACCAGATACGAGAGGCTAGCAATCAAAGGGTACGCGAAAGGAAATGACCAGCTTTGAAGAGCACTAATTCCTAAGGATTTACTTTTGACAAAACTCAACACAACCAAAGTGGCTAAATGAAGGCTTTGAATTTATTTAGCATTTTTGGCTCTGGTAGGATGAAAAAGTCTAATGAGGAACTCAAAATAATTTTCTCTTTTCAAAATAAATTCCGAGACTATGCCTTAGTAGGGGCATAAGTAACTAGGTCCTTATCTCTGTTATATCATATCCCTCAACAACTTAGAATTGGTTCAATAATGTCAACACTCGATGAGCAAGATTAAGCAGGATGACTACTCATACCAATAATTGTCAAACTTAAATGAGAGTACTAAATTGTAGACTCAGCATTTATATCACAATAATAGAGCAATGTTCATCATATCCTTTCTAGGTAAAATCAACATTTATACATTTTATTCAAAGGGAAATATTTTTGGTATTTTTCTAGATTATGCAAATTTTTATAGTTTTTGAATTTTTCATTTTTTTTAAGGGCATACTATTAACTAAGAACAAAGCTAAAGTTATACACAAATGAGGCAAAAACAATGCGAAATTTTTGGCAAGGCAGATCAGGAAAGAATTACTGGGAATTAATCTGGCAGAGTATTAGCAAGGCACGGTAGGAAAGTAGGCAGAGTGGCTACAGCAGGCAGTGACAGAGAGCAGGACACACCTATTGAGCCGAAGGGTCAAAACCAATGTGCTGGAACCATGCCGCAAGGGCATCGTTCGTGGCTTGTGTTGCAGTGGTATTGGCTCTAAGGTCACGGGTGATGTCCTCGTGGTACCTAGTGTGATGGGCCAACGTTTGGTGTACGTGGCCCATATCATCAACTAAAGTATCCATTCTCTGTCCCAGTGCATGGACGTCCCGTGCGAAGGGCTCGAAGTAGGAAGGGTAGCGGGCCGACGACGGTCCTCCCCGTCCTATCTCGGGTCCTTGCTCATGAGGTGTGTGGGTCCATCCGGCATCATGCTGCCGTGAGCTACCGGCCTCAAAATTGTGCGTGCCCCAACCTCCGTACTCATGTGGAGCAAAGGCGGATGGGTTCCATTGATCCCAACCCGTGCTATATTCGGAGTGATGAGGGGCTGCAGCTGCCCCCGTCAACAGATCGTGGTGGGGCTCGCTGGGCTCAGGTTGCTCTTGCTGCTGGCGTGCGCGGCTGCGGGTCACAGGGCCAGAGACACTATGCCTATGGGGCTCCAGGGCTCTAAAATCAATGGTCAGCGTCCGGGCTCTGTAGATTCCGAGCCTTGGATTAGGCAAACGGATCTCAGCAGATGTGCCCGGAAATCTCATAAAATGAGCATCCGACTCATCAACCCGAAGAATGTGGCCTTGGATGAAATGGTCCTTTCCTATTGTTTGGAATTGTGTGTCTAGAAAGGCCAATTCACAATTATCTAACAATCCCATACCCTCCGCAATGCGGGTGATTAGGGATGTGCAGTCAATATCCCCCTTATGGCTAATCATCTCTACCCAGTGAGCAACCATATTTGCGGTCGGATTGACGGGCTTTTTATTGACCATTGCAAACAGGTATTGCAGTTCATCAAGGCGCACAATGTGCATGTCTGACCTTGAATTAACTACCATTGCCAGCCACCTATGCATGAACCTAAGAGTGGGGTTGTGAATATCGTTCATGCGGGGTTTGCTATTGTTGCTATAACTTTTGCCAGAAATAGATTCCCAGAATTCATCGCGCCTAAAGCCAGCTAATCTATCAGGAGTAACTTTACACAAGATGGAAAAGCCTAGATAACTAGTTAGGGTCTCTAAGGAGCAGTCAAACTCTTCATTAAAGAGCCTAAAATAGAATCTACTCCCACCATCTAAAATGCGTAAAGTGCTAAGAAATTCAAGGGTTAGAAGGCGCGAACCTTTTTCGACGATGGGCGCAAAATTTTCCCATCCAACGGCTTGGAAGGCCTCGTTGAATTTGTCCAGGAGGCAGTCTTGATCAGCAGCATCGGATCGTAAGTCCGTGTGTGCTGAAAAGACCGGCGCCTCAGCGCTTAGAAGACTTGCCGCTATCGGTCGGCGTAGAGCTCAATTTGCTTTTCCGACACCAAAATCCGCATTCCCGAGGCTGGGTTAGCCCCGGAGGTTGTTGGGGCTTCCGAATATGCTCCATGGTATCCCGAAAATCGGGAATCCACAGACATTGTATCCCCATATTGGCTCTCCACAACCTCGGTCGGAGCATGAATCCGATCCTAGCTGGACGAGCTGAATCGTTTGTGCACGCCCTTCGCTCCCTTAGCGATGGTGCGGCCAAACTTGCCATACCATGACGATATTTTTCCTGCAGAGGTTAGGACGAACAAAATACCCAAAGGATATGCGAAAATTTCTACGGGTTAGTCGTCCAAAATTAGTCGTCACAATTAGCAGTTCTTTGCCTCCACAGAAATTATTATTTTTGCTCGATTTTTAGTTGACAGTATGCGCGCAGTTGAAAACAAATATGCACTGCAGAGGAGAGCTGCAGATGAGATCATGCAATCACCGCAGAGGTGTGATCTCAACCTGCTGCATACCTCCCTATTTATAGTGATTTTTAAATGCAAGATTAGTGAAATTATGAGGTTAAATGCAAGGTTAAGTGGGACTAATTACCCTACCTAATGCCTAAATACCTAGGGTGGTGGGTGTAGTGGGAAATGAATGGATGCAAGTGGTGCAGCCACCCACCAAATTTGGTGGCAATTTGATGGAGGGAATGGGTCGGCCGGCCTAGGTGGGGCCGGCCGACCCCACTTTTCCACCAAAACATTTTTTTGTGATTTTTATATTTTTGTATGGAGGGTAAGTGTCCAGTAAAAAGTAAATATGCTGTGGTGAAATGCACGAAATAAATATGAATGCAAGATAACTTTCCGGCTTACCTCCCGGTGAGGGGTCGAATTTTTGTTTCTGCGGTTGATGAGTTGGACCGCATTCAACCTTCAGTTGTCTTGAATCCGCTCCGCAGCCGAAGTTGCTGCGGTAGGTTAAATTTCTTTCTTACGCAACACTCGTTTGATCTGAGGTTTTTGAGTAGCGCTGATCTTCCCTTGCGGCTCCGATTTCTCGACCGCATGTTTCTTCCGACGGGGCTTGGATTTCCCCTTGTTCTCCTTCCCCTTCCAGTATGGACGACGCAATGGCTCGTCCAATAATCGGAGGGTACTCATCATCGCAGCAATGAGGCTATCCACCTGAGGTTTTGGTATAGCCCTTGTTTCCTCCTGCACAGGTTTAGCATTTTTACCACGAAATGCACGTACCTGTGAGCATTGCTCAGCTCTCGGCCTGAAGTTGAATGTTTCATCTCGGCCGTTAATGTTGAGCTGAATTTCTCCTGCACCAACATCAATGCTTAACTTGAGTATTACTCATCTTTCTGGATGAAACCGACTGAAATCAAAGGCTTGGATGTACTCTAGAATCTCTTGTAGAAGTCTCGGTGCAATCCTGGCCTGACTGGGTGAAGGAGCGGGGTCGGCCGGCCTAGGGTGGGTCGGCCGACCCACTCTTTTGCCCGGCTCGGTCCCATTTTCGCTCAGTAGGTCCCTGCATGCAAAATACTACCACAACTCGTGGAACTTTATTAGAATAATTAAAATGCTAGTATAAACCTTGATTTTCCCTCGAAAAGCCAAAATTCCGGAATATGTTGACGTATAAAATTGGTCTTTATTTGACGTCAACACCCACGCGCTGGGGCCTGATCGCCCGCTTGACGCGTGGGTGCCTCGCCTGGAGCGCTGTGGGGCTCGCCCACGCGCTAGGGCCTGATCGCCCGCCTGACGCGTGGCGGCCTTGCCTGGTCTTCCTTAGGACTATTAATACCCTGGTATTTATTGTACCGACAATAATAATATATTAAAATTATAGAAAATAAATGTGATTTGTAGGCTCTGGAATCACCTTAATCGGAGCTCGGGAGCCCTCGAAACAATTCATGGAATTTTCGGGATTAATATAAAATTCCCACGAAATTAGCAGAGGCTTTAAACTTCACTTGGGCTCGGCTCTAGGATTCAGCCCATCCTGTTCTCCCTCGGCTCAGCCCGCCCCAGCCCAGTGGCGCACGGGTGACGCAGCAGTGGGGCAGCGACGGCTCTGGCTGACGTGCGGGGCCATCGGCTCAGCCGGGCCCGCAAGTCAGCGGCGTGGGATGGAGGTGCGCGGGCGCGAGCGGAAACATGCGCGATGTGGTGCGCAGAGGGAAACGTGGCGTGGCGCCGCTAGGCGACGGCAGCAGCACGGTGCTCGTGTGTGCACGTGCATCTCCTCGCACGGGGTTGGCGAGGCGGCTAGCGCGGTCGGGCGAGACAGCTGCAGCGACGACAGGCGCCCCCCCCCCCGCCCCCCGGGGGAAGTGTGCGGACATTGGCTGGGCGGCGGTGTGTGGATGGCGCGCTCGTGCGGGAGGCGACGACGGTAGGTGGCAGCACGGGGTTGGTCCTAGATTTCTCTCCAGCGATGACTATCCCGAAGTTCGCCAGAGTGCCGTGAGAGCGGCAAAACTTTGGCGAGGACTGTAGGACGCTATTGAGCTCGGTTTTAGACATGCCGGTACCGATGGTTCGTCTTGGATAGCTCTAGGACGTCCTGGAGTATAGTCTAGGTTTAGGTCTTAGGAGGAGATGGGAAACCCTAATTTGCCTTCGGGTTGCACGGTTCCCAAGGCGACGGCTAGGGTTTCGGGATAGGGAGGTTGTAGCCGCGCAAGGGAGGGTCTTGAGGGGTTTATATAGTGCCTGGGGCACACTAGGTCGGTTAGGAGGGTCGGGTCGACATAGAATTGAGGTAAGGGGGAATCCGGGCCGTCTGAAGTCTGATCCAACTAGGATTCGACCTCGGGACCTTCTTGAAGGATGCTAGGGCACGGGAGACAGCCTTAATACAAGCTAGGGTCGGTCTAGGGGTGTCCTAGGGGTAGTGGGCCCACTTGGGTTCTTCTAGTACTATCTAGGGCTTTTATAGTCCTTATTTGAGCCTTTTATAAAAAAAATACTAACATTAATAGGTTTTTAATATAAAAATGTAATAAATTTGACTCTTCCTAATTTTTCTCTTTTAAATAAAATTGGGACATTCTAATATTTATTAGGATGTCACACGGGTGCTCCACCAGCTCCTCCTGGGTATACCTCACCTAGTGGCCAGAGTCGTAGCTATTGATGTTGTCCAGGTCGTTAAGGTCATCAAAGCGCAAATGCTCGAGACCTTCCTCCCTGGCCATCTCGCCAGCTCCTTCCCGTGGCTGCTCTTCAGTAGTGCTCCCCATGGATGGCGCCAGCTGTTGACGCCTGGGAGACCGGTGGGCCCCCCGAGGCGCGGACCGCAAGAAATTTTTAAGAAATGGGAGCTCCTACGTCTGGGTCGCACACAGCTCGAACCGCGGCAAGGAGGACGGGAGAGGGAAAAAGAATGTGATATGCAGAGAGAGAGAGAGTGTGTGTGTGAGTGCGATAGAGAGAGAGATAGAGAGAGAGAGAGACAGCGGCACTTATCCTAGTGTGGGCCCCCTGGATGCATGGTAACAGCCCTACTCCAGCAGAGTGGTCTTCCTTGCCTTCAAGCCTTACAAGGGGAGAGTTCCTCCCCGACCGCGCAGGCTGGATTTTCTGGCTATTGTGTGAATGTGAGTGGAGAGCTTGCTTCTCCCTCTCCCCCAAGGGGAGAGGGGGCTATTTATTGGTGTTACAAACGATATTGGGCGTGGGCCCTAGCTAATCCAACGGGTCAGCCTGTTGTCCAAGTCCCTCTCCGACGTCGCGGTTCCCGAGGCTTTAATCCGAAGCTTCCCAGGACGCCTCTTCGATCGGTGTTGCTTCTGAGGAGAGACAGATGGGTTGGTATAGGTCTATCAATCAAAGGTCTCTCCTGTCAGGTCGCTTCTGTCCTGGCAGCGTGGTGGGACCATTGTTGTGATTGTGTCGATGTTGCCTTTGTCAGGCGTCCATTCCTGATGTGCGCGAACGCGGGGTCCCGATCTTCGGGTGAGAGATGGTAAAGATAACTCGGTATGTGTCACGGAGACCTAACAGATCCGGCTTCCAACCCCGCAAAGGAACTAAAAATCTCGGCGATCGCTAAACCACCACGACGAGTGTTATCGAACAAACCAGAGGCATGATCGACCTATCCACGAAGGACGATTCCTGCAGGCAACCGAAGAACGAGCAAGAACACAAGATAAGCAATCACAATTGCGAATATATATTAAGGATAATGGGGTTGAGAAACTTGGTCCTGTCGGTCTAGCTGACACAAGAAGAACAAGGCGAAATCTCACACGACAGTGATGAAATCAACTAAACAAAACCCAACTAAGACGAAGCACGGCGTGGGACTTATATAGGGCGGAGGCCAGAGGAGGGGTGCCCAAACAGGTGCCCACACGTGCTCAACCCTAACTCTAGGGGTACACGGGCTTTGGGCCAAAAAATACGACGAGGCAGCGCCGGGAAGTTTCTGTCCGTCAGCTTGTTTTCACGATTCCCATTGACTCAGATGGAATTTTGAGGCGTAGTTGGCTCCGCTGGAAAGCTTATCTCGTATGCTTTCCATAGAGTTCTTATTTGCCTCATTTGGACGCTGTGCGTGATCTGGGCGTCCGTTTGAAGGTGTACTTGTCCTGGAAGTCCGAACCGAAGTCGGCAGCGAATTCGATGTCCCCTCGACTTGGGCCCGGTGGTCGGGGACTTCTTGAACCTTGTAACTAACTTTCTGAACTTTTGTTGATGAAGGCTTGAATGGTATGGCATGAGGATTCATGCCGTCTTGTCGCTTTTCTACTCCATCAGCAAGCTCGTCAGTGACAGCGAGCTCGTCAGTGATGTCCTCATTGTCGGGGATAGAATTACGGCCCATTGCCATGGCCCACTCCTGACGGCCCAATCGAACAGCCTGCTAGGGCCCAGTTCCCTGGAAGGTTCGATTTGGCCGTATGCACCCTGCCGAACAGCCTGCTGGCTGGTGTGATGCGTAACGGCCAAGGAATCGTGTTTGAGTCCGTCTCGAACAGGAGTTCTGCACGGCTACGTGAAGACCCGGACGTTGGTTTCCCGGATTGGAATAGGAGTTGTGATCCCCAAGAATTAGAGTATACCTTATCTATTGTGGGCGTATTTGGCATGGTACGAGTTCGTTACGATCATGTAGTTAGCCCGGCCCGATATTGCCTCGGTAGGTCGGTTTGCTCCGCACTATATAAACAAGGCCCCTACGGCATGTTTAGGGGTCAAGCCATCATCATCGAAGGCATCAATAATCGTATTGTTGCATACTACTCGCTGAGACCTGCTGATCTCGTCGAGTTCCACCTTGTACTTATATTCGATATATAAAGAAAGGCTGGACGTAGGGCTATTATCTCTTCGAGAGGCCTAAACCAGAATAAAAACCCTTGTCTCCCTGTTCGCTGTTGTTCGTCTTGTTCGGCGTGTCTCCTATCCCTCTTAAAGAACCTTAGTTGACTTGGGTCAATATCCCAACCGTCGACACTCATCATCCCCCCTTTCTTGAATTTGAGTCGTCCTCGAATCGAGCATATTGTCCTGCAAAAGGTTAGGGGCAACACGGGGCAAAACAATAGACAAATCTTTTAAATCATTGCATGGTTCTTTAGCTAATTCATGATCTACACAATTCGTTTTAGCTAAGAGAACAGGACTTTTCAATGTAATTTAATATTTATTTTCACATAGTTCATTCTTTTTAGCAACATCATGTTTCTCGATTTTAGCATATTCCTGCTTTTCTCTTTTTACTCTTTCAACATTAGCTTTAGTTATTTCAGCAGGGATCATAGGTTCTAACAAAATTTTCTTACCTTTAAACTTGAATATATATTTATTAGTTCTACCATGATGAACAACATCTCTATCATACAATCATGGCCTACCTAATAAAAGTGAACATGTATCCATAGGTACAACATCACAATTAATATGATCATGATAAAAACCAATAGAGATGGGTACTCAAGCAGTTTTCATTAACTTCAGCTTAGCACAAGAGTTAAACCATTTAATCACGTAAGGATGTGGATGTGGACTCAGTATCAAGTCAAGCTTCTCAACCATATGCATGCTAGCAAGGTTATTATAATTACCTCCATCAATAATGACTTGGACAGCGTGATCCTTGACAACGAATCTTGTTTGAAAATGATTATGTCGTTGGTTCCTCTCTTCGATGTCACCATCCCTGTTCTCAAGTTTTGCAGGTAGCACATATTTCAATTGTTCTTTGTCATCTTCGTTATCTTTCTTTGTATGTGAACCTATCATTGTTAGCAGAAAGAAGAAAAATACACAGATGTATAAATATCCTATGCTCTATTGGGTTATGTGAGTGGTAAAACTCTTTCTCTAACCTATCTTTTGCTCTTACCAGTTCTTACCACGCAAGCAGTAGGTACGATCAGCAACTGGTCGGTGATAACTTCGAATCACGAGGTGGTAAAGCGATGGTTAGAATCCATCCCTGCTTGGTTAGTAGAAAGTGGAGCTTGGACATGCTTTAATATGTAGCAAAGGAAGTGCTAAAATCACACTAGTTAATACAAGTTGAATAAGTGTTCAACGGCGGTACTATGCTGGTCCTAGGCTAGACCGTAATAGAGACGCGAGCCTAATCATAGACGTCGTCACGAGAATCCAACTAGTACACTTCAAAACAATCTCAATTTTTTTCCACTCCTTTAGTGTGGCTTTTTTTTTGCTTTCTTTTTTTTGCACTTGCCTTTTCTTGTTTTTATAGTGCGGTTTTTTCTTTGCACTTGCCTCTTTTTTTTCAACTTTTTCAAACAGGACAGCAGAAGAAACAATCCTTTAGGCGCAATTACGGACCCCAAACACTCTGAATCAGAGAAACACTTCTATAAAAAAAGGTGTAAAAGATCTTTTAATCTTTCCAAAACATCTAAGATCATAAAAATCCGAGTTCATTTAAGTGAGATATGGGCAAAACACCGAACTAGATACAAGTGAATACGAAATCAGCCTAACAAAGATGACAAGTTTTCTCACTGTTAGAGGCCGAATTTGGTAATCTTAATTTCGTCATGGGCAAAGTTGGATCTGATAGGAAATTTCGAGATCTTTCCAACGAGCACAAGAATGTACAAATCCGAGTTCTTATGCAAACGTTATGGCAGTTTTACTGCAGCAATCACAAAATTGCACACGAGTACGAATTGGAAACGGTTTTGGATATCCTTTTTGGGCTTGGCCGAGATGGGG
The DNA here is from genome assembly GCA_005191435.1 of Raddia distichophylla. Classification (NCBI taxonomy): domain Eukaryota; kingdom Viridiplantae; phylum Streptophyta; class Magnoliopsida; order Poales; family Poaceae; genus Raddia; species Raddia distichophylla. The sequence goes on along the minus strand of SPJY01037201.1, from coordinate 1,105,506 downwards.
GAGGGGTGGGGTCAGCCAGGGGGATATGGAAGGTGTTTTGGTAGGTGGAAAGTGTGAGACTCTTGCAAAGTAACCAATCCGCTATTTTTTTGGAAAGATATGATCGGGTGGAATATAGCTGGACAGTTACGAAGAAGAACACAATGAACACTATGACAAAAACATGATTCGAACTCGAAACTCTAAAGATCAAACACTAAGACCAGCAAAGACTCGACGATGCAATGCAAATTCAACAAGAATTAAACTATACGGTAATGGTGAAGGCTCAAAGGGCTTGGAATTTTTTTTATGTGGCAATTTTCTGGACTCTAGGAATGAAAGCAATCTACTAAACAAAAATTCTCACCAGGCAACCGGATGCTCTGATACTACTTGATGTGCGCGGACGCGGGGTCCCGATCTTCTAGTGAGAGATGGTAAAGATAACTCGGTGTGTGTCACGGAGACCTAACAGATCCGGCTTCCAACCTTGCAAAGGAACTGAAAATCCCGGTGATCACTAAACCACCACGACGAGTGTTATCGACTGAACCAGAGGCACGATTGACCTGTCCACGAAGGACGATTCCTGCAGGCAACCGAAGAACGAGCAAGAACACAAGATAAGCAATCACAATTGCGAATATATATTAAGGATAATGGGGTTTAGAAACTTGGTCCTGTTGGTCTAGCCGAGACAAGAAGAACAAGGCGAAATCTCACACAACAGTGATGAAATCAGCTAAACAAAACCCAACTAAGACGAAGCACCGTGTGGGACTTATATAGGGCGGCGGCCAGAGGAGGGGCGCCCAAACAAGTGCCCACACGTGCTCAACCCTAACTCTAGGGGTACACGGGCTGTGGGCCCAAAAATACGGCGACGCAGCGTCTGGAAGTTTTTGTCCGTCAGCTTGTTTTCATGATTCCCATTGACTCAGATGGGATTTTGAGGCGTGGTTAAATCCGTTGGAAAGCTTATCTCGTAAGCTTTCTGTAGAGTCCTTATTTGTCTCATTTGGACGTCGTATGTGATCTGGGCATCCGTTTGAAGGTGTACTGGTTCTGAAAGTCCAAACCGAAGTCGGCAGCGAATTCGATGTCCCCTCGACTTGGGCCCAGTGGTCGGGGACTTATTGAACCTTGTAACTAACTTTCTGAACTTTCGTTGATGAAGGCGTGAATGGTATGGCATGAGGATTCATGCCGTCTTGTCGCTTTTCTACTCTATCAGTAAGCTCGTCAATGACAGCGAGCTCGTCAGTGATGTCCTCATCAATTCCGTTTTGACTGGTCTCGACACGTGGCAAAGGTTGATGGGCTTCGTGGCAAGCTCCCTAGCTAGTGCGAATATTCTCCGAGCATGAGTCGTGCTCGTGGCTTCTCCCGAGCACAGGGCATGCTCGGGGAAGGGTCCATGTGTGTGACAGTACTGTAGGTGGCCCTTGTTTATTTCCCTAGGTCACCCACGGACTCCTGGTGGGGCCCAGTCATGGCCCCCGGGGAATTTTGGCCACGTCATTTCCTATCCTCGTCAGCACACCCATATTCTTTACAACAAACTATATGTAATTTTACATCTTGTGAAGTGATGTAAAATGTGTGTTACACATAGGTAAAAAGCAAGAACAGAATGTTAATATAATTATAATTGACAACTAAAGTTTGAAAATTGTAATATTGAAAACTACAAAAAAAAAACACGTGTCAAAGTGTGAGTTAAAGAAAAGATGTCCAAAGAGTCAAGCTACACATTGTTGGTTGAATAAATTACATATAACTTGTTATAATTCATACCCTGTAACAAATTTTGTTCATTGTTTTGCTAAAAGAGCTATTGCATTAGGTAAAATAGATATAGTCATAATTTTACATCAAATTATATGCAATTTTACATCTTGTGAGGTGATATAAAATGTGTGTTACAAATAGGTAAAAAGCAAGAACTGATCTTAAAAAAATTATAATTGACAGTTTAAATATGATATTCTAAATTATAGTGATGAAAGATAAAAAAATACATGTCTAAGTGACCTCTACCAAGTTTGTTGACAAAAGAAAGGACCAGCTGGTTAAATCAAATACTAGAAAAAAATATCATTCTCTAAAAAGGAATGTGGTAAAAAAAATGTGCACCTAAAAAACATCGTACTGTTCTGAGAAAGATTAAAAACACCTATACACTCCTCCCATGTAAAATGGGAAGATATGCGTCTCCCAGCCCCGTGTACATTCAGATCCATAATTGAAATCAACTTATTAGGCTAGTAAAAGACAAAATTCAGTCTAAATAAAATCTACTACCTTCATTGGTTAAAATATGAAAAGCATTGTAATAGCTTACAATGAGCCCCTCTTGTTTTCTTGTGGTAAGTACTCGCTTCACCAAAAGCAGAGCCAACAAACACAAACATTTGATCATTTAGATCTGTTGAGTGATAGATTTGGTGCTGAGATGATTTGCCAAATTAGGGATTAATTTGGTGAAGAAAGGAAAAGAAAAAAGAGGTGTATGTGTGCATGTACGGGAGATGCACATGCATGATCAGTGTGGCCGGGTGATAAGGAATTTATCATGGTGATTAGCTAGTTAGCTGGTCGGCGTCTGGATGCAGGAGTTGATTAGGTCGGTGCGTACGATCCATGGGCTGGTTTGGAGGCTATTAGCCTCGCCGGCTCAGGTAGAGGCTGTTAGCCGTGCCGGCTGAATTGGCGTGGTCAAAGGGGTTAGATTTGCAAATAGTTTTTGTCAAGGATTAATTTTAAATTAATTATTTAAAAAAGGTTTTAAATTTTTTTTTTCGGGACGGCAAGACAGAGGTGGCCAGAGTTGGTTTTGCCGTGTCGTGCACGAGAAGACTTTGGCTCGGGCGACGCAGCAGCGATATAAAAGGAGACGCCGAGGGCGGCGAACAAATAAGAAGATAAAAAAAAAGGAGAGAAATTGAGACGTGGTGACTCGGTTAGGGTTTTCCAGAGAAGAAAAGCAGGAGAGAAAGAAGAGAGAAAGAGAGAAGAATTGAGAGGTGATTAGAGGAGATGCGCTTCATGTAAAAGGAACCATGTACGTTATCTGATTTAAGTTTGTGGTTCTGGTAATCGATCTGTCTCCTTGATGCCTATTTATTTTTTTCCCGTTCTTCCATTAGTTCGTTCGATCTACGATTTGGTTTGATTTGCTTCCGCCGATTGTTTAGTAGATTGAAACGGTTTCTTGAGTCGATTGCTTCCACTGTCGTCTAATTAGGGGTATTAGCACCAACGATTCTTCAAGATCAACAAAAAACATAGAAACAAAGAAAGAAAAAGGCATCATCTGGAGATATAAAAAATAAAACTGTTTTTTATACATAAACTCCAAGAAAGAAAAACTGAACCCTACTTGCACAAAAGCTAACCAAGTCACTGAGGTACAAATAATCTTAGCAATATGCCTACTCCAAACACCATAAAATGATTGGGGGAAGGGTGATGAGTGACCAAATAAGGGATGTGTGAGAGACACTTCCTTGGATTGTGTAGGGTTGCACCACATGCACGTGTGCAGCAGCTTGAGAAAATAAGTTGGGTTTCATGACTAGTATTAGCTTGTTGAATAGATGGCCAAAGCATGCGTCCTGCCGAAGTTTTAGCAAAAAAAATTCAAAAATAATTATATGAATGAACCACACTTAAACCACATTATGGCAGCCAGGGATGCCTTGTTTTTGGCATGTCAAATTTGCTTAACGTGGAAAATAGCCGTAGAGCAATGCCACTGAGGGGTCCCTTATGGAGAAGTTCTGTTATCCTCGATTTGCTGCAAGCAAGATGCAGAGTACTATGGCATGCATAGTTCAATGTGTTATAAGAAAGTTACAAGCACAAATCAATGCAAAGAAGAAAAATAAGCTACATAAAACAGCTAGTTTTACTTGTTGGATTACGACATAGCTTTCAAACAAACTACACAAAATGTTCTGATTTGCCCTCTTGGACAGACCTACACAAAAAGGACTCTCTTCATATCATATATGCTACTACCAGTGAGTTGGAGGAATTATGGTCAGGTATTGATAAGATTCGGAAATTTCAAGAAGAACAAAGTTTACAGATTGCTCAGCAAGGTAAACAAATCGATTGAATACCCTATTACTCAAAACACCCGAGCAGTTTTCTGATCATGCATCCAGTTATAATGCAAATTACATTCATGCAAGTTCACCCATACCATTTAGCCTTGCAGGAACACCCGAGAAAAGCATTTCTGAAATTTCATTAAACCCTACCTTTGCAAATATATTGAATCCCAGTGGCCACCAGCCTGAAAACAACAAATCTACAACCAAAACATTCAATCTAATCCTTCGGAGCACTCAAGTACCTCCACTATTATCTAATCCCTATACACAAGCTGGTACGTCAGCCATTCCAAACCTACAAGGTGTGTCTTGCACTATCACCAACCCAACTATGCTATGGGCAGGACCAAATTGGCTGAACCTCAACATCATATACCAGGGCTGAGAACTTATAATAGGTATATTCAAGAGGATAATATTTATCAGGTCTTTTGCTAAAGGACCTAATCTACATTTCACAGAATTTGAAGTTGACGAGGTGGATTTCTGGATCATAAAAGCTGGGAAAAAAAATCGAAATAGCCCAAATTCAACCATGGCAAAAGGTGGAAATTGCCACACTCCATTTCAAAGGAAGAGCTGAACAGCAGTGGTATAAACACACACAACACATGTTGGGCAGATTTAAACACACACAACACGTGTTTTCCAACAAGGGGACATACCCCGATTTCCATTAAACGGAAAAACAAGAGTTTGAAAATAGTCCACCAAGTACAGAAGTTCAGTCTTTAAGCTAAACAAACAACTAAAGAACAGACCACTGGAAGATAGACTAGGACAATACCAGCTGAAGATCAGTCAAAAAATAACAGTCTGGGGCCAAGCTTCTCCAATTAAACTATTTTTTTCTGCAAAAGAAAACATTTCTAGGGTATTCTCCAAGTCCCCAACGCAATTTGACAAAGTCTTCCTCACTAGTCACTAGGTTGATGGCAATAGTAGTCTGGCAGGTAGGTGGTGCCAGATTCTCCACCACGTCCGCAATTGTCTTCAACTTCTGAGCGCCAGTTTTCAGGATCTCCACATCACCCCCGTTTCGCAATCCTGACCAAAACGTGTGGCACAAATTTCATAAATGACACACACAGGAGATTTCAGGTTTTTGCTCTCAAAACAAGACATGTTTCTGCTAAGTCTACAGTATGCAAGTATCATCTGCAAATCCAGAAACCCACTGATTTGGGCATTAGCTTATTGGATGGCAAGGAATCTGGATCATTCTAATCCATTCAAGAGAACAACTTTCAGCTCCAACAAAGGAATCAAAATGACTGGCAATAAGAATATGACTTTCAACAAGGTGACCCAAAAAGAAATTATTACACAGCCTGACCCTAAAAGACTTTCCAGTCAAGGCAATAAGTGCTATAAATGTCAAGAACCTTGGTATCCTGGCCATAAACTACAATGCAAAATGACCTAACAATTAAAGTCTATGGAGATTCTTATGGAAAATCAAGAGGAGGAGGAACTCTTTCAAGAGCAAATGGAAATGGCACTTATGGAAAGTGAACAACTAGCTCAGAACTCAGAAGAAAATTATGCAATCCAAGGCACACTACCTAACAGAGGAACATTCACATTAAGAATTCAAATAGGTCCAATAAATGGTGTGGGTGCACATTATCCTTCTTGGATTATTCGCTGAAAAGTGTAAATCTAACATTCAAGCAATTGTACCAGTTAAAGTCATTGTTGCTAACGGTGAAATTTTACACAGCCAAGCTAAATGCACAAACTTAGACGGAAATAATTACCTGTTGAGGTGGTACACAATTTTAGGCACCAATGGTAGTGCTTGGATCAAACTTTTTCCTTTAACTGGTAGCCTTGTTCTCCAGATATTCGAGTACCTGCCCGAAATTCCTTTCCTAACAAATTGAGCTGCATCCGGGGTTGCCTCCCCGCCACTGCGTGCGCCAATGTATTTCCCTCTATCATCAATGAAGAGCTGGTCTTCTCTGCTTCTTCTTTCTTTCAGTAAAATTCTTTCATATATGTTCTGTAGGGGCTGTTTGATGATTGAAGGATCACCCACACCAGCATCAACTGGAGACCATATAGAATTCACTTTAGGTTTCTCTAACAGCGCTGCTGCTGGAACAAATGACTTTGGAAGAATAAGGACCTGGTCCATGACATCATGGAGACATCGAACTCCTGGAACTGGTTTTCTGAATGGCATGGTACCATCAGCACCCTTCTTTATGCTACTACCACATATAGTGTTGAAGTAAATCCACCCAAATTGTTTGGCCACATTCCCCCAAGATTTGATTCTACTTCCTGTGTCAAGACTGAAATAAGTGAAATTTTACACAGCCAAGCTAAATGCACAAACTTAGACGCAGGAAATTACCTGTTGAGGTGGTACACAATCTTAGGCACCAATGGTAGTGCTTGGATCAAACTTTTTCCTTTAACTGGTAGCCTTGTTCTCCAGATATCCGAGTACCTGGCCGAAATTCCTTTCCTTACAAATTTAGCTGCATCAGGGGTTGCCTCCCCGCCACTGCGTAACCAATGTATTTCCCTCTATCATCGATGAAGAGCTGGTCTTCTCTGCTTCTTCTTTCTTTCAGCAAAATTCTTTCATATATGTTATGTAGGGGCTGTTTGATGATTGAAGGATCGCCCACACCAGCATCAACTGGAGACCATATAGAATTCACTTTAGGTTTCTCTAACAGCGCTGCTGCTGGAACAAATGACTTTGGAAGAATAAGGACCTGGTCCATGACATCATGGAGACATCGAACTCCTGGAACTGGTTTTCTGAATGGCATGGTACCATCAGCACCCTTCTTTATGCTACTACCACATATAGTGTTGAAGTAAATCCACCCAAATTGTTTGGCCACATTCCCCCAAGATTTGATTCTACTTCCTGTGTCAAGACTGAAATAAGTAGTCCTCTCATTTTGTATAGCTTCACAGACAATTTCATAAGGTTCATGAAGCCTTAACGGCTCAGGGAAATGTGCTACTGTAACACCCAATGCCCAACAAATCTTATCCTCCTTTTTCCCATCCATATTCACCAATATCTCGAAAGCTTCTCGCAGAGCTTCAATCCCAATCTTTATTTGAGTAACCTCCCCTTGTGAAGCAATAGAGTCATATTGTCCTGTTGATTTTAATTGGAAATTGCACTGATGGGTGAGGGTGATGTATGGACCCTTCTTTGGACGTGTGAATTGGACTACAGCATTTGCTCCTGCTGCTCCATATAGCCAGCAATCCCTGCAATCTATGATTATATCCACAGATTTTCCACCTGAAGCTAATATTAAATGAAACGTCCCTTTGTCAGGTACCATATGGAGGAACTGTTGCTGGTCCTCAACTACAGGTGTGACGTCAATAGACACCCCTTTGCTGATGAAATAAAACCGCATGTGGGCTATGGTATTCATGTAGCTTTCTAGTACCAGCGATGCACACCCATCCAAGCACATAGTTACCGTATTCTGTAAAAAAAAGTATTATAAGTAAACAAAAAAATAAAAAAATAAAAGTAAACAAAAGAGGTAAGAGTTAAGAGACATTTTTTTACCCTTATAATATGTGGGTGTAATATATCCGTACTGCTCCCAAGATAAGAAAGGGGTCTGGTGGGTACGCATTGCTGAATTAAATTGGTTTTATTGGAAAATCCAGTTTTGGAGACTCTTCTTTTTGCTACATTTGTAAAAGAAAAAGGCTTCGCTGAATTTAGATGGTGCGTCATAATCAGCTAATAGAACTTGCATCCCAGATTTCAACAGATAAGTTCAAAGTTCAAGTAATTACCTAAACTTTCACTTGCTGAATTGTTAACATATCCATCTTGCACCATCTTGTAAGCTTCAATCATTTCCTGCAAAACAAAACATGTAGCAAAACTATTAACAGCAGGCACTACAACACATGTAGTGCATTGAGGAACGGGTTTTACATATATTAGTAAAGGTCTGTGATGTTTATGACTGCCTTAAGTGTAGTGACTAGTACAGAATATTAATCAATACTAGATAGCAGTAATCAGTAATAATTATAAATAGAAAATGGGCAGCAAGAATTACCATTGATATGACATGGGAAACATTAACAGTTCCTACTTGATCTGCGAGCTCTTCCTCATGAGCTGGAGGAGTAAACACATAAAGTTAGGGATGTATGAATGAACAATAAAACAAAAACGGTGTAGCGTGGTTGCCGTCGTTTACCTTGTTGGAGGCGTCGCGGTTGCCGTCTCGCGCTATGGGCTTCCGCCGGGTCTGTTGTTTTAGGAGTCATTCGTCGCTGCGTGAGTGTTGGTGGTGTTTTCCCTTCTCCCTCTCCCGTATCTCTCCCTGTTTGACCGTTCGCCTAGTTGGCTTCGGTGGTGTTCCCGGCGGTGACCGGACTTGTGTCTGGCTTTGGCCAGAGTTGCAGCGGAGCGCTGCGGTTGTGCCCCGTGTTTGCACGGGTTTTTATTTTATTTTCTCCTACTTATCAATGAAATAGGTCGGCAGTTCTCCTGCCCCTCTTTAAAAAAAAACGTGTCGATGGTTGAGATATCGATCTCAAGTCAACTAAGGTTCTTAAAAGGGGAGAATAAATAAAACAAAAAATTATAGAAGAATTACCATTAGGAGCAAAGTTGTCCTTGTTAGACTCATTATCCAAGCTCATGTTGTCTTTAGAAGTTTCACCACATGGATCAAGGTCGACACTCTTGACCTGAATAAAAAAATAAACGCGATAAGTTGCAATGATGTTTTTCTGGTCAAAAAATGTCTGCAATCTCCATTACCTTCAAAGTTAACATTAGAGGCTTATCTGATGGAATCAAGGGGTTCTCGTTCCATATATTTATGGACTCCTTATTACGAGGCTCGTAATCTTCCGGCTGCAATACATGCAAAACATGTGTCAGCTTCTATTAACAAAGTTGCAAAGACATAGAAGACCCTAGGAATTAGGCTATCTACAAAGGTAGCTTCGATAGCTAGCAGCCTAGGACAAGGTGATGAACTCACCGTAGCACCATCATGATATAGCTTCAATAGAATGGTTCGCTAAACACAAAAATAGTAATATTAGCTCATCACGCAATCCACTGTAACCAAATTACAAGATATCAAAAAATTACCACCTCTGGCGTTTGGTCCAAGGTCCTCATAGGAGAAACCAACGATCTGATAATCTTACCAGCAGAGCTCCTGAAGGCGTAGCCATATTAGATATTACGATGATGATTGGTTAAACTTATGACGACTAGTTTGCCATTGACATGCACATAAAAAACAATAAACAATACATCAAGTGAATAGAATATGACAACATATGACATATGACAGAACTACGATGAAAGCATAACAACCTCACCCTTCATTATTGAAATTTTGCACAAGTTCTGCAGGAAAACTAAGAACAACTTATGGCATTGTCATTTTTTTCCTTAAAGACTTCAATAACAGCCCACTGCTCAAGATCTACTAAAACCTATGCACCTAAACTTTTACAGTCCTTAGATAGATAGGAGAGCACCTCGTCTGATCAGGAGTGACATTTGACTTGAATGTATAACTGTATTTCTTGCTCTTGCTCCCACGCCCACTGCAGCTCACATTCATTATGACTTCCTCCTCACTATTGATGTTCGGATAACTAAATGAGACTGACAGAAGAATAAGAAAAAAATGTGAGAAGAGACAACCCAGCTAGATTCCACACATTCCACACAATGATGATAACTCACAAGCATACTCCTCAATCATCGGGCCTTCCTCCTGACAAATGCAGAATATTAGGGTCTTTAAATTCTCTTTTTCCAGGGCATCATTGAAACCTAATTATGAACACAACAATTAGGGACATGTACATCTATCATATATTCCTAAAACATTAACCTCAAGTAATCAAGGACATATTTCACCTTTTTCCATCCAACTGATCAACATTATCGATTCAACATCCATGGGCATCAGCTTCTTAATATTTGTTTCTGCAATAGATTTTGAGCTAATAAGTTTCATTTGTTTCATTGCAGTTGAATTTGGACACAGAGGATTAGGCCAAATCCTTACCTAGAGTTGAAATTGATGTCTCGTCTATAAAGTACTCATCAGGGAATAGGCCTCTGCTGTAGATGATATTCTCAATGACAGTCTGGAGCAAATTCCTTGTCTGTTTAGTCAAGGTGTCACCAATGTTAGCCAATGATAATCTAACAATCTTTATAAATAACTAACAGACTATACTATTACCACCACATTTATTTAGGCATTAATTAAAAGGAAAAGTTCAAACATGGAATACATTACTAAAGGGCGTGATTCAACAGCTCGCAATGTTGAAAAAAAATTACCACATAAATTTCAGCAAAGTGATTAAGGGAGTCCAAAAAGCAGGGGCAAATGGTAGGCGTTGGAAAGTCGAGACACGAGCGCGTCGTGGAGAAACCTACAACCATCGATCTAGCGATCCAGAAACAAGAAACTATCTATCGATGCTTCCAACGGTTCTCACTATCGATGGTTCCAACCGTTCTCGCCTAGCACCAGCACCGTGTGGAGAAACGAAAAAAAAAAACCAAACTAATCCTCTCTGCAGCAACGAAATGCACAAACAAAAAAGAACTCGCAAAAAACGGAGCGAAACGAATCCTACATTCTACCGAGAGCACCGGCGTTCGAATCAGCCCGATCGAACCGGACGCGCCGCATGCAACCTGGAAAGCGAAACCCATAAAACCTAACCCAAGCTCCGGGGCGGCATCGAACCAGAGAGAGATGGGTGGGCCGATCGCGAGAAGAGTGGACTCACCATGACAAGCGAGTCCATCTCGGTCATCTCCGCCTCCTCCGTCTTCTGAGCCAATACCTGCATCTTTCAGAGCAGCGATCTCAGTTTAGCACATACACGCAACTACGCAAGCAAGCGCAACAAACTCGACTCGAGATAGATTAGACAAGAGGAAGAACTCGATCACCTCCATTGTTCCGTGCGTCTCCGCCGAACGCGCGTGAGAGCGAGAGGGAGAGGGAGGGAGGGAGGGAGGGGGAGACAGTTGC
>SPJY01037201.1:1065588-1094261 GCA_005191435.1 Raddia distichophylla | reverse complement strand
TGTAATTGATTTTCCCAAACTTATGTTGCTAGAAGAAATAAAATTTTGCTAAAAAACCTTTCAGTGCCAAATCATATCATATATCATAACATGATGCTTCTTAAGTTTAATTTTTTTTTCGCAGACTTTCGCACTATATTGCCTTTTGTGGTTACTAGCCGTGTGCCCATGCATTGCAGGTATATATGATTTCTTAGCTAATATAATTTAAATACAATCAATTTAATTTATTATTAATTCTATGTAACATTAATCCGTTGATCATGTGAAATGATACTAGGATATAATTTTATCACTAATTTATTTTGAAATTGAACTTCTACCAGTGGATTGCAAATCTTTATCTTTATCTTTATCTTTACTCCTTTAAAAGCATCAGTTCTCTAATTGCCTAGCAGACACACCTCATCTCCACCATCGATTCCTTTGATCCGACGGCTGGATTTTGCAATTGGATCCTTGCACGCGGACGACGCGGTTGCACCTGGAACCCATCTATGCAGGCACGATGCGCAAGTGCGCAACCCCAACCGCTCCTCCCCGCCGGCAGACAGGGAACTGAAAACAGAAATTTGAACTGATAAATTTACCTCTCAGGTGCAAAATATAACATTGAAATAGCAAAAATGGTTTGTTAACAATGTTTGTAGTATTTTGGCACAAACGATGGAGCTAGCATATGTAGTAATTTGGTTGCATTTTCAATCTATGCTGAATACAAAAGGGCATTGGTACTGCTCATAATTAGCACCAATCTGTGATGAATACAAAAGGCCATTGCTAATGTGATCAACAGGCTGTCCTCCCCGCCGTCCTCGGCTTCGGCGCCGGCGCCGGCGCCCGCGGCCGTCGACGAAATCGCTGGCCGAATCCTCCGCCATCATCCCCCGTGGCGCGATTCGATGGTAACATTTCGGAAGCATATCCTCTGAGGGAGATTTAATTATTTGCCCCTCAATAGAGAGGCCAAAATTTTTATGCCCCTCAATTGGTCCATCTCTATCTCTATCTCTATTCCTTTAAAAGCACGAGTTCCCAAATCAGCCTGATCAAGACAACTAATTTCAACCGTCCATCTTCAATTCGACGGATGAAATCACTAATTGGATCTGGCATCGACGCAATCCGCGCGCCTTGAGCAGTTGCGATTTGGGAACCCCAGTTGCCCACGAGGCCATGAGCCCACGATTCTCAGCTCCCCGCTCACGCACGCCCTCTCCCCGCGCCCGCAACTCTGTCCTCTCAATGAGTTTGTGGCTTGATGCAAAATCCCTCAATGAGGGACTGGAGAGGCAGTCAACTACTCAAAATTTGGTCTTCTGGAGGCCTCCAAGTAGTGGAAAGATTAAATTTAATATTGATGGATCTTATTTTGCTGAATCAGGTGAAGGAGGATGGGGTGTTGTAGTCAGAGATGAAGACGGAAGCGTTTTGGCAATGGCTGGGGGTCATATTTCAAATTTGCTTTCTGCGTTTCAATCGGAAGCCCTCGCTTGTTCTCAGGCTCTGAAGTTGGCATGCCAGATGGGGATTTTCTCTTTGGTGATTGAGACGGACGCCTCTTATATCTTTGCAAGGTGCTTAATAAGGAGGAATTTGATCTGAGCAGTGCTTCTGTAATCATAAAAGACATTAATTATGTAATTTCTGTGTATTTTGATGATGTAACTTTCTGTCACTGTCCTAGAAGATGCAACTCTGTTGCGCATGCTTTAGCTCGGCATGGCGCGTCGTTGGATCCTGATTGCCAGGTTTGTTGGCTTCAGGATTTTCCAGCTGATGTACTGCGGTTAGCGGCTATGGACTCACATGGTCGCTGCTTGTGAAATGAATTGATTCTTTCACTTCAAAAAAAAAAAACTCTGTCCTCTCCCCGCGCACGCCCTCCCCCTGACGAACTCCTCTCCCTCCAGACCGTCGCCGTCGCCGCCGCCTCCGCCCGCCACCTCCGCTAGTCGCCGCCGCCTGCGCCCGCCTCCGCCGCCCGTAGCCGACGCTCTCCACCCCGCGCCGCGAGCTCCGCGTCGTCGGTCCCGCCTACATCGCCGGCGCCGCCATCACCTCTCCCCCCGCTGGATCTCTCCAATCGCTGGCGCCGCCATCACCTCTTCCCCCTGCTGGATCTCTCCAAGTGGTAACCCCTCTCTCTCTCTCTCTCTCTCTCTCCCCGACGCCCCCTCCCTCTCCCGCCACTCCTCTCCACCTCCCTGCCGCCGCCGCTCCCTCCCTGCCGTCCACGCCACCGCCTCCTCCTCCCGACCGCCGCGGCCTCCTCCCCGCGCACGCCCCGCCGCGCCGCGTTCTCCCTGCCGTCGCCACCTCCTCCCCCATCGCTGCCCCCTACCCCAGCCAACGCAACCCTTCCCCCACCGTCGCCGCCGCGGCGCTGCCTCCTCCTCCCCGCGCACGCCCCACCGCGCCTAGCCCTCCCTGTCGCCGCCTCCGCCTTCTCACAATTTGTAAATATTTTCATTTTCAAGTTAACAGAAATTTATGGAAAAGACCTGCGCATTAATTTTTTTAATGTTTACAGATCCTGCTATGTAATGGCATGAACAAGAATGAGCATTTGTCATCAATTACAAGATTGGCTACTAGGAGACTTTACCATTGAGGAACATTGTCTAATAAAAGTCTAGGCTAGGCAAATAGGTTTATGTTTCGCTATGGATTCTCTTTTAATTTTATGCAAATGAATTGCAGTAGAAATCGATGTGTGGCATCCTTTTCACTTCTGAGGTAACAAATAAAAATGTCTTCTGGTATGCCATAATTACTGTGCATTATATACGCTGAACATCCCAAGTAGCCTTCGATTAAAATCCACTCAAGTTGTTATGTTCTAGGCCCAAGCTTGCCAGTAAAATTAAAGAAGCCAAGCATGAAGAACTATTCTCATATTCCACAGCATAGATTCTTAACAGTTTGGTGTTTGAAGGCTCTATCATCTTTTGTTGCTCTTAGTCTTTTCTTTTTTTCCTTTGCATATTTGAACATATGAAAATTTGTGTTGGATATTAACAATTTTGCTGTCATTGTCTTAGAAAATTATGACATTCTCCAGGTACTCTCATGTATGGTATCTATTCAGCTATTTTACAGAGGTTTAAATATGCATGCGGCACCTATACATATTCACTGAACATATGGTCATTCAACTTTCCCTCATCACTTTTTTTTTCTCTCTTTTTGCAGAGGATAGCACAACTTCTGCATCAAATTGCTTTATTGAGTGACATCAAAAGCAGCAGCGAAGGAATTAAAATCATCAGGAACTCTTAATTGCTGTTTCGGTGCGGGAGAGGTTCGATTGTAATATTGTAGCAATTCAGTTAGGTAGTTACAAAATGTTGCCCTAATTAGTCCTGCAGGATCAGGGCATGCAGTCTATAGACAGTTTAGTTGCATGATCTTGCATAAATCTAATGCTTACGTAATTGAAGGATGAGACATCCTTGTGACCAAACATCAAGGAATCAACAATTCATCTCCCTTTGTTCTTAGATTTGTACATAAATGGATGATAATTTCCAAGCTTTTCAGATATGTAGAAATCACTGTTGATAGTGAGGGCACCGGACTTCTGTAAGCATGCTTTCTATTTTTCAGTTATGATTTTGAAGGACATCTATTCATGATATTAACTTAATACTTATGCTATCTTCTTTAATTTTTATCACAATTATATTTGATGTTATTAGAAACTAATGTAATTTCCCAGGTAGACGCGCAACGTCTTTGTTATATGATTCTGATATGATAAAAAAGGCATAAATCATTGCTTAGGGTTGCCTTCCTATTTTTTTCTTGCTGACAACATATGCTAATATATTCTTTAGCTGATGACAAAATTGTTGCATATGTTTTATTCAGGGTCTAAATATTCTTCAAAGGATCAAGATAGTTTTGTAACATCTGTTGCTGAGCCAGTATTGTTGTTGAGCACATCTGATCCTTTTTTTTGTTTAGTCTCAGTGGTTACTTTTTTTTCAGTAGTTTGGTCTGCATGTTTCCATTGAAGATAAATCCTTATGTCTGTGACATATTGTTGTAGGATATTTTACTAGATTTTTATGTCTATTTTTCATGTAATTTATTTTCCTGCTTCATTTTCTTCTGCAAGCCAAAAAGATCAAGATTGTTATCCCTTCCATCATGCTTTATGAATTCTCCAGTAAAAGGCCTTAAATTGGTTGCCTTTCACTTTCTGAGGGGTTCAGAAATAAAAGATGGTTGGGGTCTGGCTTCAATAAAGAGAAGAATGGAATTTCGAGCGATTAACTAATTAAGAATTGTATATATTATTTGTGACGTATGAAGAATATTATTGTTAATGAAATTTTTTCACCCAAAAAAAATGCTATCTGGAATGTTAATAGATTTTTTTTTGTAATGAACTATGGAAATTTTACAATTGTTATTGAAGGTCTATGGTTTACCCAAGAACGTAAGCTTTTGTTTGTTGGCTTCTTCCCTCCTCACGTACTATGCCCTGGTCACCTTGAGACTTCTTCTTTTTGAACTCTTTGCAGCACCGAGATAAAAGTTATATAGCTTCTTTTTAGAAATCTGACATACAGAGAGAGAAGTTTGGGTCTTCGCCCAATTTTAAAGGTGATATTTGAAGATGAGATACAGTTTTCTCATGAATAGTTGTGCTTCATGCCATTTTTTTGGAAGGCATCCTTTTTTATTCAGGCACTTATTCTTTTCGAGGAGGTGTGAAGAGATGGTCTATAGTGTAAGATAAACTGTTGTTATGTCATTGTAAATTATTTACAAGATTTTATGGAGATAATAAAATCACCTATACGTGTGACATGTGTTAAGGCTTATTGACTATATGTGAGGTGTGAAAATCAAATGGTTTATGAAGAATTAATGAAATTATCAAGTCGTAGCTTTGACGATATGCTACCGATGAAATTGGTTCAACAAGAAATGTATGTATTGTTACGCTTACAATATCCTTTCACTTAATTTAAATTGGTCGTGATGTGCATTGCACGTGCACGCTTACTAGTGCTATCAATTTGATGACTTGTACATTTCATCTTAACGTAGCGTAGTGTAGCGTTTCAACAAAATTTGAGAGTATTTAAAAAATGGTTTAAATATTATTAAAAAATAGTTTTAGAATTGATCTTCATGAGAACTACTAAAAATCTGAGAAAAATCATTACAAATTATTACACCAAATAGGCTATATAAAACGCTACACTAACCTGAAATGTACGAGGCCTGAATCGTACTCTTCCCTGTGCTCTTTGCAAAAGGACGAAGGAGATGGTTATGGTGTTCTTTGCTGTTGGAGCCCGTTGCGATCCACATGGCGCCCACATTGGCCGGGCCGCCCACATGGCGCGCCCGCCGAGCACCCCCAGGCCGTTGGCTTGCCGCATATGCAGGCCCAACGTACAGCAGCGGGCTTTAGGTCTCTTGGGCCACATCTCCCCCCAAAAAGTTAGCTCAATGAGGGGGTGCACCCTCACCCTTATAATTGATGCTGAGGCCCTCCCCACTTCTAATGTGGGACTATTCCAACAATCTCCCCCTCACACATTGGGCCGAGAATGTCTCGAACCGGACGGGCCACCTAGGCTCTGATACCACTTGTTAGAAATATATACGCCGATGCAAGATCACGAACGACACCAGGAGACACAATGTTTGGTAACGCAGTTCGGCTTTCGCCTACATCTGCGGGGCTCTGATTATGGGCGCTCCTCCCCAATCCATAATACCGCAGCACATCCGGCTAACCAGGTCACGGCCACATGCCGGCCACACCTCTTGCCTATGCTACTATTATGAAGTCGTTCGTTTGGTTACACCAGGGTTGCCTCCCTTTATATAATGGAGGCCTGGATAGAGTCCGACTCTAACACTAACCAACCCTGCCTATTACAACACAGAGTCCATGTAACCTACTCATACACATATTCGACACAATACCTAACATTTGCAAATAGGAATGGCAGCCTCATTTCTGTGAAAAAAAGAGAACAGAAAATCAAAAGGTAACTTCGATTCATTCTTCGAATTGCAATCAATGAATCCTGCACTGAATCATGTATGGTGCTTGGAGCACCGATCAAACATGAAAAATCACTGCATAAGAAGTAGGAGGAGGGGGTGCGTTCGTCACACTGGACAACGACAAACGAAACCGGTAGGGTTCCCCCTCACAATCAGTCCATGATGGCAAAACATTGTACAAGATTCGATCACATTTATAATATTCATATCCATGGTGGGAGTATCCCGCTCATTGCTAAAAGGTATACGTCAATTTATAATATTCTGCACTGATTATTATTTTAGTTATATTGGTTTAACTAAAATTTGCAGAATTTTTGCATTGCAAGTTGGTGATTACCTTCTTAGTATGTGTCCTATGGCTGGGCCATAGCGAGAGTAGCTCGCCCATAATAAAAGGTCTACACCATCATTTAACTTTGCTTTGCATACTTTGGTGATTATTTTCTGTTAGTTGGTAAAAGCACAAGGTAGTGGGGACTATTGTATTGGCTGCGATTAGTGTCGCTCATTTCTTTGGGGGATGAAGCCCAATTTCACTAGGAAAAAATTGGTCACCGGAAAATGCATATAATTCAGAATTTCGGATCATTTCAATAGCCTTCTACCTAAAAAATACCATGATATTGTTAAGAAATATTATTAATAGCCAGATTATGAAAGTGTGTCTACTGAAATGGTGTCTCTTTATGGCAGCCATTTGTACTCTATATAAAGGGGCTTTGCCCATTGTAATTACACCCAATGATTAATAAAGCATTCACTCTCTCTCAATTCTCTTGTCTCTCTCATTGTGCTAATAGTGCCTCAATACGTTATCAGCACTGCCTCTAATCCGATGAGATTAGAGAGTAGACAGTGATTCCCAAGCCACTGATGTTGTTTGTTCTCTCTCTGTCCTTCATCAACCGCTGCATCAAGACACAGTTAATGTCTATTGTGGTTGCGGTTCACCCAGCGGCTTCCAAGTGCTTGCAAGAAGGCAAAATAAGGACAAACTGTAAGTGCACAATTGCAATGATCTTGCTGCTGCATTTTTATGTAAAGACGGTGAGAAACTCTACTGTCTTAATTACATCAGTGATTAGATTACAGGAGGGGTAGGTTTCATGTATCAGCATTGTTTGTGCTTAAAATTGAGCATTTGAAAATGTTATGCTGATAACCAGTAAGAATACTAGTTATGACCATGTCACATTAATTGTTAATTCAAAGTAATTGGTAAAATGGTATTAGTGCTTAGATCAAATAATGGGTAAAGATGGTAAGCAACTAGACTGAAATTTTCTTTCGACTAAATATCCTTTTGTGAGTATCTTGTCGAGTATATTATCCCAAAAGGTTGATGGGATAACTCACTGAACGTGAGATAATGCAGTTTTTATGTGATTATACCGTATTGTGAAAGTCTAGTTCATTATACTGTATTGTGAAAGTCTAGTTCACTGCATATAAATCAGACTCTCTGATTTATTATGAGTGCGTGGAGATATATATTTCTTATGTAACATCACCACTACAACATACAAAACTAGGGCTATTTAAGAATTTTTGGATATGAAGTTTCATTAATATTATGCCCACTATAGGGTATTATGAAAGTATGTTGTTAATAAAGATCGTATCTCGGCATTAGGGGAAGAAATGGCCAAAGATTTAAATGCCTTGATAATTTCACTAAAAAAAATATTAGAGAAATGATCTTTATATTAACCAAGAGTTACGCACTCTAGTAAGACTAAACAAAAATTTAATTTATTCTCTTGTTTTGATGCAAACAGAGAGCTTGCCAGAAATTTAAAGTTACCATTTACTATGGTGTAAATGGATCGCTAAGAGTGGAATACCCCGGGATAATTGTATTTCTATCTTTACGAAATTTGACTTGTTAGTCAATGATCTAAATATGCGGGGACGCCTGCGATATTATATCTAATGACTTCGTCAATATAATACTTCCTCCGTTCCAAAATATAAGGCATATTTTGACTCCACAAAAGTCTTTATATGTATAGTTTGACCGTTAGATTTCTCTATTATATATTATGAATTGTTACAATATAATATTGTATCAAAAAGCACTTTGAAATATGAATAATTTGGTACAACTTTGGTATACTAACGATGCATATTATTTGATTTATTTATGGTCAAAATTTGTTAAGTTTGACTTTTCTTCGGTCAAAATACGCCTTATATTTTGGAATGGAGGGAATACTTCTTAAGAGATGATCATCGTAAAGATGATAGTTTTAGCTTAGTAATACACGCATTTTATAATGCTGAAAATATGGAACGACCATGACTCTTCTTTTTGGGAAATAATGAAATTCTAGTTAATTTTGAGATATCCTTATAAATTAGGATATTGAGAAATCTATCTCACGTGGGCATCACATGTGCAGATCGTGCTCGGGAGCAAGAAACTCCGAGTGGCCATTGGGCTAGGTAAGAAAGACGATCTTGCTCCACACATAGCAACAGTGCGCACACCTACGGTATGTGGACTACAAGACGGTGGCTGAGTACAATTTCGCTCTGCACCGGATTTGTACAAATCTCTCCCTCTGTTGTAACTTGTAAGGATATCACTGATGAGAAGATAGAAAAGTTCACCACTTTCCACCCAAGCGCCATTCAAACTGCTCGCAATCATCGTTAGAGCAATATATACACCATAGGAATCGCGTGAAATATCAACGGCCAAAACCATTCTCGACGGCCAAAGACAAGCCATCAATATTAGTCATGTAATCTCGATGGCCGTGTAATAGCCGTCGTTATACAACGTTAGTCTCGACGGCCAGACAACAGCCATCGATATAAGGTCGCCCAAGCCCACGAGCGCACCTTTTCCTGATTTTCACAGGCGCGGGAAAACATCTGTCTCAACGGCTACTTATAGGCCGTCGAGAATGGTGTATGGGCCGGCCCATCAGTACTCGCTGGTCAGGATTCAGTCTCGACGGCCGTCAGTTGGCCGTCGAGATTATTTCATATGCTCTGCTGGGCTATGGTTTTTAATTGGGCTGGACCATTTTCTTTTTTCAAATTTTTAAAAAATATTCTATAATTTGCAGAGATGTTTATTTACCTATTTAGTTAAAATTGTATGTAACTTAAAAATAAAATGTGAAACATTCTCAATTTTTTTTAAATAGATAATGGTACAGAATGTTATCATGTTGCATCCTATTTTTTAAAATATTTTTGTATTTGTAAATAATGTAAGTTTTAAAACTTGAGAAAAGTACCAATGATGGGATTTTTTTTTAAAAAAAATATCTGTTTAAACTTGAGAACCCTACTAATGAAACTTGGCCAACTAGTGATCAAACTTGAATAATGACCAAATTTCACCCGTGCAACCAAAAAGTTTAGAAAAAAAAAATCAAGTTTCAATAGGCAAACCACCATCTCGTGTAAATAAGAAATGTTAATAAGAACAGACACAATGTTACAACAAGCAAAAAAGTAAGGTTCACATGCACATTCCCAAGGTTCTATGCGAAAAATGGAGGATGAACCTCATGATGCAAGCAAGAAAAAATTTTCGAGAACAAATTCAAAATCCGCGTATGCATTGCCGAGGTTCCATGCGAAAAATAGGAACTCACCTTCTTCTCCGGTTCCGTCAAGTCCTCACGTCATGTTCCAAGCTTTGGGTTGGAGGCAAGTTTTCGATTCGACGGTTTCGGATCTAGCCAAGATAGAGTTTTGGTGTTGGGAAAAGGGAGAAGACTCCTCCCACGTATTTGTGTTCTGATTCTTTTTTTATACTGGTGTCCTTGACAAGGCAAACAACTAAATTCATCAATCAGAGGTAGCATGGTCATTGCAATACACTTTTGCACTTGAATTTGTATCTTTTTGTCTATGTTGTAATGGTGTATGTGGACAAATACAGCGAAACGGAGGGATTGGTATTTTTGCGATGTTCAGTCGATCCGATCCATCATGAAAAAAGGGGATGGATTAATTTTTTTTTAGCAAAGGGAATTGATTACTTTGATGGAGATCGAGTACATTGAGATATGGAGTATTATTCCCTTTAATCAGTTTAGTTTTGTTTAATGGGAGGGAAGGATGGACAGGCGCCGGCATCGGGTGGGTATAAATAGCAAATCGCTGGGCAGCGAGCGCTTCGTCTTCCTCCATCTCGCGCGCGCGCGCAAACCGTGGGTGGCTTTGCATCGATCTCTCCCTCCCTCTCGCTCGATCCTCCCCGCGCGCGCGCATGGCGTGGACAGGGGCGCTGCGGCTGCGGCTGCGGGAGGAGGAGGAGGAGGAGGCCACCTGCAAGGCGAGCGAGGACGCCGTCGCGGCGTTCGACGCCGGCAAGCCGCCGCCCTTCCGCATCGGCGACGTGCGCGCCGCCGTGCCGGCGCACTGCTGGCGGCGGTGCCCGTGGCGGTCGCTGTCGTACGTGGCGCGCGACGTGGGCGCGGTGGCGGCGCTGGCGGCGGACTGCTGGGCCGTGTGGCCGCTCTACTGGGCGGCGCAGGGCCTCATGTTCTGGGCGCTCTTCGTCCTCGGCCACGACTGTTATATACATACAGATACATGCATACATACATATTATACGTGCTCTTGTGCTCATACATATACATATACATATGCATATGCAGTGGGCACGGGAGCTTCTCCGACAGTGCGACGCTCAACAGCGTGGTGGGCCCCCTGCTGCACTCCTTCATCCTCGTCCCCTACCATGGATGGTAATGGTACCACTCATTAGTCATTAGCCTTAATCGCTCCTATTTGTATTCATCACCGAGCTCCATCTTCTTTGTGTATATATCCTCGTCCTCATTGAAAAATAAGACTCTCCCTACATTTTTAAATAGCGTGCGGTCGTTTTAGATTTGTCGTAGGTTAAACTTTTAAAACTTTGGTTTTAGATTTGTCATAGGCCAAAATTACTTTCTGAACACTATATCGACGTCTAAAACGACTTATTTTTCTAATGGAGGAAGGATGTATATAGAAATATGAATTGACCCACATTATTGAAGTCAATTGATCGCCTATCTAGCTTTCCTCATCTTAATTAAAGGATTCATTCATATACCTACATCTACGTACATACTACGACTGGGGTAATGTTGTTTAAAACTAAACGGGGGAGGATCAGGAGGTACATAAAGGAACGTGTCTGTGATAATCTGCAAGCTAGGTACTCCCTCCGTCCCTAATTATAGGTCGTTTGACTTTTTTGACACTAAGTTTGACCGGCTCGTCTTATTCAAAAAATTTGCAAAAATTCAAAAAATTCCAACTCATACTTAAAGTATATTATATGCTAAACGAAATCATAGTAAAAATAAATAATAATTCCGAAATTTTTTGAATAAGACGAGCCGGTCAAACTTGGTGTCAAAAAAGTCAAACGAACTATAATTTGGGACGGAGGGAGTAGCATGGTAACCGGGAACCAGATCCTCTGACTTACTATGCATAGGACAATGGATCAGTGACATGTAGGCCCTATATATGTGGGGCCCACATGCCAACGACACAACTGTAGAGGGCAATAAGTCAAAGGATTCCATTTCCAATAACCCGAGCATTCGTGCGCGCAATTAAATTTGTTGATGTACCATAATTGATACAATGATTTTTTTTCTTTTCGCTCGGATTAATATTTTTTTAACTTATTAGAGCATGAACAACAGGCTCTCTATCCTGCTCTGAAAAGCACTGTAGCACGAGCGGGAAGCAACGAAATTCAAAATTCTAGTGTCTGCGGGAGCGCTGCATGCAGCGATTACTGCTTAAGCAAGCCCGGTGATGAGGGGCCTGCTGCACATGCTCTTAGAGATAAGATGGTAGTTTTTGAGCATGAATCATGATGGAGAAGGAATGGATTAATCTTTCAATTACCTTCGACTTGTGTTTGTACTTTTTCAAGTGGTTTGTACTTGATCAGATACTTGTGTTTGCTTTGCTTTGCATGGTCCAAAGAATTACTCCCTTATATTACAGAAACTTAACGTTTGGACATTGGCATGGTCTTTGAATACAGCTTTGACCACTATTTATCATTGTAATTTATTTTAAAATCATAAAAAATGATATTGGCATAAATGCTTATCAAGAGGAATATATATGTATAACTTTCATATATTCAATTCAAATAGTTGAAAATATTTGCATAAGTAAAGTTTGTAAATACTTTGACTTAATTAGGACATGTCTAAATCGTCCATTTTTGTCATAAGTCCTTTGCTCCGCGGGCATCTAATATCTAGAATGTATGTTGCCTCTTGTTTCTCGTCTTGAGTCATTTTCTCCCAGGATTCTAATCTCTAGAACAATTTGATTTGCAGCTACTTCTGCGTAATAACTTCGTATAGCATACATTATACGAAGTTATACGACATCATAACAATCAATTTATAAAATCTTCTTTGCCTTTATTAAGATGAGACACGTGACAGCGGCGAGGATAGACATATCAGTTTTCTCATGCAACGGCTCTTGGACAGCCAATAGAAGACAAAAGAATTGGTCTGCTTGTGGGAGGGACTCCTCACAATCAAGCATTTCAAGCTATTGGCTGAAATCCACAAGCAGCTGTTGACACCCAAATTTGGCAGAAAATCGGATATTCAGAAAAGCCGAATATGTTAAGATGTATTGGGCTGAATTGGATTTGGGCCTTGTTGATGGTGGGAAGGAATACATGACAAAGCCGATGAAGGCGAGACTTCGGAAGAGATACAATCCGATCGGAGATGGCCCAGAAACAGTTCGTGACGGTATCGGTATTACAATAGTATAAATAGGGATTTAGAACCTCATAGAAAGGATCCAATCTACTACGCAATACACAAAACTCTCTCGAATCCGATCGACTCCGTCGAAAGGCTTCAACTCGCAGGTAGAGCTATCTCGATGGGATAATCGATTCTCTCCTTGTAACCCGTGTGTATGGCTGTATCAATTTGATCTCATGCACGCAAACCATGTTAGACTGTCTCGGGATTTGCCGATCTTTAACATGTTCTTGCATATTGCACTGTCTCGATTTAATCGATCTATAATATGTATTTACCTCGCAATGCCGATTATCGAATATCTTGCATGTTTTCCTTAAATCCGATGTATGCGACTGTCTCGTTAAATCGATCTTGCGTACCTCTTGTTTAGGGTTCGGTATGACCAGATGTTCTTCGATTAGTATTGTCTTATCACTCAATATAAAACTGATAAACCGATTTATTAGTTTATATCTAGTCTTGGATTTGAATACTGTCTTGGTCCGACCAATCTATTCGATCTTTTTCTCTGATTTGATCTAATATTTCGATTTAGAGGCTTAATATTGATATTAATAAAAATACCAAAAAGAAACAAGATTCGTGTTTAAAGTGCTTATTTGAACCTACTTGTTCTATCGGATTTAAGCCGATAGATGTCATAATCGGTTTGTTTAGAGCCGATTACAAATAACCTGATCTGGCTAAATCAAAAAGCCGATTAGGCTTATATTACTGACAATCTTCTCCTTATTGATTCACAGGTCAAATCAATTGGCACGCTTGGTTTGAGTTGCGACGCGATCACCGAATCGACGCTTCTGCACGTGTGTTTGCGAAAACCCACGTTTTCGTGTCAACACACTTTTTGGCACGCCTGGTGGGACCCCAACAATCGAATCCGACAAGATGACACGCACCGATGCCGAAGCAGCAGTGGAGGCGCTCAAGCACGCTGCTGAACCAGTGACGTTTGACGAACTGAGCCCAGATCAGAAAAAAGAAATTGAAGATAGGCTCGCGGAGATCCATGAAGAAAACAAGAAAAGAATGTTAACCGGCTATCGAATCCAAAAATGGGGTAGTAGTTGAAAATTGATGTGGAAAAGAAGGGGGATTTAGGAATTTTCCACTCTAAAGATGGTTAGCTTAGATTTTTGCCACTGGACCCACATGTCATAGACACAAGAGGATCCACATGTCATTGGCACCGGAGTAACAAATCCCCAAATACACTTCTCTAGGGTGGCCAATTCCTAAAATTTCCAGAAAAGAATGATGTCTTTTCCACATTAGCAGAAGCTTCTATTCCTGAGCATAACTGATAGCAATAGTTTGTCAACCCTTCCCAATGCAGAAGTCAAATTTTCATAGAATAATATATTTATAACTTCACATGTACCAGAGGAAGGCCATAAATGCGTTTGAACCAAGAAATAGAGTTAACTTAGTGTTATGCAGGATGAAGCTGATATTTCTTTTGCAATCTTTCAACCACGTGTCCTATAGGAACTGTTGGAACCAGAAGCCCTAAAGACTAGCTTCTGACCCTCGTTGATTCGCAATTTTGTTCGTTTCAGTTTGGTTGAGTCAAAAGTTAAGGACTTTTAAAAAAAAAATGAAAAGACTAAAAAATATCTATAAAATATTTTTAAAATCTTTGAAGAAAACACCACAAAGCACTTCAAAATTTTTACAAAATGCTATATTGAATGGTATGTACAAAAGTAACTAATTTTAACTCAACCGAATTAAACCGAACACCACCATGAATAAAAGAGGGCCAGATTTGTTTTGTAGTTGAGTTTTGTTTGGTGTGTCAGTAGAATTTAACTGTACGGATGAATGGTCAAATTTGTTAGTTGTTTCCAGATTCGAGAGTGGTTGATAAAAAGTGGCTTGTGGTGGGGGTCAAGGTGGTGGGAGCACCAACTTGTTGTCTCTGATTTCATGGAAGGCGTGATGACCGTCTGATATCCACGTGTATCCCATAACCTGACCTGCACAATTGGCGTTTTGCTTTTTTTTCAACCCCCCCCCCCCCCCCCCCTGTGGCATAGCCTCCGCTACGCTTCTTTAGAAGTGGTGTCGCATCGAGGTGAGATGCAACTAATAATTAATCCAGCTTTTATCTTCTTGTATCATTCAAATATGGTTAACAATAATCTACTAACCGAACATGCCTAAGGGGATTGCTATATGACTAACTGAAATCTCACTTAGGAATTGTGGTCATTTTGTTAGGGGAAACAATTGTGGTCATTGCTTTGTAAATATTTCGCTTGGTAGTTATTTTAAAGCTATGGAGAAGTTAAGCTTATGAAACTCTTTCTATTTTCTTTTTTCATCTACTTATAAAACTCCTTTTATTATCACGATACAATGCCCTTCTTATTTTTAGTTCATTTATCCAAAATATATCTGACACCACTGTTCTAAAAATCGGTATTACTCGGCGAGTACTCACCGAGTACTCGCTACTCGCCGCCCCACCGAGTCGAGAAGGACATCCTCCCCTTTTGTGTTCATGAAATTTGTGCCACTCTGCGCTATTGGGCAGACCTGTTTGCAGGTGACGATCAAAAAGTGCTTGCTCAGAGTGTGGAGGTGCTGATGAACACAGCTGCAGGTCTCCTGAGGATTTGCTCTTCACACAAACCTCGTCTCACCATGTGACGTCCATCTCCTCCTTCTCCATCTCCTCTGGCACAATGGAGCTTCGCTGATGGATGGTGCCGTCCCCCAACGCTGAAGACTTATTTCTAGCTACCTTGTTCCTTTTTAAGACTTTTATTTTGTCCTTTCGGCTTGCTCTAGTATGTCCTGTAACTTGTTTATCTGTTTTCCTTCGGTGGCCTTAGCGTGCCCTTAACCTTCTTCAGACATTGTTTCTATTTTCTAAAAGCAATGGAAATAGGGGTTTGCCCCCTTCTCGAAAAAAATTATTCTTTTAGTGATAGGTGATATACCCGTTGACAGCGAGGCGCTTGTGGTGACTTCATCAATCTCAAGATATACCGACCCAGTCTCTCAAAGGTGCTCATAGCAGTATGGTGCGCTTCCGTACGTTCATAGGGGTGAGCGCACGTGCGTGTATATGAACGTCTGCATTTGTACTGTGTTTCGAAAAAATATACATCCACATACTTTTTAAACCTAACCTAACCTAACAAATATTAACAACAAAAAATAAATATGATGCAAAATGAGTGATTTTCCTTTTGGGAATAGGCACCTAATGATTCACTTCAAAGAATACAAAAATTTTACACTTCAAACGGTAGAATTTTTGTGTAGTTTTTTTTGGAGGGGGGGTGGGGGGTATGAAGGGAGGAGGGTAAAATTAGAAGTGAGATGATGCAGATAGATAGGGGCATTTATTCAACTTCTGCTTCACCAAGAACGACGTGCAGCACTACGACACAAGGCGGATTGGTGCGGTATCGCCATGCCAGGTACTATATCTGTTGTGGCAGTGCCACACCAACCGCCCTGGCGTGGCAAGGCCACCACATGTAATGGCATGATAGTACGATTTAGCCCCACCATTATCTCTAGCGTTGAAAATAAATTCTAGGAGAATTTATTTTTAAGAGTAAATTGCATCACGGATACATGAAGTTGACATTAGTTTTCGCTTAGGTACAAGATCTCCAAAACAAGGCATTTTCACGCATGAAATTGGGTTTTGTATTATGGCAGATCCAAAGCGGTTTATGCAGAGTGGTTTGGTGACATGGCCCCTAGTCAACATTACACGTGGATTTTCATCACACATGGCATCTCTTCCTTTTTTTCGTCTCTCTTCACTCATTGACCTTCTCTCTCTATCTCTCTCCTCTCACACGGCACCGACCTGCCTCCACCCATCCACCACCGGCCGGCGCCGTCCCTCCTCGATCCCTCCCATCTCCTTCTATCCTCCCACCCGCCGGAGCAGCCCCAGCACCGCCACCGCCAGCCGCCGCCTCTTCCCTGCCGGAGCACCCCCAAGCTGCCTCCTCCTGGTGCTCTCTCTCTGCACGGCGACCGTCCGGCAACTATTGCACGTGGTAGCCAGTCGTGCTCTGCTCCGGCTGCTCAAGAAAGAGCTCAAGCGAGGGAATCCACCACCGCGCCGTGCTCTGCTCTGATCTGAAATCCACCACCGCGTAGGAATTAATCCGCTCCGATCTGATCCTGATGTTTCGCCGTGATTTTGCGCATTGCTAGGAAAAGCCATGGGTGCCGCCGCTGCTCACCATCGGTTGCCTCTCCCTCGCCACCAAGACGCAGCATGTCACCTCCATCTCCGTCGCCGACATCCAAGTGCAAACCCACTCACACAGTTATTTCGTTTCTTCTTCGCTGCGATTTCGTGGGAGATTTGATTTGATTTGCTGGCCATGGCCGATCTTCATGGGGGCATCGAGCTGCGGCGCCGCCACCTTCAGCCGCCTCTCGACATCCTCCTGCAGCCTCGGAGGCTTGGCGGCGCGGGAGGGCATGGCCACGGCGCGGATGCTAGCCGCAGCAGCATGGAAAGGAGAATGAGCTCGTTGCCGCTGGGAATTAGCAATGCAATTCTTACTAGCCTGCTTACTAGCAATGATCTGCATTCTAAGTTTCTAACGAAGAATGAAGAGATGGCTAATTTGATTTTTATGTGGAATTTTCATGCAACTTTCGGGTTTTCTTTTTTTCAAGATCTGAACTTTGGGACAAGAAATCCTTGCATGATTTTTTTTATTTTATTTATCCACGATTCGATTACTTAGCAAAATCCGAACGTTAAAAAAATGGATTTTTTATACGGATTGTATGCTTGGAAGACCCAATCATTAAAAAGAATAGAACTCTTAGTGTTCACAAAATATGAATATCACCCGTAATTATTTTTTATATATATTTTCTGCATGCAGTGCGCTTGCATGCATCAATAGCATGGGCTACCGGCATTTGGTGATGTGTCATTGTGACTTAAAGTGCCACGACATGAAACCACCCTATGCATACCGTTTTGGAATGTCTGGTTTCAAACTTCATGTATCTAAGCGAACTTCATGTATCTAAGCGAGAAGTGGTGCCAACTTTATGTATTTGCGGTGCAATTTACTCTATTTTTAAAATTTATATATAGTCCTATATACTATAGGGCTTAAAATAGCCTCCCCTCATGGTGGGCACATCACCTATATTTTCCTCGTCCGTCCAATCGCGATCTCCCGTCCCATCCGCGTCCACCTGTCCTACGGAAACGTTTTTGAAAAAAAATACATTTTACTTAAATCAACCAGCCGTCCAGGGGACACACTCATATGCTTTTGCAAACACACCCCTCGGCTTTATTGTTTCATATTTAGACCCTCCGCTCTAAGGGCAAGTCTAATGGGGGAAACCCATTCCCTTCCCACCCATTCAAATTGGTAAATCTAGTTTATTTTTTCCCCATCCGTTGTCTATTTGTTACTTTTTTGATATCCAATATTATTGATCTATTTTATTTGAACAATGTTGGGATGGGAATGGGAGGTGCTTGAGCTCCTCCATTAGCCTTGCCCTCAGTTCCCCCACCCCACCCCACCCCACCCCATCCCGCATCTCCCCCTCGCAGTCGTAGCCAATCCCCACTCGGCCGCCCGCCTCCTCCCCTCTCCTGTGGTCCTGCCACCGCCGCCGCCACCGCCACCATCCTCATCTCCCTACCATGAGCTGAGGAGGAATAGCTAAAGAGGAAGAAGGAGAATTACAAGAACGGACACGATTTCTCTGTACCGGTTCAGTTATGTAAATCCAATGGCGCCGGGGAAGTTTCGTACTTACTGTAAATGTCATCTTTTGTCGCCTTGCCGCCTGCGTGCGATGAACGCTCGGAATGAGCTGTAATCCACTCCTTAAATAGACCGTAGAGGGCATCATTTGAAGCAAGCTAGTATTAAAAACCGAATATTCCTTTCGATCTATCTATCAATCTCACCTACTCTCAGATATTTCTCTCGTTCTCATCTCCTTTTCTGTTACTGATTCCTTTACTCACCCCCTGTTCTTCACTGAATCTCTGAGTCTCACTCCTCTTCTACTTCAAATCCTGACATATTGGTATCAAAGCCAACGATTCTCGACCTGAAATCTGGGGAAACCCGCAGGATCAGGGTTCAAGAACTAGTTTCTTGGGTAAAATTCCTCAACTCCTTCCGGTTTCCTCTCAGATTTTGGTTTTGGGGCAAGGTGAGGAAGATTGGGTGGCGCAGCACATCGCTCGTGGTAAAGCCCACATCTTTTCTCTCTTCCCTTCCTGACGGTGCTGGATTTGTGACGGTTGGTGGCCAAGTGCCGATGTAAAATTCCTAAACAAGAAGGCACGGCGGTCAGTTTGTGCAGCCAAGACAAAACCCACCAGAACTGAGAATAGAAGCGAAGAAGAGGTGACTTATGCCACCAAGGAAGAGCTGGAGTTGCTTAGGAAGGATGTGGAAATCATTAAGCAGAATCAAGTGGAACAAGGGAAAAAAGTATATGGAGCAAAGTAAGAAACTTGATGAGATGCTAGAAACCTTGAAATCTGTTTTGCAGACCAAAAGCTCAGGAGAGACAAGTGCCAGGGGAGCCTCTGAAAATCAGGAGGTCACTCTGCATACTTCGTCCACATAAAATGCAAACTTGAGGAGCAATGAGGAAGGAGCTGAAGCCAGCGTTGCGGGTCGTGGACTAAGCACTCCTGTACTTCTAGCAAATACAGCACCACCACTGTTACCCACCCCTAAGACACACCTGAACAAGGCAAAACCCAATGAATCAACTGCAGAGGTTGCTAAGGATCTTGATGGAGAAAATGTTCCAAAAAATGTAGTAGATGTGGAGAATTTTCATAGGAGCATAATAGAAGGACCTTATTTGATCTTTCTAGAGTTTAATGATAAGCATGTTGTCATGACCCTGGTGTCTCCACATAGAATCCAACGTCATGAGACGATACCAGTCCCGTAGCTAGTATCTCATGATGGACAATTGGGTAGGTATCATTACAAATGCAAACATTAACTAATAAAGTAACAGTCTAAGGGTACGAAGGTAGCAACATCTGCTTATTACAATAAGACAGATAACCCTGCTCAACATTACCAAATATTAAGAATGAATAAAAAGAATATTAGAGTAGCAGAAACCTTCAGCAACGATATCCAATAATTGACCCAGACACCCACGGCTAGTCCTGCGCACCTGAGTTCGGACCCTCCTAGTCCTGATCAGACTCGCAAACTGAATAACAAAATTATCTGCGATAGATATAATGAGTACGCGGCTACCTAGCAAGCAAACCTTAACAATGTATGCAAAGGCAAAGGATGGAAAAAAACTATTTTACACCAAAACCTATTTACTAATCAAGTTTTAGTAAATAAGTTATAATTGGTTGAATGCATGAATGGATAATCTCAAATCATAAAAAGAAGGTGCGTCATCGCACCAGGCCAATCCCAGCCTACACTAGTCAAGTTTAATTATTAAACAGATGAGTTCTAACATTGTGTGACCTCCTACCCCGTCCATGACCGTGGACACGGCTGCCATGCCAGTTTTAAGTCTACAGAGTGTGTACACTTTTCCCACAAGCCCCGTCTCATCCCGAAGGAGATACAATACAAGGTCGTTTCAGTCTATTACGCCTACCACTTCGCCTGCCCTTTCTTTAAGATTTCCTGGTTCCGCCGGTACCCGCCGCGGTAGGGCGCCTAGTACTTCTAGGTACCACCCGGGGTCGTTCCCCATTTAAGCCATTCGGTTAGCGAGCCTTCCCCTAATGCAAAAGTATCGAACCATAACCGGCCAGCCTACGAGCGAGCGGTTAGTAGGTTTCGTAGGGTACTAAGCCAGGACCGAAGGCACAAGTGGGTGTACTGTTTGGTTTGGTCTAGATAAATCACAAGTATACGGTCCTTAGTAGAGGAGTCCTCCATAACAACAGCCACAAGCCAAGATACCACCTCTTCTTGGTCTCCCCTAACAACTACACTAGATTGCTTTTAGTTGATTAGGGTTTAATCCAACACCATCACAAAGCCTTCGCTTCATAAAGTCACAGTTCATAGTGAAACCCAGTGCAAACTACACTTCTATTCAAGGATAGGCTAGGGAAAATAATAACAGTCTAGAACACATTAATACAAGATTAATGTGTATAGGAACTCACACCCTGGTCTAAATGAATGCAATCAATTTATAATGAATAAATGACAGTTCAGATTATAAAATTAGGACGCAAACATGTAATCATGCTTGCCAGGTACTACGGTCGCACGTTTCTCGAGAAATTATCGGTGGCCTCGGCCTCATGTCTTCAACAGCAACATCTCCGTTAGAACCCGAGTCTCGATGATCCTTCATGAAATCGTCGGTGACACCTTAGTGCAAAACTGAGTCTTCATGTTCTTCCGGGAAGTTATCGACACCCATGGCTCCAGCGTCACCGACGACGACGTCCTAACCCATCCCTTGGTCTTGACGATCTTCTGAGAATCTATCGACACTAACGACTCTGGTAAAAATACTGGTATGGTCTATACACAAATTGAGATGCAAACAAACAAACAACAACAAACAAATTTAAGAAAAATACCAAATAAATACAGTTGTTAGAATAGATTGAAAGAAGAGTAAGAAAATTGGGTTGGAGTGATTTGGAGCTACGAATTGGAGGTACAAAAAGATGAAGCGGCACTGTTCACTGTGAATAGTAATGGGCTGGGAATTTTGGCCGGGCCGAGAGGTAAAAGGGAGTATGTCGGTTGGGATCAAGAGATAGGAAGGAATCCGTTTGGATTGTCCAATTTGGCCATAGATAGAGTCCAATTGGGATGGCTAGCTCGGTTAGGTATGTGACAGCGAAATTGGTTCGGCACGTGCTCAAATAGACTTGGTCTCTATGTCCAAGTTGGAACGGTTCAGCGAGAAGGTGGATGGACCGTTGGCTCGACTAGGGTTGAGATTAAGGGTCGACTGGGATTAGGGTTTTGGTCGAGTAGGTTCAAGAGAGAGGAGAAGAGAGATGAGAGTTTTGAACCGGAATATTGTTTTGGAACCTTGTAAATTGTAATGAAAATAATAATAAAACATATTTTTATATGAAATTAATTGTTTGAAAATTTCAAGGTTTTTCATGTAAGAGTAAATAAATTTTAATTTTCTTTTTAAATAAAACATGTGACGCATAATAATTTTATTAAGTCGTCACACATGTTGATCCATGGGTCAATAAGGCAGAGAAGTATTTTGTCTTGGCTCAAGTTCCTAAGGACAAGTGGGTTTGCCTATCCACACTCTACTTTGTGGACAAGGCAGAGGAATGGTTTGAGAGCACTGAGATTAAAACTGAGACGCTAGATTGGGCTTAATTATGTTGATTACTCGACAGAAGGTTCAAAGATCGATCTGACTGTGATGCAATTGCCTATTTCATGCATTAAAGCAAACTAGGTCAGTGGAGGATTATGTTGACAATTTTGAAAGAGCTATGGGGCAGGTCAAAAGAATCAATCCAGAACTTTCGGAAGAATATTTTATGGGAAGCTTTCTGACTGGGTTGCAGGATTATAAGAAACGCCATGCTCAGCTACCATATCCTAAGGACCATGGGGATGCTTATTGGATAGCCAGGCACTTGAAACAATCGAACCCTTACAAGAAAAGCTTCAGTACTAGCAGCTCTTATTCCAGTCATGAAAGCTACAAGAGCACTGACACAGGCAATGCAATTCGGAAGGCCATAGCCACAGAAGGCAACAAGGCCACCAATGAAAACAAAAAGGATGGTGCCACTAATGATAAGTGCTTCAAGTGTGGAGAGAAGTGGTTCCCAGGCCACAGACAGCAGTATAAAGCAAATCAACAATTGAAAGCACTTACTGTGGTGAAAGAAGAGACACCACATGAAAATCGTTGAATAGTGACGGGTGACAACCACCAACGGTGACGGGTTTCACACCCGTCACCTAGGACGGGTCACTGATGTGTCACCATCAGTGATGGTGAGAAACCGTCACCAAAGATAATCATTAGAGACGGGTCTCCATGGAACCCATCACTTATCTTTCATTCCTAGATGTCCTGAGGGTGCCTTGGGCCTGGGTACCCTACAACCATAATAGGTGACGACTTAATTACTGTAATACCCTGGGCCATTGTGATAAGACGCTCGTTTGGACCATGTGGATTAGTAGTGGTGGAATAGTACCACCTTGCTAGTTTTGAGTGAGTTGTATCAGTATATAAGGCATGTTTGGTCCAATCATAGCACCCTGGGTAAACCCTTTTGGATGAAGCGAGACTGAAAGTCCAAGTGTGGTGCAATGCATGCATGGGCCAGCCCCATAGGTGGGCTAGGCTCTAACCGAATTTGAGCCAGGGTGTTAAAAATGGTATCATAGCATCAACCCTTGTTGTGTGGGCCATGTGGGCTTAGTTGCATGGCATATTGCGCATGGGCGTGTGAGCCAGGATGGTCACACGACATGGCATATGGGCCAGCACTAGACACATGGGCGCATATCGGGGGAGGTCCTGGACATATGCCGCATGTGCGGTGTGCTGTGTGCTAACGAGGACATCAGCCCATTAAGGGGGTGAGTGTAATACCCGGACCATTGTGATGAGAGGCCCGTTTGGCCCATGTGGATTGATAGTGGTGGAATAGTGCCACCTTACTAGTCTTGAGAGAGTTATACCAGTATATAAGAGGCCTATTAGGTCCAAACATAACACCACGGGTTAACCCTTTTGGACAAAGTGAAGACGAAAGCTCAAGTTGGTGCTATGCATGCGTGGGCCAACCCCGTAGATGGGCTGGGTTCTAAGCGAATTTGGGTCAGGGTGTTACATCCTCATAACTAAAACTCCACTTGAGGGACATGCTGATTTTCGCAGTCACCCGAGGGTGATCTAGACCATACACTCGCACAGGCTGTCAACCTAGGGGTAGCTAGCACACAACGGGAGTGTCACCCCTGGAACACGATGATAGGGTAAGAAGATGTGACATCCTAATAAAATTATTAGAATGTCCCAAGTTCTTTTCAAAATGAAACTAAAGTAAAAATGAATTTAATTATTTAACTAACATAAAAAACCCATTTATTTTGTAACTATCTGGAGTATATTAGGATAAAGATCAGCTACCAACAAAAGAGCCACCTGTGACTCGTGCGGCAACTAGGGTTCCCTAGTCGCCGCCGCCACCGCTGGCCGCCGTCTCCACCCCCACGCCACCCACCGCCCCTACCCCGGCGCCGCCTGCCACCCTCGATGCGGCCGCCGCCTCCGCCGCGGGCCGCAGTCTTCGCCCCCGACGCCGTCCGCCGCCCCCCGACACGGCCGCCACCTCCGTCTCCGACACCGACGCCTCCGTCCCGACGCCGCCGCCGCCTCCTCCCCAGCCCCCGCCGTCGCCCCAGCCCCCGCCACCGGCCACCGTCGGGATGGGGTAGCACCAGGCCGTGCTGCCGCCGTGGATATCACTGCCGCCGGCGGTGCCAGCCTCCCGGCCCTCGACCCATCGCCGCCGACCTCCTGTCGCCACCGCGTCCATTGGGATGGGATAGCCATGGGCCCATCCTCGTCCCCAGCACGTTTCCACTGTCGTTAACACCGCCACCGCCGGTGGCCGCCTCCGCAGACGACGCCGGGGGTCCCTGCCTTCCCCTGCTGGCATTGTCTCGTCACCGTTGGCCTCCGGTCGTCGCCGTGTCTGCCGGGAGGGGTTCCCCTTCTCCAGCGTGGGCGAAAATGACGTTTCCCTCCTGTCAGCTCCCTCCGCCGCCGGCGAGGGATCCCGCCATCCCCCTCCGATCGTGCCTCAAGACAAGGCCTTCGTATCTCCAAATCGTCTCCAGATCTGCCTGAGCTGAGGCTTCCCGCCGTCGCGTCATCTTTAACCTTCCTGCTGTTGGCGATGTCGATCCGTCACCTCGACTGGTTTCCACTGCTAGAGATGCCGCTCTTCGCGGGTGTGCCAGGATCCGCCTCCCTCGCCCAAACGCGCTAGTTGATTCGCTGTCTGGCTCTCATGCCTTGCGAACGCGTGCGATTGCTAAGTGGATTTACTCTGACACGTCCCATCCGACCGCTGCTCATCGCCATTACTTCTCTCCGGCTGCGGGTGACAAGGATTGGTGGGTGGTTAGGCCCAAGAATTGGTGGCGTACCTCCTGGGGCCGAAATCAACGCGTGGAGTCAACCCGCAGGCCAGCGGGCGCTCTTCCCTCCCAGCCGTCCGGTCGTCGGTGCCTCAGGTGCCTTGCGCGTGGTCACTACATCAAGGATTGCCGCGATCCCATCAAATGCAGGCGTTGTCGACGCAACGGACACCTCGCTCGTCAATGCAGGGCTCCATTTTAGGCTCTTCCCCTTAGGAGCTCCACTAGTCCCCACCTCCTTCCAACTCCTGTTCCTCCCTGCTTGGCTTTGGTTGGCCGCGTCTTGGCACGCCGGCCTCGCCGCGCCGAAAGCGTGGTCCTCTTGAACGGCATCATGAAGGAGCAGTTGCACCAGGCCTCGGGTCAGTGGGCCATCGTGTTTTTCTCGGGCATCGCCCGTGCAAGAAGATGGTGTTATCCTCGGTGCGCTTCGCTGCGATGAAGGCCGCCAACTGCTGCTACCAAGATGTCGCCATCTCCTGCCATGAACCAGAGGATTTCCTAGCTCGCTTCAAGACGGTTGAGTAGCTTGACTGGGCGGTTGCTGCGGGACGTTTTGCGCATGCCAACATCGATATTCAATTTAGGCCTTGGCGTCCTCGCCCCGCGTGCCCGCCAGTGCCTCTGTCCTTTAGGGTGCGGCTTTGCCTGGAGGGCGTGCCTATGCATGCCTGGTGCATGAAAGTCACCGAGAGCATCGTCGGCTCCGCTTGCGTCCTCCAGTGCGTCGAAGAAACCTCCCTCTGCCTTGAAGACAACAACACATTCAACGTGTGGGCATGGATAGCTGACCCTGACTCCATTCCGCTGTCCCAACGCCTGCTCATCGCTGGTGATGCTTCGGTTGTCACCGATGAGGCTAGCCCTGGTAGTGCGGCTGCACCAAGCCTAATGGAGTTCACGCCTTTCGATGTCATCATCCATCTTGACATTATCGAGGCCGTCGACGTCGAGAATGCCACCGTCAGCATCTTTTCCTTCGATTGGGACCCAGGGCACCTTGACACCGGCAGGCGTCGACCGCAGCGTGATCCAACGCTACCACCGCGGGACATGCGCCGCCCAGTTGATAGGGCCGACGCTTAGGGTGGCCGGCGTCACCTCTCACGCTCTCACCGTCCGATGCCGGATCATTCTGCCGACTCGCGCCGAGTGGCTGAAAGCGGCGGTGCCATGAAGACTCCATGCGGGGACGCCACCAGAGGAAGGATGATGCTAGTCCAAGCCACCGTCGTCACACCCCATTTCGGCATGGCTCCCCTACGCCGGCAACGCCACTGCCATCGTCCGGCCACCTCCTAGAGCCGCCCAATGTCGCCTCCCTGCTGCCCGAGAACAGAGGCGACGGCGCGGCTCTCGTGCCTTCGGCAGTGCTCTAGGATGTCGACGCAATCATCCCCCCGGAGGACTCTGACCCACTACGTCGCCGGGCTTTGAGCTCTACCTCTTTGCTGATGAAGATGTCAATGAGTCGCTTCCTCTGACCGTGCCTTTTCCTATCCCAGCTTCGCCCCCGGCTCAGGGCGTCCCCCCTGCGCTGGTAGAGGTATAGGAGGACACCCCGCACACTCCATTGGTCAAGTTCCAGAGTGAGCGCTTT
This sequence comes from Raddia distichophylla, assembly GCA_005191435.1. Taxonomy (NCBI): domain Eukaryota; kingdom Viridiplantae; phylum Streptophyta; class Magnoliopsida; order Poales; family Poaceae; genus Raddia; species Raddia distichophylla. The sequence goes on along the minus strand of SPJY01037201.1, from coordinate 1,067,694 downwards.
GTCGACAGTCTCTTCGCTTGCGCCTCGCCGCCGCTTCCTGGAGCTGCCGGCTCCCATCTCAGCCACGCTAGCCGTCGTCAAGAAGTGGGCGAGGGTGGTTCGCCCGACAGCGGCCCCACGCCGTAGCGCTCGCCTGGCAGCAAAGCCGACGACGCGATCGTCCTTGGAGGCCCACGCCAGGCAGATCATCGCCAAGGCGCTCAGCCCCCTCCTACCACGAAAGGTGTCGCCAATCTCCGATGACCCAGAAGCGGCGGACGTCGACATATCCTCCCTCCTCAGTACATCGGCGGCCACCCCGATCATCGTGGCTCTGGCCAAGCTCGCCGGAGTGACGATTGATAACACCGCTTCTTCGGTGCCGACCGGCGCGTCGCCGGCTGAGAGCGCTACGTGTTTGGCGCTGACTGTTCCCGGAGGCCCACGGTCCAATGGATAGCACGCCGCCCTCAATCATCTCATGGAATGTCCGTGGGCTTAGCTCCCGAGCTCGCCGAAGTGTTCTGCGATAGGTCGTCCACTCCTCTAGCTGAAATATCGTCTGCCTCTAGGAGACCAAACTTGCGATCTTCGACTCTTTCGCCGTTGTTGAATGCTTGGGTTAGCGCTTCGCGAGCTCCTTCGCCTTCCTTCCGGCCGACGGAACTAGGGGGTATACTTCTCGCCGTGGCTGGTGACATCTTCGGCATCTCTGAAGTCCACCTCTCCAATCACACGCTCTCCGCCATGATTACCTCCTTATGCGGCTTCTCTTGGCGCCTAACAACAGTGTACGGGTCACAGCAATGCCACGACAAGCTAACCTTTTTCCAAGACCTTAGGGGGATGGCCCCAGCGAGGGATACATGTTGGCTTGTCATCGGGGATTTCTACCTCATTCGAGCCGCAGCCGACAAGAGCAACTCCAACCTCTCCTACACTCTGATGAACGCTTTCCAGAGAGCTCTCGACTTCCTTGAGCTCTCCGAGTTACCCCTGTGTAACATCCTCATTTTCAAAATAATAAATTCATATGCATTGCATGGCATGAAAATTAATTCAAATTTAAAACTTTAAAAATGATTATGTTACTTACAAAATAAAAATAATTTCAACCCTAATTTGTTTTAAATAGTAAAAGAATATTTAAAATTTAAAAGAGGGCATGATGATTTATGTTCAAAATGACAAAATAAAAGTTACGATTTCATTTTAATTAGTTTGATTTGCAAATATTTATTTAAGGGCTTTCTTTTTTTGGCCAGAGGAAATATTTAGTTTCCCTTTTTTCTTTTCTCTCTCTTGTGAGTGGGACCCACCTCAGGGCATCCTCTCTCTTTCTCCCCCTCCTCTCCCCTGGCGCCACCCTCCTCCTCCTTTCCTATCTCTCTCTCCCTCTCTTTCCTTTTCTATTTCTTTCCTTTCCTCTCTCAAATCGAGTTGACCTCTATGTGAGAATCCTTTTCAAAATCAAATAACCAATTTGGAATTCGGCATGTTCCCAAATTAGGGGAGTTTCCCTGTTGCACTCCCCCATCCATCCATATAAACCTCTCTCCCGAGACTCTCTCTCCCCTTTCCGTCTTTCGTCGATTTCTTCGCGGGTAAGCCGTCTCTCTCAAATTCCTCGGAGGGTTGCCTCCAGTATCCCCTCAGTGATCCGTTCTGCCCCTCGGTTGCAGGAGAACGTCGCCGGAGCCGCCGGATTTTGTCGCCGGAGTCGACGTCGTCCACCTCGTCGACCCCGCCGTTCGCTGCTGTTAGTCGTCTCCTCAGCAGGGTAATTCCTAGTCCTTGTTGTCTTTGTTGTTCTCTAGACGCAGTAGGATCGATTGTTAGCCCTAGTTTTTGCAGTTGAGCCGTTCCCCTACAGTCCCCGTGGCCGTCGTCTCTCGCGTCGCCGGCCACCGTCGAGCCGCCGTCTCGGCTAGGTTCGGGCCAAACCAGTGCCGCCTCCGGCTTCCCCTCCCCTCTCTCTACCTCTCCCAAGCGCCGCCCTGCCCTAGCTCGCCGCTGGCCAGGCCGCCGCCGCCCAGCAGTGCCCGCGCCGCTACCGTGCCGTCGCCGCGCCGCCTCGCTCGCCGCCGAGCCGAGCCGTGGCTGCCATTGCTCTCCTCTCGCCGCCGC
>SPJY01037201.1:988340-1065426 GCA_005191435.1 Raddia distichophylla | reverse complement strand
CCCCGCCGACGCGCCGCCGCTCGCCGCCAATCGCCGCCGCCCGTGCCGTCCCCCACCTCCCCTGCTTCGGCTCAAGGAGGGAGAAGGCCGATTGGGCCGGCCTAGTTACACCCCCCCTCCATTTTCTATTTTCCTAATTTCCAGAAAATTTCCAAACTTCAAATATTTCTCTAAATTTCTATGTTGCTTGGATTTAGGTGAAACAAATTTTGTTAGGTTCACAAAATTGTCTAATATTTTTCATAAAAATTTGATACTATTTACTGCAATATTAATTTCTATGTAAATTCTTAAATTTGTACTGTTGTAGCATTTTTAATAAATAAAATATGTAAACCAATTTTGTAATTTTCTATATGCAGAATGCTGTTTACTGTAAATTTTGTACATGAATTGCATTCATATTAATTTCTGTATCTTCAGTTGATGATAATTTGTAATTCTTTTCGTTAGATTCGTCTGTCATTGATCATTCAGCTTCGTTTGCCAAGGTCCCTGCTGATCCAGTGTATCAAGGCAAGTTCATATTGATTTATTGCAATACCTACTGTTCCAACATGATTTTATTAGATTTTGCAAATGTATTGCTATGTTACTTGTACAATATTAATTGAATCTTAGGATTAGATAAAATCCTATGTATGCCACCTAAAATACCCTGTTCCTGCAAACCCTAGGTTAATACTACAATATGTTTAACAACCATCCCTATGTAGAATATTTGAAAACTCTGCTTAGCTTGGCCGTTGTAGATTTACTTTTATTTGTGTGATGCTATATTTATCTCTAAAATGTTTTGTGGGTGCAAAACTATGTTTTGTGCGATAGCAGGTGCTATCACACTGGGGGCAATGATCTTAGCAAGGTAGTGGGTGCTAACAAGGGTTTTCAAATATTTAAAACTTGAATTGGGGTGGAGGGTTGCCTGGTGGAGATTTCTCTTTTTAAAAACAAGGGCCCAGTGTGGGATCCACCCCCATTTCCCTAAGAACCGATTCCTTGCGGTCCCAAAGCTAAGTACAACAGTGCAGCCACGTCTCTCTATTATGGATAGGGTCTAGCTGAGTAGTCTTCGGACCTTTAGTTCAGGCATTCCACTGGCGGGAGTAGGAAATAGAGACCGACCACGTACTACCGGCTCAAGAGGGGGCTTCAGCCAACCGACGATACTGGCGCTGCGGTGGAATCCTTAGAGTGAATGTCTGGCTAGGGGAAGGTTGGTTAAAGGCTTTGTGGTGCTCTTTCTCCTTTGGGTGATTCCTAGATGAAAACACCTGGCGTGGGTAAAGCGTGCAAACTCTGCAGAGTTAAAACTTTCTAGAAAGCTATGCTCATGGTCAAGAGCGGACGACGGTGGCACAACTGCAATGGTACTTTTGATCTCTCCTCTCTTTTTATTTTTCGAAAAAGGGTGTTGCTATTCTGCAGTAGGTGCTGTGTGGATATGAGAAAACCACGGTTAGTACCATGAGATAGCCAGGTTTGGGCAAAACCGGTAGGTGCCGGCCTTTGAAAAAAAATAATTCAAATGTGTTCCTTTTTCAAAAAGTGCCTTTAACTTCTAGGACAATTTCTTTAAAATTGGCTTTACGCAAAATCAACCCTAGAGCCTAGAGCCTGCATTGCATTTAGTCAATTGGCTTGCGAGTATTATAAATAATACTCACCCTCGTGTTTTGGTCACAGGGCTGCATAATCCGACGAGCAATTCCCTCTTCTCAGCTGTGTTCCTTGGATGGTGAAGAATATGAAGAAGGCGACTTTGCTGATGGTGTGCAAGATGAAGATTATTAAGAATGCCTAGGGTGTCACCTACAGTTGCATGTGGGGAAGATTGTATCGTTGGGAACGATTGGATCTTATGATTTATTTTGTATTCGCACTATGTTTCCGTACTCTTGTAAGGCAATGTTGCCAAACTATTGTAATAAAGGTCGCACTCTAATGTACTCTTTTATTATTCGTAATAGCAATGATTCAAGTCTGTAAGTTCTGTGTGTACTAGCTACTTGATCCAGGGACTAGTACAGGTAAAGCACAACAGGGAACCGACTCGATTTTTGGGTCCCGACACCCTGCATGGACGCCGCTACACCTGGAGCAACAAGAGATCACCACCCGCACTCTCACGTATTGATCGCGCCTTTGGGAACCTCTAATGGAGATCCTTCTTCCATTCAGCGACCCTTCATGTACTTCCATCACTCATCTCGGATCATGCCCCATCCTGCTGTCCACGGTTTTGGAGTATCGACGCGTTCATTGCTTTCGGTTTGAAAACTTCTGGGTCACGCTTGACGGCTTCCATGACCCTGTCAAGTCTGCCTGGGACCGTCATGTTGCGTCTGACGACCCGTATCATTGGCTTCACACCAAGCTGGGACGGGTTGCCAAGGCCCTCTCCTCCTGGGCAAAGATTAAGGTGGGGGACCTCCCACTCCAGTTCATCGTTCAGAAAATCTTGGCCTTTATCGACCGGGCCCAGGAGCACCACCCTCTTAGCCCCCTGGAGAGTGGCCTTCGCCAGTCTATCAAGACTCATGCCCTTGGTCTTGCCGCCCTCATCAAAGCGCGTTACCGGCAATGCTCAAGGCTACAATGGATCAAGCTCGGGGATGCCAACACCAAGTTTTTCCACCTCAGGGCAAATGACAGGCGCAAAAAGAACTTCATCCACTCCCTGTAGACCCCGGGTGGAGTAGTTGTCTCCCATGAAGATAAGGAGGTTGAATGCCTCCGCGCCTTTTCCTCCCAGGTCGGTAGAACCTTCCAAAGGGCGACTTCTGTTAACTGGGATGGGCTCAACATTGTCCCCCAAGACTTCAGCGAGTTGGAGGCACCGTTCACTGATGACGAGATCAAGGACACGGTCTTCTCCCTTCTTAAGGAGAAAGCGCCCGGCCCGGACGGATTTACTGGCCTTTTCTACCGCTCATGCTAGGAGATCATCAGGATTGACGTCCTTTCCGTGTTCCATTACCTCTTTTAGGGTAGGCAGGAGAACTTCAGATTGCTCAACATGGCCAACATAGTCCTCATCCCCAAGAAGGAAGACTGTCACTCAGTTGCGGAGTACAGGCCAATCAACTTCACCCATAGTTTTGGAAAGCTATGTGCTAAGGTCCTCGCTAACTTCCTAGCGCCCCTGCTTGATGACACCATCTCACCTCATCAGAGCGCCTTCATCAAAAGAAGAAGCATCCAAGAAAATTTTCTATCCGCTCAGAACCTGGCAAGGGATCTCCATAGGAGGAAGATCCCGTCCTTCTTTTTGAAGCTAGACTTTGCCAAGGCTTCTGACTCTGTCCATTGGGAATTCCTTCTTGAGACGCTCTCCCGGATGGGCTTTGGCCACAGGTGGTGCAATTGGATTGCTACCATTCTTAGCACCGCATCCTCCTCGATCCTCATCAATGGAAAGCCAAGTCCCTACTTCTCCCATCGGCGGGGTGTTCATCAGGGGGACTCCATATCCCCCATGCTCTTCATCATCACCATGGATCCGATCCACAGGCTCCTCCAGGTGGCTGTTGACCAAGGCATAATCGGGAGGCTACCTGTGGGGAGAGGGGCAAACCTTAAGCTCTCCCTTTTTGCGGATGACGCCGCCCTCTTCCTCCCGTCCAGCCACGCCGACTTGGACACTACCTTCAGATTGCTTGACCTCTTTGGGAAGGCCTCCAGACTTGCCATCAACCTGGCAAAGTGCAGTGCCACCACGATTGCCTGCCGGGAGGAGCTGGCGGTTGGGATTCTGGACGGTTTTCCAGGGACGCGTGCCTTCATGCCTTGCACGTACCTCGGTCTGCCTCTTCACATTTGCCGCCTCCCCCCCGAAATCCTCCTTCTAGCCCATCGTCCAGAAAATACAGAGGCGGCTTGCCCCGTGGAAGGGCAGGCTACTCTCCAAGACCGGCCGTCTCACTCTTGTCAAGGCGATCTTGACCGCCATCCCAACATACTCGCTTGCCATCTTTCACCTGCCCAAGTGGGTAACCAAGCGCATGGACAGGCTTCGTAGAGCCTTCCTCTGGCGGGGGAAGGACACGGCCTCTGGAGGACGTTGCCCGGTCAACTGGCAAACCGTTTGTCGGCCAATGAATCTAGGAGGGCTTGGCATCCTTGACCTGTAGTGCTTTGGCAGGGCGCTTCAGCTTTGCTGGATCTGGCTTCAAAAAACCCCACGCCGGGGGTTGTGGGATGGAACCGCTGTGCCCTGCGATGCGACCGATGCTCAGCTCTTCAGAGCGGCCACGACAGTCTCGGTTGGTAATGGCACCTCAACTCACTTCTGGCTGGATCGCTGTCTAGACGGGACGGCCCTAGCACTTCTTGCCCCGACTGTATTCCACTCTGCTAGCACCAAGGACTACATGGTGGCCCAAGCCCTTCACCTCCACTCTTGGGTGTCGTCAATCGCCAACCTCCTGGACCAAGTAATCCTCATTGAGGTTGTTCTCCTGTGGTATAAAACTAACGAGGTTACTCTTCAACTGGACGCCCGTGACGTGGTCACGTGGAGCCATTCCAGAGACGGAGTCTATACAGCTGCTTCGGCGTCCCGTCTTCAGTCCCTGGGCAGCACTACTTGGAAACCCGCTTCGGTCATCTAGGATGCGCACGCGGAGCAAAAAACAAAGTTCTTTGCCTGGTCTCTCTGCCATCGCCGGATTAATACAACTGATGTCCTTGAGCGCAAGGGTTGGCCTCACAATCAGCACTATGTACTTTGTTACTCTCTTCCTGAGACGGCTGGGCATCTTTGCTCTACGTGTCCCTACTCCATCAGGGTTTGGGAGCAGATCCTCACCATGCGCAGGCTAGATGTTCCGTGCTCGACCCCTCTGTCATTCCTTAATTCTTGTTGGATGGTGAAATAATTGTCAGCCCGTTTGCAAATATTAGCAAAACGATTCTTTCTCTCTCGAACTTCAAGTTCATTCTTCTAAGTCAACTGTGCAAGGGTTCAACACGTGGATCCATGTGGCATTTCAATTTCTCGTTATTCATCAGAGTGAGCCATGTTTAGGTCTCTAATCAATGGCTCAAAATACTTGATGGTTTCGTGTACTCCTGGCAAACTGCTAGTATTTCTATGGTTGTATACTTGTAGACTGCATGTCCTCGACTGCTTGTTGGAATTTTTAATTCAATTTAAATGGGACAAATTCTTCTAACACAATTCTCTAGTATATAGAGATTGTGCGAGACCATGCTGTCATTGCACACATGTGGTACTATACGCTCCACTTTTAATCCCCAATGTCTTGCAATAGACACATATATAGGACCAGCTTGGAATGCATGGCCACATGATGTCATGATCCGTACATCATCCATCTAAAAATGCAGACATCACCCCCAAATACAAGCCAATAATCATCTGTAACAAAGACTGTCACTGCCAAGAAAAGCAAAATGTTCTAGCCAATCCAAGATGGGCAGTAAGGAGTGATTTTGCCAAATTGTTTCCTGTCATGATCTGTTGTTCCAAGCTGAAACTTATTGCAAAGACTTTTACATATCAGGATGCTACAAACAGAAAGCAGAAAGCATCTAGGTAAGAAAGAACAGCATGAGATGCATTGACCATAGCTTCAATGAACAATTACACTCAAGGTTTCATCATTTTCCATGGAAAAATTACACTCAGGTTTCCCTTTGAGATTCTGACGAATTGCAGAATATTCATGCTTTTACCAGGCCACAGCTCACCCATGGCATTTAGTTATTCAAACAAAATCCATGAGAACAATTGAGGCTGAACATGCAAAATCGATTTTCTCCTGCTGACAGAAAAAACACCACATACAAAATAGCATAACTTTTTTTTGCCGGGAAAAAAAGGTAGCATAACTTGAAAGGAGTACAAGCTCATGTCATCAGCCCAATCATCATGTATACTAATTACTCCTACATTGGCATCAATTCTGTCAGAACTCAGAATCATATGATGCCTGTTGCTGGAAATACAGGTGTACATGAATGCTTGGCAGTTGAGAGGCCACAATGCGAAGCCTACACAAGGCCTACAAGTGTGAACGGCCCAAGTCCAACGGTGCCTAAAACCCCCTAAACACAAAACCCTCTCTCCTCTCTTCTCTTCCACTAACCCTCGCCGAGTCGGCTTCCCATTCCCGTTCCTGCTCTTCTCGGCTCCCAATCTTTCTACTCCCAAATCGAAAAAGCATCGCGCGCTATCAAGTGCGGGATCTTTAGCCTAGGGTTTCCGTGCCACCACCCTCGTCGCCCATGGCCAGCGGCAGCGGCAGCGCCTCCGCCCCCGCCCCTGCCTCCACCTCCGCCGTCGCCGCCGCCAGCAAGACCGTGTATCAGATCTCAAGTTTTCTGAACATGTAACAAGTGTTTAGAGGAGAAGCTCTTTGGTTCTTCAGTTAATCGCTCAAGCAGCAACCGTAGTCAAAACAGAGGAAGCAGATGGACGACGGAGATTTATTCATACCGTTTCATTTATGAACATCGGACGGAGGGCTGGTGTCGCGTGTAGTATTTACTGCAGACGTCAAGTATTTACTATTCACCGTTAATTGTTTCACCTGTTGCGTCAGGTTTACCGTTGGGGATTTCATCCCACCTGCTGCATCATGTTAATCGTGGCCTATAAGAAGAGGCGTTGCGTTGTAATCAAGTAAGAAATGGAATATTCCAAGTACCTAATCTAAGCTCTCACCTACTCCGTCCCCAATTCTCTCAATCTCATCCCGATTTCAGATTCTTTCTTCCCCAAATTCTCAATTTCGCTCTGTAATTCTTGTCGGAATCTCTTGATTTCTGATTAATTGGTATCAAAGCCTAACTTCACTCCATTTTTAATGATAGCCAGTTGAAACATCATATTGGAAAAAGAGCAGGACCAAATGACAAGCTGCCCACTCATAGATGAAGGTAACATTATGCAGAAGTGCAAGCCTGCTCTCACACCATTGGTTGTTGGGAAGCTCACTCAGGAAGGCAGCAAAGCATCGAATGAGGAGTCAAGTATGTATAGGAGTGTGGTTGGAGCACTCCAATACTTAACCCTGACCAGACTAGATCTCTCGTATGCCGTGAATAAGGTCTGTCAGTTCCTCCACAGCCCAACTAAAGACCACTGGAGTGCTGTCAAGCGCATATTGAGATATGTTCAAGCCACCAAAGGTCTGGGTTTGAGGATCAAGAAGGATGGTGCTAGCACATTGAGTGTGTTTACAGACGTAGTTTGGGTTAGGTGCCCCGATGACGAGAGATCATAGAATGGCTTTGCAGTGTTCCTCGGTCCAAACATGGTCTCTTGGAGTTTAAAGAAACAGCAGACTATCTCAAGGTCGAGCACGGAAGCTGAGAACAAATCTATAGCCAATGCAACGGTTGAGCTCATATGGATACAGTCGTTGATGGAGTTGCGAATCTTCCGGCCGAGATCACCCATATTATGGTGCGATAACCTTGGTGCAAAATATCTCACATCTAACCTCATTCTGGGTCGCGGCCACAAGCCGACCATGACCTCCTGTGAGCCTATGTTGTTACATAGTCATTTATGGTTACACCAGGGCTAACCCCCTTTATATAGTAGAGGTCTGGCTAGAATCCGACTCCTACTCTAACCCAACCCTACCTTTCACAACTCAGAGTCTAATTGTATACACATATTCGACACTAACTTTTAACAAACTCCACCTTGGCGAATATGACATCCACCACCTTGAAATCATTGTACGTCTTGTGCGAACTCGTGTACCTGGACTCTAGGTGTTTCCTTTGCAATTCATGTCGAGCAGTCTGACGAGTCTCTCAGACCCACCACCTTTGGGAACAAACATTGCTTTTATGTGGACTCTTGCTTCTTGATGACTCCACCTGCAACAGTACTTCCTGTACCTAGAATTCTCAATTCCCCTGCAATTTGTACAACCTTGATGTCGTCGTCTCCCCGATCATCACAGCCTCGCTACCTTTTATGATCTTGACGGTCTTCCTATCTTCAACTTGGAACACCATCCCATCATATAAGGTTTTGAGCAAAATTAGATTCCTCCATAGTCCTCAACTCATGTTTCGCATTCCGAGGACTCCGGTCAACTCCGTCTTGCACTTAATCTTGATGGATCCTACTCCAATATGAAGATGTATGTGTCACCACCCAAGTAGACCGATTCAAAATCACTAGCAATGTACTAAGAAAACCACTTCTTATTGTATTGCATGAAGAATACCAACCGAATCTAACATCCACGCTCGGCTGCATATTTGATCCTCGAGATAATGCCATCGCCGTCGCTTTCCAAATCACTTTTAGCCAACTGCCACATAAGCACAAGTTCCCCCCTTTTGTCGGCTCAACCCTACCGACCACGGTTTGGCCAGCTCTCCACCGGTTTCACCGTGTGATTTGTCTGCCATCCAGAATAGATTCCCGGTCCCCTCGCCTAATCCGTTCTCCACCTTGAACAGATTTTCGACCTTACCGTTTGATCCCTTCTCCTCCTAGCACAGACCAATGCTGACTTCGCCGTTCAGCTAGCATGTCTGACCTTTCCGATCAAACCTCCATTAGCCTCCATGAGCACTCTCCTTCAGAAACCGCATATCATGCCTCGTTCTAAAACTTGCGCTCGAACCGACTGAACTTATGTGCAGATCTGAGTTTCCTTTGGTCTCACCAAATACTCTCTTATGGCCTTTAGATCATTTTGGTGAGGAACACCATCAATGTCTTGAATTTGAGCCTCAAAAGACCCGTATTTGTCTCAGTTTCCTCCTTTCAATTTTTCTCTTCTGTTCCGGAATTCGGTCGTCTTTTTCCTCAACTCGGGCTCCCAAGTGATTTCAGCCCGAACCCGCGAGTCGGCCTGGCTGAGCGTACCCCGGCCTGGTGCCCTGAAGGCAAGCCAGCCGGCCCACAGCAGCCTGCCACCACGCATGCAAACCAGCTGCGCTCCTGTGGCCCAGCTCCGCAGTCGCTCGCGCCCCGCCTGCAATGTTGCCTCCGCCTGGGCCTGCGCTGCGGCCTCTCCGCCTCCAGCCATTCAGCCCGTCAGTTCCCGCACTGCACCGTGTGTGCACAGCTGCACCCAACCGGCCAGCGGCCTAGCCGTGCACGTCTCCGAAGCCTTGTCCACGGCTAGGTTGGCATGCATGCCGATCAACGTGGAGTCCAATTCCTACAACTCAATAATATAAGATTGGAGCTTAAGCACCGAACGGCCAACACGTACGTGGCCCTCGCCATCATGCAAGCCTATTGCTTGGACTCCGTCTTCAACACGAGCATAGGAAACGTAGGGCACACCTCGAGCCATGCATCTCATGCACCAATAGGACCCACCAAGGACATCCATCGGCCGCTGACAAATCCCTGGAAAACTTCTCCATCTTCAGATCCAATCCTTGAGCCCTCGAGCACGCCACCGCACGCTCTCCACGCACGGCAACATGCCGCACCCTGGCCGAACATCCACGATACGGTATCCGACAGCAGTGCTGTGACACCGCCCCTGTGCAACGTTCGACAATACCGCTCCGATCCCTCCGGCTGTCTCGCCACGTCTTGTGGCCGGTTTGATTGCGAGCACTGAAGCCGCCTCTGCTTTGCGTTATCTTCGCCGGTTACATCGTCGACCCAATCACCACGTCTGGTCCGATTCTTGTCAACGGTAACCGCCGGACGGTCTAGGCCTAACCCGGAGTTTCCGACACCACCGATCGATTCGTCGATCGCCGACATGCTCCACCTTGCACCGAACCTGACGTTTTCCTTCAGCGCACGCGTGTATGCATAATTCCTCGCACCTCCTCTAGATCATCCGCATCATCAACCTCAGCTCTGATACCACATGCAAATTCGCAAGCTGATCCTAAGTAATCGATGTTAGAAAAATGGACGTGATGCGATCTAGAAACGACACCGGAGGCATGATATTTGGTAACGCAGTTCACCTCTCAGACTACATCTGCGGGGCTTGATTATGGGCGCTCCTCCCCAATCAACAAGGTCGGCCGCCGTGTGGGTCATGGTCATAAGCCGGCCACGACCACCTGCAAGCCTATGCCGCTACAAAGTCGTTCATGGTTACACCAGAGCCGCCCCCCTTTATATATTGGAGGCCCGGCTAGAGTCCAACTCCTACTCTAACCCAACCATGCCTTTTACAACTCAGAGTCCAACTGTAACCTACTTGTACACATATTCGACACCAACTTCTAACACTTTTTCACACACTAGTTAGTGTGCACGTGCAAAGCATGTTTGGTAATATATCGTAGGATAGAAATTGTAAACGTGCACGTACAAAGAACATCGGTCAAAAAATTTCCGTTCATAGTTTCATGTAATAATAATAATCCAAACACAACTCATGGTTTGATGCATCATGATGTAAAAAATGTCAACTAATAAACAAGGTTCCAGATATTGTAATCGGTAATAGATCGGTGAGGTACCTAGTAGGGATTAATCGGATTAATCGGGATTGATCAGATTAATCGGGATTGATCAAAAATTAATCGATGGACATTAATCAAAAAAAATATACACAAACATTACATGATCCTAGCATCATAGCAATACCAAATATTAGATTAAGGCATTAAGCATTGCTGCATTTCACTTGAGCATGATTCATGAACAAAGAGAGGCAGTGGAGAGCTAGGCAATAAGCATTACTACATTAAGCACTATTGCATTAATCGGAGAGCTAGGTAAAAAATTCATTGCATGACATCTATCATCTGTCATCTACTCATCTGTGTATGACTGCATTAAGGTATCACTGCATGCATTAAGGCATCACTGCTTCTGTGTTTCAACTATCAAGTATCAAGTTATCAACTATCAAAGTATCAAGCAATGAAGCAATCAAGCTGGCATACATGATGCTACTGCAGTACTGCCTACTATCATTTATTCACTTCACTGCTTAGGCAATCAACTACCAACTATCAAGCAATCAAGCAAATAGCAATGAACTATCGTCTACGGTCTATCAACTGTCAACTTCACTGCTCAGTGCTCACTGAGTCACTGCAGCGAGGGGAGGGACGATCGGAGATGAAGCTAGACAGTGGGGCGGCAACAAGAGATGCGGCGGTGGGAGGGACGACTGGAGAGGAAGCTAGGCGGTGGGGCGGCGACTGGAGATGCGGCGGTGGGAAGGGGGCCAGAGAGATGCGGCTGTGGGAGGGGGCCAGAGAGACGGCGGCGGTGAGAAGGGGATGCGGTGGTGGCTGCTGGAGGAGACGCGGCGGCGGCAGTAGATGCAACGGTAAGCCGGAGACTGGGAGAGGGAGACATACCTTCGGTTGTCACCTGACAACGACGGCGATGACCCACCGACGGTGGCGGCGACCCACCGGCGGCGGCAGCGGGATCTAGAGGAGACGCCCCCTCTGGATAACCCTAGAGTTAGTCAGACCACGAGACACGAGTGGGGGGTGGCTCGGCTGCTGCGCTGGGGTGTATTTTGTGGGCTAGGCCACATTAAACGGGCCGACTAATCGGTCAACTCCGATTTTTGATCGAGTTGACCCAGGCGATTTTCACTCGATTTGGGCCAAATCGAAGCGGTGGGCTGGCGTCTAGCTAGTAATCAGTGATTAATCGCTAATTTTTACCGATTTTTAGATTAGCATATGAAGACAATTAAAATAATATTAGATTCAAACTATAATTATGGTAAAAAATTCAGTACATCTCAAAACCAAAGAACAATTCAATACAAGAAAAATTGTTCACATCAACAGATCTCTATATACCATGTTTTTTGTGCTCTTCCCCTGAGGATTTATGTCATTCCTTGGCTTTGCCAAAACCCTTGTCGTATCTCTTGAAACACCTCCGGACAATGCAATATAAAGTTTTCCATATGCAAACACCGATGTGTTGTAATCTTGCAAATACGCTATGCAGTTTAGCTTCATGTTTAAGTGTCTCTTAAGCTAATTACTACCCCCTCCGTTTCTTTTTATAAGACGGAATTTGACTTGGCACAATGTACTAAACTATACTTTGACTCATGATTTCTCTTATTCTATATCATTCTTGATAACAAAATTATAATCATTGAAAAATACTTTCAAATATGAATCCAACGGTACCATTCTTTATGACAAAACTTATATATTATTGGACAAATTTTGGTCAAAGATTACAAAGTTTGGATCTTGTAAAGCATAGACACCTTATAAAAGGAAAAAACATGCAAAGCACATAACGGAGTATGAGCTAGGTGATATGAGGGAATGGACCGATGCACGTGCAAAGCACGTTGTTTTTTTATAGTATAGAACCATAAATGTTTAAATGTGTTGCCGGTGTGGAGATCAGGAGAGGGCACCGTGGAGATCGGCGAGGTCGTCATTGGCGCACGGCGAGGTCGTTGGCGGCGCTGGCGAGGGCGCTATGGAGATCGAGAGTCAGCGTCGATGGAGAGGGCGTAAGAGGCGCAGGGAGGGGCTTTGCATGAGAGGATTGTAATGGGCGTCGATGGTGAGGGCATGAGAGGTGCAGGGAGGGGCGCTGCTGAGAGGCTTGGAGCAGGGGATCGGGAGGAGTGGGGAGCTGCGTGGGTGGCACGGCGAGGTCATCAGTGGCGTTGGCGAGGGCGGTGTGGAGATCAGGAGAGGGCGCTGTGGAGATTGACGAGGTTGGCGGCTGTTGGATGATAAATATTTTTTTATGGGCCTATGTATAATTATTTGTGTGCTACTTAATTAATTGATTTGATTTTCATCAGAATTAATTAATTAAGCACACCTAATTTTGGATGCTCTAGAAGCTTCCAAATGGATAAGCATGTTGCTTTTTATCTGCTAATTGTGAGATCAACCAGCCGGAGATCTTTTGCTCCCTTTTCGGAGCTAACCCCAACAGCTTTTGGCTTGAATAAAAAGGACCGGCAGCTCACATGTGGGTAGGGCTGGAACTTTAGCTCGAGGCTCGCGAGTAACTCGGGCTTGGCTCGGTCCCAGGCTCGGCTCGGGCTCGGCTCGTTACAAAACGAGCACGAGCTGAGCAGACTTTCCAGCTCGTGACAACTTGCGAGCCGAGCCGAGCCTGAGGCGAGCTCGTTCGTGAGTGGCTCATGAGCTTTGCAATAAAATGCACATATGTCAGTGTCTTGATGGGTAATGGATTATGGTCTATGGACCAATTTAAGTTATTATGTGGATTATGGAGTATGAGCCATGGTTAAATGTTTCTGTTTTTAGATTATTATTTCTATTTATGCTTTCTTGTGTCACTATATAGCTTTATACTTGTATTGCTTATGTCAAATATCTTATTGTCATGTACTCATACATGCAAACTTGGTGTTTTTGAAGAACATGGCAAAAGCTCGCGAGCGCTCGCGAGCTGACTCGAGCTTTTCACGAGCCCGAGCCGAGCCGAGTTTTCAGCTCGTGTAATTTCACGAACACGAGCCGAGCTTCTTCACGAGCTCGGATGATTCGCGAGATTCGCGAGCCACGAACGAGCCTGAGCCAGCTCGCTCGAACTCGGCTCGTTTCCACCCCTACATGTGGGGGGGTTTTTGGGCCTCTCTCTTTCTCGGGCGCAACACATGAGGAGGAAGAATCAATCTGCTGCTGCGGCCGGAGCGAGAGGAAAAGAGAAATAGAAAAGGTGAGCCGGCAGAGGGGGGGACACCGGTGGGATCCGCCATCCTCTTCGTCCATCTCTCTCAGCTCTCTCATCTCCCTCCTCCCGTGACCCTCTCTCTCCCCTCGAAATCCCTCTCTCTCTTGACTTTCTCCTGCCCAACGAACAAGGAGGGGGAGGGGCGTCCACGCCGGCGTGTGCGTGCGCCGCCGCCTCCCCCACGACGTCGCCTGAGGCCGGCAGCGACCGGCGCGCCGCCGCCCGGTCTCGACCTCGCCATCGCCCAGCCGTTCCCCTCTCTAGGCCTGGCAGGCGCGCCGCCCCGCGGATCTTCTCCTCCGATGACAGCCGGCGAGCCGCCGCCCAGCTCACCACCATCCAGATCCACGACGCCACCGCCACGGCTCGAGCCTGTGCGCCGCGCCCGACCACCGCCTACACATCTACGGCCTCCAGGCGCGCCGCCGTCTCTCGCCGCCTCCACGCCGGCGTCGGGCGCGTCCGCGACGCCGCCGCCGTCGCGGCCACAAGCCAATGCCGCCGCACCCTGGCATGGGTGCGTCGCCGCTGACTCCGCCCCGATCTCCTCCGACCTGCGCGGCTGGCGAGCCGCGTCGCCATCTACCTTGCCGCCCAGGCCAGCGTGGCGCTGCCCGCGTCGCCGCCGGCCTCGCCGCGCATTCCCTCTGTCGCGAGCGCCGCCAGGCTTGCCGCTGGCCTCGCCGCCGTCGAGGCTGTGCCTCCCCTGCACCACCTCCGACTCCTGCGCCGACGGGCTCGGCCCACGCCGCCTCCGACCGCCGCGTCGGCGGGCGCCATTGCCGAAGGACTGCCGCCTAGCATCGCCGTGCTGCGTGGCCTCTGCCGCTACCGGCACAGACCCAATTTTCGTCCACGTCGTCGCCGGAGTTTAGGAAGGGAGGCGCCCCTCCTCGTTCTCCTTCAACCGCCGTCTACGTCGCCGGCGCCGCCCAGAACGCCACGACGCTGTCGCCTCTACGCCACCGGGCGCCGCGCCCCACCGGCCTGGGCACGCCGGCCATTCTCGCCGCGTGCTCCGGCACGGGCACGCCGGCCATTACCGCCGCTGCCGTCGTCTTCTACCCGCGCCACATCGTCGCCACCTCTGCCGGGCTGGGGGCGCCCCGACCATGAGAGCCACAGCCGTTGCTCCAATCTCCATGAGCGCTGCCTCCTCCGTCGCGCTACCCATGACGTCGCCGCCGTGCCGTCATGCGGGACGGCTGGAGCACGCTGCGCTCATCTATGCTAGTGGCGGGGGCAGCCGACGAGCCGCCACCACCTCCTCTCCCCACGAGCACGGCTGGCGACGCCCATGCCATCCTTCTCACCTGAGTGGCAGCGATGTGTCTCCCGCAGCTTGCGCAGCAGCGCAGTGGTGCCCATGCCCTCTCCAAGCAACAGCAGCGACGCGCGTGCTCTCTTGCCTTCGGCGTTGAAGTGCTACTCCAGACCGGCACTGCCTTTGCCTCGGTGACATTTGACCACGAGAGTGTGCGCCATCAGTAGACCGCCCATGTGTTGCCGCGAGCAACGCTGAGTTGGTGTAGCAGCTCCTGGCTCACGTGAAACTCCGGCTTGAGCGCGTGCTGGCTTTGACCCTGCCCTTGTGTGAGGCGCACTGCTGGTTTTTCAACCACGCCATACATACATGTACAAGCAGCTGAGTTCGTGACTAACTTCTTTTTTTTTTTGAAAACGGGCAGGAGAACTGCCTTGTATTAATAAACAAGACGGATTACAGGGTTGGGGGAGATACGGGCCCCTCCCCCGGGCCAGAGTAGCCTCAAACTAATTACAAAGGGGGCCCCTGCAGCCTCCCAAAGCCGCAGGTCATCGATCAGAAGGTCCTGAAACTTCTAGGGTTGTCTTTCGGCCTGCCGGAAGATTCGATTATTTCTCTCTAGCCAGATATGCCAAATAGTTGCTGCGACGGCAGAAAACACCTGCTTTGGAGATCCCTTCTGGACGATAGCGAGGGACCACCAGTCGGAAACAGAAGCGGTCGGAGGCCATCCTGACGGAACCAGTTGCGAAGTGTTGAACAGGCCTGCCAGCCAGTTCCAAGCGGAGCAGCTGAAGCGACACTGGAGGAAGAGATGCACCGGGGTTTGCAGGTTCCTCCTGCAGAGGGGGCAGAAGTAGTCGTTCGGCAAGTTGCGACGGAGCAGGGCATCGGCTGTAAAGACCCTGTTGTGCAGAAGCGTCCAGAGAAAGAATTTGCATTTGAAAGGGGTCCAAAGCTTCCATACCCTGTTGTGACTAACTTCTTGGACTAGACCAACGTATATGGCCCATGCATACATGTAAAAGCAGCTGCATGAAGAAAGAGTATATTTGCATGAAGAAAAGGTATATTTGCATGGTCCATGTGTACACGTGCATGTACATATATATGGCTGGGAATACGATGCCTCATCAAGACTCTCAAGCGAAGTATGTTCCGCTCATATGTCATTATGAAAACTTTAATTCCACGATGCCGGCTATAATGGTGAACACCCCGCCGAAGAAAAGATCGCTGAAAACGACGGCCGGTTTCTTATCTAGAACCGCGCACCGTCGTCTCCATCAAGCTGAAGACATAGCCAATGCGACACATCGTCCCGCTTGGCTGAACAAACCCCCAAAGGGGAATAAAACCCCAGGATGAACACCCTGCAAGGGAAAGGGACGAGAAAAGGTGTTCCTGATCATACACGACGGCTGGCCCCTGCGTGGGCTGTGCACCGTTGTCTCCATCAACCTGAAGACGACGACCGACGAACAAGAATGTATTCTTAACAACACGACGGTTGATCCCCTTCACGGGGTCACGCACCGTCGTCTACACCAAGCCGAAGACACGCGTGAACGCGCCGATGACGCCGTCAGGCTGTTCAAAACAACTCCAAGACAAGTGCCAGCCATGCACTCACCCTATCAAACAAACGTGACGCTTGACGACACAAGTTCAAGCTACACGGGCGGGCGCAGCCTAATATAAATGCTTTGCTAGGCATTCCACGGGCCTTGTTACCTCGTGGATTCTGCCGTCGCCAATTCAACATCGCCAACCAACCGCATAGCGAACCACAAATCAAGGAGAAGAAGAAGACAGTTTCGGTGGCCTAATCGGAGGTGTTCCACGTATCCATGCGCGGATGTAATTAACCGGGTGGCTTTCCGAGGCCCTCGGGATCTAGAACATCATAATTGTCTACCCTGTAAAGCCGAACAATGGCTAACGGCACAATCAAAATGATAATCGTGTTCTGTTTTATATAAACGGAATGTCGATGATTCGTTCTATATTTTTATGTGTTTCGTAAAATGCTCTGGCACACCCCGCAACGTTTTTTACGTCCTCTCGAGTGCGCTAAGGAAAAATTTGTGTGCATCACAGCGGCGGCGCACGGCGAGGCCATCGGCGGCGCTAGCGAGGGTGCTATGGAGATCAGGAGTCGGCATCGATGCCGAGGGCATGAGAGGCGCGGGACGGGGGCGGGGGATCAGGAAGCGTGGGGCGCTGCGTGGGTTGGTGGAGATTGGTAGGGTGGAAAGAACCACTTGTGAAATTGGACCGTTGGATCTGGGCGATGGATAGTTAGGATGGACCAATTTGGTGCAATCTAAGACACACTCGTTAAAGTTGTAAATTTGGATTTTGAACTGGAATAAAAAAATTTTAAAACTAAAATTTCAATTGAAATTGGAATTTGCATAAAAGAAATTTGGTTGAAAAGAGATAAAATATTTGTACGAATTTTTGGGATGTCATAATATTTTAGAAGTGCTGGCTTTCATTTAGTAGCTAATTTATTTCATCAGATTGTTTAACTCGTACGGGCAAATACTATGGATTATTTGTTTGTTAATTATACCATCCTTCTCCGATACATACGTTTGACATCAGCTCATAAATAGTGCTTGTTTCATACTCTAATGCTGCTAGGTACGGATTGTGCTATGTACGGATTGTAGACAGTAGTCCGATTTAATTTGGTTTCCTCACAATGGGATGAGGCTCTGAAATTACAGTTCTATATCCAATGAGATTGGTAAGGTGGAAAGAACCAATTGTGAAATTGGACTGTTCGATCTGGTCGATGGACCGTTAGGATGGATCAATTTGGTGCAATCTATGGAAAGCTCATCCATTATAAAGCAGTGTTTTTTTTGAAAAAGGGCCTTATCGCCCTACCTCCATTTCCATTAACCAGAAACGAAAGCAATACAAAAGTTTAGCCAAGCATTAAGGAAACTCCAACCGGACAAAAGACATAGAGGAGGTGAACAACAGCACCAGACTCTACGTCGCTTTAGCTCATACGACCAAAAGAGAGAAAAGACTGAACACTAACAGCAGGGAAAGCTAAATGACAAATACGACAAACATCACGCAAGCAGCAGATCAAACATCATCGCCCATCTTTGGCTTCAGCCCACTTGCTGTTTTGAAGATGCCGTCGATGCCCATCTCCAAGAGCTCTTTGTCATCAGCTTTTATCAAACCTGCCCAGTATTTCAAAAGAGAACAAATCATGTAAACCGCAGTCAGGGGATCCTTAACTTTCTTCCTGTCAAAACAGGATTGATTTCTCAGCAGCCATAACGCCCAACAGGTGGCCGCTAGGCCCATAAACCGCAGGCTCTTCCGACAAGGGATAATACAGCTTTCCCAAATCTTGTAATGTCTCAGATTTCTAGGAACCCAATCAATACCAGAATTAATGGCTAACACGCCCCAGGTCAACTCTGCAATGTGACACTCAAAGAATAGGTGATTTGTAGTTTCAACCTCTCTGCAGAACTCACAAATGGGATTACCCCCCCACCCTCTCTTCCTCAGCTGGTGTTTGGTAAGCAAAGAATTTTCTTTGAGTAACCAAACGAAAATTTTCACTTTCAAAGGAATCTTGCTTCTCCAGATACCCACCATCCTATCTTTCTTTTCATTTTTCGTACAGTGTTGGTAAACAGATTTTACATTGAATCTGCCTTTGTTGCTTAATAACCATTTCGAAGAGTCACTATTTTTTCTCAAACATACTGACTTAGCTTCTTTCACGATAGCCACCCACTGACTCTGATGTTCTTTAGTCATCCATCTCCTAAATTTGATGTCAAAGTTTTTTCCAAAACATTCAGCAACCGAAATCGATTGCTCCAAGCAAATTTTGTAAATCTCAGGGCATTTTTCTGAGAGAACCCAATTTCCCATCCATCTATCATTCCAGAAGCTAGTATTACAGCCATCCCCCACCTGTCTCAACCTGTTGTTTGTGTAAATATCTCTTATCTTTAACAAGTCAGACCAGATGGGAGAGTCAGTGTGTTTCCCTTTATACTGAGAAATCAGACCATTTTTAATGTATTTGGCCTGCACAATTTCTTGCCACATTCCTTCTTCCATCTCAAGTTTCCACCACCACTTGCATAAGAGACTCACATTCATCACCCTTAGGTTGGTCACCCCAAGACCCCCACTTTCTTTTGGTTTGGTGATTTTTTCCCATTTGCTCAAATGGTATCTTCTTTTTTCTTTAAAGGAATCCCAAAAGAAGGATCTTCTGAATTTGTCAATTTTATTAATAACCATTTTGGGCAACAGAAACATAGACATGGTATACAAAGGCACACTGGTCAAGCAAGCATTAATCAGGGTTAATCTCCCCCCTTTGGACAGAATTTTGCATTTCCAAGCACTTAATTTTTTCCTCACTTTACAAATCATATCTTCCCAATTCTCAACCAGATTCCTCTTATAGCTGACTGGCACCCCAAGATATTTGATAGGGAAGCTCCCTACCTGACAGTGAAACATATCAGCAACCTGTCTGGCTCTGTTCTCATTGCCATTAATTAATACTATTTCACTCTTGGCAAAATTAATTTTCAGACCAGACATCATCTCAAAAAGATGCAGCAACAACTTGGTGTAAAACAGATTTTTATGCTCATCTTTTAAAGTAATAATGGTATCATCTGCGTATTGCAGTACAGATATTCCATTTTGGACTAGATCATCAATCAGACCTGTGATTACTTTCTTCTGTTGTGCTATCTGAAACATTTTGCTCAAACAATCCACCACTATATTGAACAGATAAGGTGATAGGGGATCTCCCTGTCTCACCCCTCTCTTACTTAAAAACATTCCCCCTTGTTTCTCATTAACACAGATACTCAAGGTCCCTATGCTCAGCACCTGCCAAATCCACTTACACCATTCACTAGAAAAGCCCCTCCATTTTAAACATTGCATGAGAAAACCCCAATCCACCATGTCATAGGCTTTTTCAAAGTCTAACTTAAGGACTACCCCAGGGATTTTTTTGATTTTAGTGTGGTGAAGAATTTCAGCAAAGATAGGACACCATCCATTATGTTCCTCCCAGGTAAAAAAGCATTTTGACTTTTGCTAATGATCCTGCATACAACTGCTTCCAATCTTAAAGTCAAAGTCTTCGTCATCCATTTGTAAAAACTGTTCAACAAACATATAGGCCTGTACTGCTTAATGTTTTCTGCCTTATCCTTTTTGGGGAGCAGAATGATCACGCCATAATTCAGTCTACTCATATTGAACTTGTTTTTATGAAAACTTTCAAAACATTTTAGAGCATCCTCCTTTATAATATCCCAACATGCCTGATAAAATTCAATGGGCACTCCATCAGGGCCAGGAGCCTTGTTCTTGCACATTTTAAACAGGGAGTTTTTTATTTCATTCATGCTAAATGAGCACCTTAGCATCTCATTTTCTTGAGCTGACACCTTTTCTTTCTCACTCCACACATTATTTTTAATTCTAAAGCTACTTCCACTCCCTTTCCCAAACAGGGTTTTATAAAAATCAGTGGCATGACACAGAAGATTGTCATCCCCTTGAATAATGCAGCCATTGTCATTTAGAGTTTCAATGTTCTTTTTCCTTCTTCTACCATTGGCTATCATATGGAAGTATTTTGTGTTATTATCTCCTTGTAGCAGCCATTTGCTACGTGAATTTTGATACCAGTTTTTTTCTTCTTCCTCAAAGCTTTTGAGTAAATCTACCTCATATTCCATCTTTTCCTTTTTATCAGCCACGCTTAACACGTTGGCATCCTCTTTTTCCTCCAATGTTTTCAAGCCCTTCATAGCTTCTTCCCTTTGTCTTTTTCTTTTACCAAATAAGTCCGTCCCCCAGCCTTTTAAGGATTTCTTAACCCTCTTGATTTTCAGGAGGAAGATACTTAAAGGATCCATCACCCCAATGGGTTCACCCCAACTTCTGCTAACAACCTCCAAAAATCCCTCTTTCTGAATCCAGGCATTCTGAAATTTAAACTTTTTGGAAGTCACCATATCATCCACCCCAGCCTTGACAATTAAGGGATTGTGGTCAGAAAGCAGTCTCGCTGCCTTATGAATTTTGATCAAGTTAAAAGATCCTTCCCAGTCAAGACTAACAAGAATTCTATCTAATTTCTCTTTAGTGGGGACTATATGATTATTAGACCAAGTATACTGATCCCCATTATTACTTAATTCTTTTAGCGAATAAGCATCAATAATACCATTAAACAAATCAGAGTAATTGCTCAAAGAATGATTCTTGTTTTTGTCTTCCTTAAACCTCAAAATATTAAAATCGCCCCCCATTATTAGAGGAGCATCAATTTGTCTACAAAAATCATTCAGCTCTTTT
The DNA here is from genome assembly GCA_005191435.1 of Raddia distichophylla. Classification (NCBI taxonomy): domain Eukaryota; kingdom Viridiplantae; phylum Streptophyta; class Magnoliopsida; order Poales; family Poaceae; genus Raddia; species Raddia distichophylla. Next base: position 1,044,130 of record SPJY01037201.1, on the reverse strand, counting down.
AAGAAATCCCCTTTTTCATCTGGTTGAGCAGGGCCATAAACCCCAAGCACAGCCCATCTCTTTTTATTTTTCTTATCCCAGATGTTAAGCAAAATCATGTAATCCCCTTTTTTACAATTCAAAATTTCATACTCATTATCTTTGATACCCATCACAATGCCTCCAGATTTTCCCCTAGATGGAATCCAGTTCCATAAAAAGTAATTACTAGGGTCAAATCTGTTAAAGAACCTGTCCTCATATTGTATCCTTTGGGTCTCACAAAGGCACAGTATGTCTAACCTCTGTTCATATATTAGTTCTCTAATATATGAACTAAGACCTTTTTTATTGATACCCCTACAATTCCAAAACATAAGGTTGACTTTATCCATCATTTTTATGAGATATTATGTTTTTATTCCCCCTCTTTCTCGTTTCCTCATTCAATCGCTTTGTTCTCAAAGTTCTTGAATGGGATCTGGCAGCTAGATCTCTTAGCTGCAATTTCGACTTTCTTCTACAGCCCCTTCCAATAACAGGAGAAAAATCTTCTTCTATCTCATTATCCAACATGTCCCAATCAGTGTTTAACTCGATATCCCCACGTTTTGTATTAGCCTCATCGATATTAATACCTAAACTATTATTCTCTTTGACTTCTTTGTTTTCTTCACTTTTATTAGTCAACATCACTCTAGAAGCCTCCAGGGCTTTAAGAATCTCGATTTTTTTCCTCTCTTTTTTACTGATTTTAACACCTACTTTCTTAGCAAGCTGGACCATGTCCTCATTATAAAGCAGTGTATGTATGTATGTATGTATGTATGTATGTATATAGATAGATATAGATATAGATATAGATAGATATAGATACAGATTAGGTCGATGGAAAGCAAAACTTCGTTGCTTGGCCGCTTGTCAGCATTCACAAAATGTAAACGGAAAGCTTTATCCCAAGCCCCCAACAACTCCTCTTGCGCTTCCTTCTTCCATTTAGGCGGAGCCGAAGCTTCTCGATACATAAATTAATACAATAATTGATCTTTCTTTTTTTTTTCCTGACGATAATAAAACCAGTGGCCTGAACCTCATAAGTTGACCTGCAAAGGTAATTAACCATATGCTTCTAGCGCCATAACTTTGGTACTGATAGTACATAGGAGTAGTAAGAGGACTTTCCATCACAAATTCAACCAAGAGGACCTTTCCATCACGCTGGATAGGGAAGAGAACAAACAAAAAGTGCTTCTCGCGATCAGAGACAACGACGGGTGCACGTCGGTGTGGGGCCGCCTTTTGATATTGATCCCGGCCGAGAGAGGGTAAAGAATGAACGACTAATGATCTAAGTTCTCAACTGGAGGAAGCAAACATCGTTCATGAAGGGAATCACAATTGATGTACCGGCGTGAAAAGAGAATAGTTATCGCCATTGGCCGATCAATTCTCATCAAACCATGAGAGGTAACAAGTAGTTATACTCGAGATATGGCAAAAATTTAATTAAACGCCGAGTACCATCAACAAAAAAAGATGAAGTGTCTCTTGAGTCTTGGCCGATCAATTCTCATCAAATCGTGAGAGTTGAGTAAGTCGTCATACTCGAGATATGGCAAAAAGAGAGAGAAACAAGTAACCTCAAAAAACAAAACAAAAGAAGATTGTCATCAAACCATGTGAAATGAGTAGCACGTGAATATTCAGCATGAGTTGCCTCCTCTTGCCCCCAAAAAGTCATTGCAAAGTCGGGTTGATCAATTCCACGAGAGCGACATTGATCCATTCCACATCCACAAAACATCAACAAAACCATCCCATGGTCACCCATGGATGATGGACCATGGTTACTGCCACAAGCAAAAATAGGCCGCGCCACAGAACAGAGCTACGCTGATGTATGCACCATCAGTTGGATGCATCCATGCAGGCATGGTAAGATGCTGCTTATATTTATCTGCTTTGCGTGGTCAAAAGAAGCAATAGAAATGCGGTGAATTTTCCGCCGTTACCAGTAAGGGTGAACGAGACGACACCTTGTCTCCTAGTGACAGTAGGTCCTACACTCCCACTGGTGTGGCGGTGTGTAAAGGCCACTAGCTCGGGTGTTATAGTATTTCCTCCTCATCAGACGACTGAGATCGGGGAAAATCTCTGTCGACAGGACATACCGTGGAATTCTTCTCACAATTCGTGCTCCGGCGGCATCGCCTTCCTTCTCTCCGGTGACCTCCTCCTCTCCAGCGCCGTCGTCGTCGCCGCTGCCGCCATCCCGTTCGGGTTAGGGTTTTGGGTGGGGGTGGTGTTCTCGTGTCTCAGGGCTTAGAGGGAGGCTGGTGGGAGACGACGGACCTGCAGTGGGTAGGGATGGGTGAAGGGCAGCGGCGAGGCACCGAAGCCGCGGGGAGGGGTTGAAGGCGGTTGGGCGACGAGGGAAGGTAGGATTAGGTTGGGCAGGGCAGCGGGGGATGGGGCAGCGGAGGAGGCGGCGGGGGATCGGAGGAGGAAGAAGGGGAATGGATAGGATCGGTCGTGAAGAGAGAGAGAGAGAGGGGGAGAGAGAGAGAGGAAAGAGAGAGCACGAAGAGAGAGGGGGATCGACGTCGTCGGATCTAGATCCAAGGGATCAAAACGTTGACTGAGATTTTTTTTATTTCTCAGTTGTTTAGGAGACCGTGACAATATTTAAAAACGACTTGTTTTCGAGAACCGAAGGAAGTAATTGCTTGTGAAGAGCATGCCTAACGAATCAAAAAAGGTGTGGCGCATAAGGAAGAGTATACATTCAGATGCTTTGGTGCAAATTGAGAATTGCCTCAAATTTGCTGAAGTCACGAATGTCACATATTACAAGTCCCTGTTGCTGAAATTATCTGATCATTTGCTAGAACTAAATTTTAACTGCTTGGAACAGTGGTGGTGAAAGGCGAAAGACCATAATAAGAATGCTCTAATTATGGCATTGAAACTTTTACGAAACAAGAGTTCAAAAGTAATCCAACCACTACAAATCCTTAAATATTTCTTAAAACTAAATGGGGTTAGTATCGTAGAGCTCGTCAATCATTTCATCCTCTACAATGTAGAGAAGTTCATAAACTTTGGCTTTATTTGCTGACGTAAAAATATTATTCCTTTCTATGTCTTCATATATAATCAAAAAACGTTTGTCTGTTCGTAGTGCATAAACCCTTGTAATCATTTCACGAATGCTTTGTAATTTTTCCACACTAGTAAAAATTCCGGTGAACTTTGCCGATGATAAGCATTAGCAGGTTGGCGAGTGCATAATCATGAGAGAAAATTATATGTTCGGTGGGTTTCAGTAGCAATTTTCTCTCCCACCAACATGTAATTCTTACCGAAACCTGCTAGTGAGAGAAATTTCAATAATAGGCTGTGTTAGGTTGAAGCTAAGTCACAACACTATCGACGAACCCACTTTTAGAAGCTGTTTTAAACCACTTTTACAAACGATTTTAGAACCGTTTATAAGCAACCACGAGTGATACTCTCCGGAGTATCACAAACGGTTCTATAACCGCTTGTAATAGTGCTTAAAAAGGGAAATAATATTACGAGGAGTGGGATTCTAACCCAGGACCTCACCCCTCCTCGTGACCCACGTCTCATCCATCTAGCCAACCCACCCACGCGTGCTTTCTGATAAGAGTAGGACAAACATTCCTTTTAGTATTTCGAAAACTAGGCTTCTACAAGCGGTTGGGGGGCAAGAACCGTTTGTAGAACCCACTTTCACAAGCGGTTCGTGTTCCAAACCGCTGGTAGAAGTCCACAAGCGCCAGGGGCATGAATCGTTTGTAAAAATTGGGTTCTACATTGAGTTCGTGTCCCTAACCGCTTGTAGAAGTCCTCTCCTGGCTCATGTCTATTGAACCGTTTGTGATGCTGTAACATCCCAGCCTAACCTGGCTCACGTGCTACGAACATGACATGATATTCCATAAAAATTTCCGCAGCATGTTTCCTGTAATCTTTACATAGGACATTCACAAACTCACAATAATAAGCCACCATGTTGATTAAAATACCATCTCGAAACCAACAAAGTGGAAATAAATTATTGTCCGGGCATTAACATCAGTCGTCGCCAAACAATAATAACCAATTTAATATTAAACAACCAAATCGATTGGAAGATTCCCGAACTCTAATATTATGTGACTAAGTTCATTTGAATCACTAAATACTTGAATGTGAATGGTAGAACGGAAGGTGCGTGTGTTATTAAGTGCTATTCCCATCCCATGCATGCATCATTGATCACCTAAAAAAACATAGAAAGCAAGAGTGAGTATAAACTCAGCAAGTACATACAACAAGACAAATCATATCCTTATCAAAAAGAACATAAGACAACATAGCATGGCTTCATCATAATCTGATATGCAATAATGCAATGCATATGTTCATGCTCATTTCGCACATGCGTGTGCCGGTACCGCTGAGTGTACACTCATCGGTGTCACACTCTACACTCCATCCCGTGGAGGTTGACCGCTGAAGCAAGTCTACCCCGCCATCCCGTGTGTGTGTGTGTGCGCGTGGTGGGGGGGGTGGTGTTGCCTACGAAAGTAGGTCTTTCATGCCATCATCATGCTTATAGATGCAAATGCATGGTTTAATCTTTATGAAGCGCTTACCATCATACTATCTCGTGCCATTAATACATCATCTGCCATTAATACACCATCAACACAAAATGTAAGTAAGCATTCAAGCATACGGTGTACCCAAAAGGATCACCAACAATGTAATATGCACTTGCCTCTTCTCCCAAACGATGTCGAGTGAGCCATAGGTGGAACCGACCCCGAAGCGATGTTCCATACAATAAAACTCTCCAAATCAACACCCGAGCAAGCGAGAGAGATACCCACCAACTAGCACTAACTCATAGCCATCAAGAACTAGCTAATCCCACATAGCAACAACTCCTAGAATTCAAAATTCATATATTCTACAATCTGGATAGCAGCTTAAAACGACCATAACTCGCAAACCGTAAGTCCGAATTTCATGTTCTTGGACTCTACAGAAAGATATTTTTGAGACCTACAACTTCCGTAATATGACCGAAGTCCAATTCTCAATGGATTTAAATCAAAATAAGGAATAAACCCACTGCTATACCAATAGATCAATTAAACCCTCACCTACAAGGATTCATCAATATCACTCATGAAAATTAGCACATAAAGTAGGAAAGATCATGGGGATCTATCCAATTTCGTCACACCTAAACCAAATCACAAGAATCGAGTCTCAATCTCAAACCCTAGCTCCTCTTTCTTACCTTCCTTTACCTCCCCTTCTCCTTCCTTCCTCCTCCTCTCCTCTACTCCTCCCTCTCCTTGCTCCTAGCCGAAGTCCGGTGACAGCAGCAGCGTTGGTGGCAGCGGCGACGCACTAGAGGTAGGGCAGAGGCGGCGCTCGGCGTCACAAGGTAGGGGTGACACGCACACAATAGGGGGAGAGCTAGGTAGAAGCTCGGGGTGCACAGGAACCCGGGTCCAAATTTTTTTTTTAGTATAGATCAACACATTTGTACCATTTGTGCACCCCTTTGTCCAAAGACTAGAAACCCCATAGCCCAAAAATATTTATTTATAAAGCTTATTAGTAGTTTTTAAATATGTTTATGATCTTCAAACTTTCTAGAAGTATTATTAATTGTACATATGTTATCTTTCCGATGAATTGGTGCACCCTGGTCATTTTCGTTCTAGTTCCGCCGCTGGCACACAAGAAGGGGGCAGAAAGAGTCACGACCCCCTCTCCCCATTTCCTCTTTTAAGGCACACATGGGTTGGGTTGGGCCAAGGATTGTGCCTGTTTGGCCCAAGCATAGTATCGGGGTTCGTAATGCTTGTGATGTTGTGATACCTGTTTTTGTAGTAGTGCAATTCAACCAACATAAAGTCTATTATTGAATTTCCATCCATGATTGATGAAAAGGGAAATGCGTGTGATCTCCAACACTTGACATATTTTCATATTAACTAGTCTAAGTGAAAATAAATATAATCAATAATTAATTATCCTTCTAATTAAACTTGAATTATGTTAGAGTTTAGATCTACGAAAGGTCTTTTAAATTTTCAAACAAATCAAGCTGCACATTTACACCCTTCTTGTCATCATTAGATGAGGTTGCCAATATTTATTGTTTGGGACCGCCTAGAACGTAGGCGCCTGCGTTTTTGTATTTGGCGCAGACGATTGAATTTTCAATATAAAAACATAGAAATTTCAATTACGGGGCAATTGTAAAAACAATACAAAATAGTGAAAAAATTAAACTGATCAAAATAAGCATAGCAACTAAGTATGATTTATTATTAATGTATTTATATCTCGTTTACATTGATATGATCAAGTGAAAATAAAAATTGCAGTAGAATAAAAAAATAATTTTTTTCACAGTCCAACATGCACAGCAGTGCCATTGCAATTTGCATACGCATGCAGAGCAATAAGCAACATGCAGTGCATGTAGTTCGGCTCGCTGCATGCGGGATGCAGGCAGCATAGCTTATGCAGTGCGAGCTGGTGGAGTGGTGGCCACTGGCCAGGGCGCGAGCGCGAGAGCAAGCGGATCGCATGGGAGCGTGCGCTAATGCCTGTGCAGAAAAATCGCCTGTGTGAAGGTGTATTTTGTAGGCATCTGCGTTTAAGCAAAACCGTTATTGTTTTTCACACCATGAAAGGACTTATGAGTACATGAAAATTTTTGAAGTTATAACCGGACATACTTAAGGAATTATGTTATATATTTATGGAGTATATTTTTGTTTCAATTGATTCTCAGTCTTCCAGTACTCATACTCGATTGCCATCGCCGAAGATACATACGGCGCACCATAGCCCATAGGTGTACTTACCTTCATTGTACCAGTGTACCTCAAATATATAGGGACTAGCAAATTTGCCCGTGCGTTGCAACGGGAGAAATAAAAATCTCGCCCGCCCCACATCATTAGAAAAATGGAACTGAATTTATCTTTATGGGCCAATTGTAACAAAAAATATATGTAAGACACACAATATCAAAATTTAGATCCATTATAATTGATGACATATTTTTTGTTATAATCCCACTCGCTTGTGGTTGGGAGCTTTGAAGGGGAAACAATCAAACCGATGAGTTTGAGACCCACCACTTGATACTTTATAATGGATTCAGAATTTTTGTTATCCATCTTCAAACAGTCAATGATTTCTTCACAACGCTTTACCAATGGTTTATCTTTAAATTGTGAGCTCAACTCCAACAGAGAATTAAGTTGCCATTCCTTAATCTGAGTAGACACAAAACGTATAGCGATCAGTACTTTTATAGTATGCACACTTGTTCACATGAGTTCAAACAACCCAAAGCTTACCTGCGTGGAGCCTGTATAGATATACTCAAGGAGGGAGTGGAGAATAGGGTAGGAGACTGACAGAAGTTCAATAGCAGCTCCATTCGTTAAGTTAAAAGGGAAATCTCTAGAAGCACCCAAGACAACTTTGTGTGCAGGAACAACCTTTCTTTCGCAGCCAACCACAAATATAGCGTCGGATAAATCCCAAATTTTCTAGAAAGCTTGCAAGTAACCTTTGATCACAACCATCTTTTGATTCTTCCTTTTTGGCATGCACTCCCTCACCATCCTGATCAACATGTGAATACTCAATTTGGCTCCAAAGGATGCAATTTGGAGGAGTTGATGGCAAAACCCGTATATTTCTGTAGGCCACATGCTTGTCCTAGCTGGATAGCCCGACGTATTGAACATCTCAGTTGGGGTTAGGATCAAGCCATTGGAAGAGGGTATTCTTGTTTGGGTGTCTTCCTTCTCCAATACCTATCAATCCATCGTAGATGCTGATCCAGTAGCTCTGGAAAGAAGAGGAACAACATAGGCTGATGATAGCAAGATCAAGGATTTTTCTTACAAAAACCTTCTAGATTTAGTATCACTATCATTATCAGTTGAAGACAACAAATTAACATAGTATCTATGAAGCAATTAGGACCACAGCAGTACAAGAATGCAAGAAGACATGATATATTTCTTACTTCCGATGTTCAAACAAAAGAAAAGTTTAGACTAAAACTCACCCTTTTCAACAGCAATTTGCACCATTGAGAGATACTTTGTCGGAGCTGTAGTTTAGGTCGTTGCCGCCGGGAAAGGCCATGTCTTGGAGCTTGCTGTCGCACGCCATGCCAAGGTCGCCAGAATTCTTTGCCTTGTGGTGGCCGCCGAAGGAGCTACAAACGCCAGCATTGTAGCCCGCAGGAGGAAGCCACCATGTGCACCTGGATCTAGGGCTGCCCCACCTTAGAGGCTCGCCGGAGCAGCCGTGCTGATCGCTGGCGTCAGATTCACCGTGCCGAATCCAGACAGGAGCTCATCAAATCGGCCTCTCAGGAGCCGAAGACAGAAGAAGCATTATGTCGAACATGTGGTCGACGCGTCGTCTGGAGCTTGGCATTCCCTCGGCAAGCGTCGCAGCCGCGCGGGGTGGCCACCACCCATTAGAGGGGGCTGCGTGATGGAGGCGGCGGCCGGTGGAAGCGGTAGTGCCGAGGCGGCGGTGTGGGGGCAGGAGGAGGAGGCGGGGAGGGTCGAGGGGCCGGCACAGGAGGGCGGAGCCGGTGAGGCGGTGGAAAGTGGCACTCGCGACCCACGGTGGAGGCGTGCCGGCGGCGGTGAGGGAGCGAGATGGGGAGGAAGAGGCATGGGGAGGGGTGGGGAGGGGGAGAGAGGCTTGGGGAGAGTTGGGGAGGGCTAGAGTAGACGGGAGAAGGGGGATCGAGAGAGGGAGGTGGAGGGCGGAGAGAGAGAGAGAGGCGAGGTCGGGGGCGGGGCAGGCTAGGGTTTCGGGGGGTAGGAGGCGTACGGGTGCGCGTGATGCCAGGGGCTGGGCGATGCGTCGATCCTAGATCGGACGGTTGTCAATGTGCGCTGGTGACGGCAGACGAAGACGGGAGAAGAAAAAGAAGGCGTGATTTATGAGCTGAAGGAGAGATGGATGAGCGGTGGCATTGGTGGGTAATTTTAGTGAAGTGATGGACGGAGGAACAAGAAATACAAAGAAATATTCTCTCTTTAATAATAGTAACAGATAAGGGATGGCGCCTTCGGTTTCCCCGAAAACGACCGGCAAGTGGATATCATGCAGTAGTATGACATTTCCTACACTTCCCTAGCTAGATGATCTACCAGTTTGGTAGTACCATTTTGCCAAGGAAATGTTAGGTCGAATTTGTTTGCTTTCCTTCCTTACAATTCTGAACAGGCAAAGTGTTTGGATACACTTGGCGGTACAGCAGGTGTACTCGTATCGTATCCATTGATATTTCCATTAAGTTGGTGCAGTGAATGTGAATCTTATGATATTATATGATTGGCTCTGGTTGGTTCATTCCTTCGTGGTAGTACTACGAGACAAACACGGTTTCCTTCACCTGTCGACCGAACTAGCCGGGTTTTCCAGTTTTTTTTATTGGAAGCAGTAACCACGCCACAGCGGCAGATGCAAATAAAGAATTTGCTACTGGCAGTCAAGAATCAAGACTAAGACAGGGTCAAGGATAGCTTTTCGTTAGGGGATAATCAATCACATCTGATTAATGTGACAATAAGCGGATAGTGCACATCTGGCAGCCAGAGCGTATCGAGTCGGCATTGCCGGAGAAGCTGTTGAAATAATGAGCACTTTTAGATTTATTTTAAAGTAGAGATAAAATATGCATACACTACAGGAATTTCTAACATTGTCGGCGGCAAAAACCGACGATAAAAGTCTAAATCCCGTCGACAAAGCCTACTGTCGGCGGCTGACCGACGACAAAGGTCCGACGACACTATGTCGACGACACAGCTATTATTGTAAGCGGCCAACAAAAATCCCACCGACAAAGGTACCTCCAGGGACAGGCCACGCAGCTACCCAGCCCAGCATCTGTGTCGTTGGCTCCAAGGGTCCCGTCCACATAGACCCCCAACCAGTGTCGGTGGCTACAGCTGTGGCTGCCGACACAAAGCCCACCATACTGCCTGGCCCTAACACCTTCTCCCCCTCTCTGTCGTCGGCTCCATGTGTACCGTCGACACAAACCAAAACCTGTGTGTGGACTGCATGGGCCCCGGGTATCCTTTAGAAGGCCCATAAGGGAGCAGAAAGGGGGCGACCCAGGTCGGTTGGCCGAAGATAGAAACCACTCGGATCGGGCGGAACTTAAGCCGCAAGAAAGGGTCCGAGTTTATGGGATATCCCCATGTAATTAGCAGATCAATGCATACCTTCCATGTAACATCATAACGGAAATAGTTGCCATATACCCCACGACTTACTGTAAACTCTATCCCCCCTGTACTATATAAAGGGAGGGGACAGATGCCATCGGCATGAGGCCATCGAATCATCGATAGGAGCATCATCTTGCATCCCGATCAACCGAATAATCTCAGAGCACAGGAAGTAGGGTATTACCTCCTCCGTTGAGGGCCTGAACCTGTATAACACTGTCTTGTGTTAGCCATCTGGCTTAGTTCTTGATTAGCGTCCCCTCGTACAAATTCATTGCCGGCGGTGACCCCCCAGTTAGTCACCTGTCGACACTGTGTCGGCGGCCAAGGCTGTTCCCACCGACATAGAGCCCACCATGCTGCCTGGCCCTAACACCTCCTCCCCATCTGTGTCATCGGCCTGTATTTCCCCTTCGACAAAGATGCCCACTGTGTCGGCGGCTAATGATAATGCCGACGACACATCTCCCACCACGCTGCCTGGCCCTAGCACCTCCTATCCCTCTTTGTCGTCGGCATTTTATCCTGGCCACCGACATTGACTTTGGTGCAGCAATAAAAATTGCTGATAATTTATATAAAATGTCAATTTCAATCTGCAGAAAAAGCATATATCACAACAGAATTACAATCCACAGTTTTTGTCACAATATGCACACATAATTAGGTGCTCGCACCCATAATTTCGAGCACATTTACATTCACACCATTCTAAAACATCCAATTGAACAATAATGCACCAAAATGTCCGAAACCATCCCATAGTGGCACAATTGGCAACCATATAGTCCAAATGTCCAACATTCAATACAACACAGAACATAAGAGTCATGTGCAAGTCCTACTAGTGCAGAAGTCCGGAATAAGTGACAAATGACAAGCAGAAGTCCTAATAAGTGACACAGATATAATCCTAGTAGTGCATAAGTTCAGAATAATTAGCAAGCTAGCCAATGGTTCTGCGAACCATGGTAGGGAGGCTCGGGCCCAAATAAACTGTCGGCCAATCTCTCGGCGAGCTGATCAGCGTCCGACCGTGTGGCACTGGAATCACCCCCCTGCGGACCATTTATCGCAGGCGCGGCTGATCCGGACACCTGCAAGATTAGAGGACACCACAAATTCATCGCAAGTGCATGTGAATCGTAAAGTATGAAATTCTGAAAAACGAGTATTACCCCTGGAGAAGGCGCCTGTGGAGCTGGGAACCGTACCCAGGGGATCTGTGTCGGGAGCAGAGGGTTGGGACTGTCGAACTGTGTCGGTGGGGCCCCCGGGTTCTGCGTGAAGACGTACTGTAGCGGAGGTGGCATTAGCGGCTGGCTGGGGGATGTCTCCCCGCCCTGCGACCTCTGTGTGGACACATGATAAGTTAGCATGTGAAATGTGTAAGTACAACCTATGCACATAAGCCATCTTAATTACCTGTGAAAGAAACATCTGGTACATCATTGCATTTTGAGTTTGGACGGCTGCCATCTTTCTCATATCCTCCTCTCGCTCCGCATGCCATTGTTGCCGTTCTGCATTCCACCGCTTCTTGTCCGTCTGCCTCCGCTGCTCCTCTGCCTGCCTCTGCTGCTCGTTTTGTTGTCGCAGCTGCTCGATAAGCTTATTTTGAGTTTCTAGCTGGACACGGGCCGTAGAGGAGGTGAGCTGTCGACGTGCCCTTGCCTGGCTTTTGAAAGCGTTGTGAGACACCAACGAGTCCAGGAAGCCCGACCGACCGTGACTGAGCCCACCGAACTTGTCGTTGGGCTTGGGCATGCCGCCGACACAGGTGCAACCTGTGTCGGCGGCCTGTGTTGAACCGCTGACACTTCTCCATTCCCCCCTCCCCAGCGACTTGACGATTCCCGTCGCCGGCCAATTACCACATATGGACATCGTATGTGTGTATAGTATGTGCACTGTGACCACATATGGACATCTCGAAATGTTACAAATCAGTAGACGGTCCTCCTTTGCCCAGCATTCCATCGTCAGTGCACGTTCCTTTGAAACGTGCATGTTGTACCGATCGGCATCACTTCTACCAGATACGTCGTAGTTTCATATGAACATGTACCTCGGACTTACCGCCAGCCGAACGAGTAGCGTGGTACGATCTTTGATGTGCTGCTTACCACTTAGAACACTAGAGCTCCTCTGCGAGGTTGGAGACGGAGTCAACCTGATCTCGGCAAAGATATCGGTCCTGAGGAGGGAAACCTGTGTCCACGGCTAATGTATGACCATCGACAAAAGTGCTACCTGTGTCGTAGGCCCTTTTTATGCCGCCGACACAAGTGCAACTCTGCCCCGTGTGTATCAAAATTTTCACACTAGTCCCACGTAGCATAGAAAAAACGCATATGCCATGTGGGCCTTGGTGGAACTCTTCTGGCTAAACAAGTTTTGTCCACAACAATAGGCCATAAACCCGATGACACGCTATGCCGGCGGCTTCGTACAGGCCGCCGACACAGCCTGTCGTCGGGTCTTTGGCCGACGACACAGATAATATGACCGCGGACAAAACTTGTTTGGCGGGAACCGAATTTCAAAATTCCGGAGGGGGGTGCTCGGCAGCACAGGCTATGTCGGCGGCTTTTGAATGGTCGACGACACTAGTTGCTTCAGACTGAGTCCGTCGGCGGTTTATTTTCCAGCCGCCGACACAGACTGTCATCGGCTTTTGGCCGCCGACACAGATTTATTTGGCTGCCGACACATAAATCGTTTCCTGTAGTGATAACATCTGACAGATAAATAAAAACAGGTTGAAAATACAGGAGCACATCCTAGATACACATGCAGCAAAACTACACGTATATCCCTCAGATATACTCGCTAGCAATAGGCACACGAACAACATAATTGAAAGGAAGGAGAACGTATTGGACGTTGCTGTTGTCGCCGTTCGTCACGAGCGGCGGCCGTGGGTTCTGGTTCTCTGTGTCGGTCGTCGTCTTGACGAAGGTGTAGCCGACGCAGGACGCGGAGGCGCAATGGAAGAAGGCTTCACGAAGCGGACGGAGGAAGCACCGAGCAGTCGCGCGGCGCGCAGCGCGCTTCCCAAAAACATGATTCACCCTACCCGGTGCCGGAGCTCTTGGACGATCGGTTTCGGACCGAACGACGGTACACGACGACACGTGGGATGGGGAAGAACCGAAGTGGCGGCATAGCAGAAAGAGGTGGCAAAACCCTAATATTCACATGCCTCATGCATATATGGGTCTTTAAGATTTTTTATAAATTATTTAGCAGTTACGCAATTACATGGACTAAACCCAATAATTCTAAAAGCCGCATCGCCGGAGCTGGAGAAGATGTCTGTACGTACGTCGTACGACACGCGAACAAAATACAGAGCAATAAAAAATCTGATTCATGTCGTGAAATAACTAGCGCCAACTCAACTGCAGACTGAGAGAGTAACGATCCTAGTAGTATTCCACCGCACCGACCTCCAATCCATTGCCGATCGAGTCGCAAACTCGCAATCCCATCTCCCCAGACATCGATGGCGAGCCTAGCATCTCCTCCGTCGCGCGCTGCTGGCTCGCCCATCCTCGACGTCGGCGCTGATGTCACGCCGCCGCCCCCGGCGCTGCCTGGAGCTGGATCGCCCTCCGACGAGGCCGGAGCCGCCGTCACGTGCGCCTCCGCCTCCGCCGTCCACCGCGACGAGGCCGGCTCCGCCGTCGCGTCCACCGTGCTCGGCGAGGTGGTGGCGCTCACGGGGCCATCCCTCCGGGGCTCCGCTCCTCGGAGGTCGTGGACGCTGTGGCCAGCCGCCGGGTCGAGGCCGTCGCAAAGGTGGCCGTGCTGATGCAGGTGCTGTAGTCGTCGCTGCGGCTGGAGGAATCGAAGATGTGGCTGCGGCGCCGGTCTTGTCGGAGCAGACGGCGTCGAGGGCTGCGGGTGGGCCGGCGGCGGCGGCGCGACGAGGAGGCAGGCGGTGACGAAGAGGATGACGGCCAAAGCCACCACCGCGGTCACCTCGGCAAGGCATGCCGCGGACAGCGCAGGCGGAGTGGTGGGGCCGCCGGCGCCGGCCGCATTTCGACGCACGCGGAAGAGGCGGGCAAGAAGCAAAGTCCCCATGACGGAGACGGTGGCGGCGCCGATGAGGAGGATGCAGATGGCGATGTCGACGAGGGGGCTCTGCCCCGCAACGGCGAGCAACAGGCGGAGCGCTTCGGGTCCGCCCGCCGCCCCGGCGCCGAGGGCGAGCACGATCGCCGGAAACTGGTTGCGGTATGCCATCAATCACTCTCCCCTTTCACGCCTTACGCTCTCACGTCTCACCCCGCCTATCAGGCTATCACTACGGAGATGGGAGAGCAGGAGGGCAAAGTGCGCGGCACGGCGGCAGTGTGGTGTAGAAATAGTGTTACGGAGAGGGACCCCAAGAGGGAGGTGTCCAGGGTCCTAGCCTCGCATTCAGCCCATCCATTTTCCATCGGACGGCTATACATGCTTACGTTTGACGTTCCGCCACGTATGACGTTTATTCAGTGCCCCAAATCGGCCCCAATACATCACTTCGGTTCTGTGATAGGTGTGAACGACCAAAGTTTTCGACTTTTCGGATACATCTCCCTTCGAGCTTGGTGTGAATGGATGGGAGCTCTGGTTTCGAAGGAATATTGTTGGAAACGGCATATTCGGCCTCGAGGCTGCAAATCCTGCTCCTTGATGGTAGGAGTTTTGCTGATCATTGACGGCGGCTGGCTAGGATTGGTTCTTCTTGGTAAATGTTTCTTTTTCTTCAAAGAAGGTTATGAAAATGTTCGAGTAAAGAGTTCTGTGGAGCCCATTTTTAGGGCATTATGTCTAACTAGTACAACACCCGTAGGAGCAATGAGCATCACATATTCCTCTAGCATTAAAATGATTGAATTGCGAAAGAGAAAACCACTACAAAATTAGGATAAGTTAGCCATGATTCATTCCTTAATTATTTGAGCTTATCATTTGAATTTTATTCCTCCTAAGACCATGGAATGGCATCAATGTTTACTACATATCTTCAAAAAGGCCAAGGAGAAAAAAAATACTACATATCTTAAACAAATGCCAAGGAGAAAAAAAAAAGGGAGCCGACTAGCCGAGTACCAGGCTCCAACCAGCAATACCTATTTCCGGGAGAATCACTCACCACACTCAAACCGTGAGAGTTGACTATTCCCAAAAGAATGTTGCCTGTCATATTTAATATATTTAGCTCTTCAACGAGAAAGAAGCTGAAGATAAGATAATCTTATTTATCCAAACACAACAAATAAGATAAATAATGGGATGCTCGTTTGTTGCTGCGAATTCCAAATATTACTGATGGCATGCAAATATTTATAAATTTTGACATAAAGTGGTGACTCCAAATACTACAAATTTTGACATAAATTTTACATTCTTTCTAGTGTCTCTAAATAAAGACAGAGTATGAATGGATTGATTTTTCATTTATCATTCATTCGGAACATGTAATTTTGATTGGGTGAGTCGAAGGCAGATCATGTCTAAACGAATGACTCATATATAAACATCTCCGGTGCACATTTTAGCCCTACCTTTTGTTTTGTCTCTTGTTGAGCAGCAAGCTTGTCACATTTTGCAAGTCTTCACAAATTGCTATTTTTTTGAACAATTGACGAGATGCCAAATTCATTCAAAAGGGAAGAAGAAGTTTCAAGATACAACCAGACTCGGCCAACTATTGGTCTAGCGAAACACAACAATGTACAACCCTACTAAAATGAGAGGTCCCCCATGATCATAGCAACCACATCCACCAGCCAACTATTGGTCTAGCGAAACACCCGGGCATTCTTTCCTTCCAAACATTCCAACAAGTGGAGATGATAATCCCACCCTCCTTCCTTCGTGCGTCAACATCGCCCTTCAAGGTATACCACCAATCCCCCAACGACGAAACTGTAGGAGCGGCAACATTGGAAATGACTAGACTAGTCTGCATTAGGTGCCAGACTTGTCTTACGAATGGACATCCCAAAAAAAATGTAGACGTGTTTCCTCGACCGTATCGCAGAGAGCACAGCGTGCGTGACATGGCCAGCCTCTTATAGACAGCCGGTTCGTCGTCCAAAGCCTGTTGTGGATAGCTGTACAGAAGAAGAACCTACATTTCAGCTCCACCTTAGCCCTCCAGATCCGACTGTAATCATGATCGCGGAAGGAGCCAGCAAAAAGGATGGTGTAAGCTGATCTTGCCGTGTAGGAATTGCTACCTGTGAGCCTCCAAGAGACGGTGTCCTGAGTGTCCGGGATGAGATTCAAAGCCTGCACCGCCGACCAAAGACGAACGAACTCATGGATCTGCTGGGGGTTGAGATATTCCTGAGCTGTTGCATCCATCTGCTCGTGAGGACAACATCCCTTACCGAAAGGTCCGCAGTACGCGCCAGCTTGCTACACAGTGGGGCTATCTCTCTCGGGGTTTGACCCTTCATCCAGGGGAAGTTCCAAAATGAGGCTCTAGAGCCGTCACCTAGGATGAGGTCTGTAGCTACCCTGAAATGAGATTTGTCAGATGAAGGCAAGGGTAAGTTGATTCCATGCCAAGGCTTAACCGTTGTGCTCCATTCATGCCAAAGCCACCTGATACGCAACACTCTCCCGAAACGTTCAATGTCCTTTACACCCAGTCCTCCTAACTCCTTTGGCCGGCATACGTTGGCCCAGCTGATCAAACATTTCCCACCGTGACACTCCATATCGCCCTTCCATAGGAAGGATCGCCTTATCCTGTCAACCTTGCAGATTGCCCACTTGTCCAGATTGAATACTAGTAGGTGATAGACCAACATGGAGGTGAGGACTGGTTGACGAGGATCAAGCGACCCTTCTTTGACAAGAGGTTGACCTTCCATTTACCTAACCTGCCACGCACCCTCGTAAGAAGCAGGGTTACGTCTGCCCTTTTGAGCTTGGTTGGTCTAAGCGGCAGCCCAAGGTAGGTGCACGGGAAGTCCTTCACCTGTGCCTGGATTTCCTGTGGAATCCACTCTCGCTCCTGCTGCGAGCACCTGATGGGGAAATTTTGCTCTTTGCCCAGTTGACCGCCATGCCTGAAGCTCCCTAGAATAGTTCAAGAATCGTTCGAAGTACCTGCAAATCCTGCCTGTCAATCACGTCGTCCGCATAGATGGAAGCTCGTAATCCTGTTGTATTATGGGGCACGATACTGAGAAGGCCCCTCTGCTCAGACCACTGAAATAGTTTGGACAAGGGTTCCATGGCCAAGAGGAAGAGTAGCGGTGACAAGGGTCCCCTTGCCGCAGACCACGATGATGGATGAACCTTGTGCCAGGGCAACCATTGAGGAGTACCTAAGAAGAGGAGGACGCGAACAGAGCGGCCACCCAATTCCGCCACCTTTGGCCGAAGTCCAGTTGTTGAAGGACTTCTAGGAGGAACTCCTAGCTGACCGAATCAAATGATTTCTGCACATCGAGCTTGACGAGCAAGGAAGGTACCTTTTTCCTATGCAGGTGAGCAACACTTTCTTTGACCCAAAGAAAGTTATCCTGAATGGATCTCCCTTTGATGAAGGCGCTCTGGTTTGGGGAAACAAGTTCCTCTAAGCGGGTGGATAACCTGTTGGCTAGAACCTTGGAGAAGATTTTCCCTACACTATGCATCAGGCTAATGGGCCTAAAACTGGCTAGGGAGGTAGGATAGTTTCCTTTGGGCAGGAGAGGATGTGTGCGTTGTTGAGGTCCCTGAACCTTTCCAACATGCCTGTCCAGAGCTCATGCAAGGTGGCCATGAGGTTGACTTTAATGATCTACCAGCAGACCTTATAGAACAGGCCAATGAACCCATCTGGCCCCATGGCCTTGTCTTTTGGTATCTGGTGGATTACCCCAAGAATATCATCGTCCTGAAAGGGTACCTCCAGGTCCTGCAACTGCAACCTTGGCAAACTTAGCGCCTCCCAATTAAAGGTATGCTCCCTATTTCTCTTGGTGCCCAATATGTCCCTGTAATGCCAAAAAAGTTCCTGTTCTATGTCGTCCTCTATGATTAGCAACCCCTGATCGGTTTGCAATTGCGTGATCCTGTTGCGCCGCTTGGTTGAATTGACATGTGCATGGAGGAATTTGGTATTTGTGTCCCCTTCATGAACATACTTAGCTCAAGCCTATTGCCTTAGTCTGATTTGCCTAAGGGCACAAAGACCAAGCACCCTGGCTTTGAGTGCTTTATGCAACCCTTGCTCCCTATCAGAAAGGCTTCTGGACTCTGCTACAACATCAAGCTGAAAAATGACTTCATATGCAATTTGGAGTTGCATATTTGCTCTTCGTAGTAACCTGGAGCTCCATTTACGCAAAGCCTTTGCAGTCCTATACATTTTTATGCTCATGGTCTGCAGATTTGTGCACCTGGTTGCAGGGGCCGCCAAGCTTGCTGCACTGTTTGTAGGAAACCCGGTAGTTTAGGCCAGAAACACTCGAAGCAGAAACCGAAATACCCGCGATGGGGCGCGGAGGAAGCAAGAAGGAGCGGAGAATGATCCGAAATTGAAGACAGAAGGGCCACAAGATCCCTCTCCGGCAACAAAAGCTCCCACTCTAAAGAGGCAAAGACCCTGTCAATTCTGGTGAGAGTAGTGTTACTTCCCCGCGCGTTCCCTGCCCAGGTGAACTGCTTCCCTACAAGCTCAATCTCACGCAGCTCAATGGTATCTAAGGATCGGTTAAAATCATTCATTAGCGAGTGGTTGAGATTCGCTCCCGAGCTTTTATCCTCCGGTCTCCTGATAAGGTTGAAGTCTCCTAATAGGAGCCATGCAGGCCGCACCTATCCTTTAACCTGTAGGAGCTCCTGCAAGAAGTGTCTTTTATCTGCCATGGACTGGGGGCCATACAACCCCATACAAGACCACTTAATGGCCCCATCATCGAAGGTGATATCACATGTCACTGAGAACTCTGCTTATCTCCTGTTCGAGAGAGAGAAAAAGTTCCTTGCGACAGCGAGGGCTATGCCCCCCTTGGACCCAACAGCGGGCGCGCAAGAAGCAAAAATTATCCTCAAAGTTTGGTCCTAAAGCTTCCTCGATAACTGATCTATCAATACTATCTAACTTTGTTTCCTGTAAGCAGACACAGGTGGCCCTGTAGCTCTGGATTAGGTTCCTGACAGCAGTTCGCCTGGCCGGAGACCCCGGCCCCCTAACATTCCAAGATAGAACTATGGACTTATCCATTAGACAATAAAACAACAAAGGCACTGTGCCATCCCACATGAAGGGATCAAAGGCTAAGAGGGGGGTGAATTGGACTAAAAATTAATTCTCTTTAGATTTTTCTTTGTGTTAGGCAGGTTAAGTTACCCAAGCTATCGATCAAGTCCTATACTAGACAGAGCGACAGAGCGGAAGCAATCATGCGGAAGCAACGATAGGCACAAGACAAGCACAAGCACAATAGGCAATCTCGAAGGATTGCACACACAAGCACAATATATCTTTGCCGAATCGTAATGAGGGAAAGTATGTGCGAAAGGTAAAAGGGAGACACCGAGTTTTTCCCGAGGTTCAGAGATGAACTCCTACTCCCCGTTGAGAAAGCCTTCGACACACGAAGACTGGGTCTCTCTCGGACCTATCCCTCAATCCACTCGTGGTAGCTCCTTTACCGACACACGGCCGAGGCGAGCTCCAAACCCCTCACAGGTAGTGAGTTCTTCCCACAAGCAGAAAGACCTCACACCCCGGCAACGACACATGTCACCGACCCTCGACGCTCGGAGGATTTCCCCGGCAACGACACATGTCATCGACCCTCGACGCTCGGAGGATTTCACCCGACACACGGGAACGGCTCTGACACACGGAGACCCCCGACACACGGAAGGAAGCACCACCGCCGACACATGGTGGCGACCATCGACACACGGTGGACTTTTTGGCTCCGACACATGGAGAAACCCCCGACACACGGAGGATGACGATGAACGCAACAGAGGCTTGACGTAGAACGGCTCGGCGACGATCTCCTTCCGGCGGTGGAGTCTCGAAGAGGACAAGACCGAAGACCACTCACCTCACCACACCTCTCACACACATGGAGACCCTAGGCCCAAAAGACTCCATGGGAGAGGCACACCTTGGGGGGATGGATGGAGAGGAGGTAGGGGATGCACACCTTCTTCTTCTCCTCTTTTTCTCCCTCTCTCTCACTCCTCCCTCTCTCAAGCACTCATGGAGGGACTTGGGATGAACACCTCCATAGGAGAGCTCCTCTAGGAAGGGGATGACTATGGGTGGCTCCAAATGAGGCTCTCTCAGCTTCTCCCTGAGGGATAAGGTCTATTTATAGTCACACACGCGAACCCTAGTGCGGATAGACAGATGGATGGCTCAGATTCGATCAAATCGAGCAGCAGACAACTTCACCAGACATGTCCGGTCGCTCACAGGACGTGTTCGGTGGGCACTTTTAAGCCCAGCCCGACGGACGCTCGCGTCTGCCTAGGGTTTGCGCTACCACCGGACACGTCTAGTGTCCCACCAAACGCGTCCGGTGGAGTACTTCCGCCGCCATTTCCCGCAACGCCACCTAGGGTTTTTCCTTACCACCGGACACGTCCGGTGACCCTATTTAGGCCAAGCCGCAGCAGATAGGTTTCGGGAGGTTCTGGCCAACTTAATTTCCACCACCAGACAACATTGTCGACTTGTGGACTCGGCGGGAACTTCGAAAGGCTTAGGCGGGAAGGTTTTGCGCCGGAGAAAAATATCTGTCTTTGAGAACTTGGATGCTACGAAAACCCCGAACAGCTGGAAAGCAGCCTCCGAAACTTCCGGGCTCTTTCAGAGACTTAGGCTCTAAGACAAATACCCCTGGACACCTGGCAACTCTCGAACACTCTGGAAGAGATAAGGTCAGCGGACTCGGAGTGCCCAGTGGGACCCTGCAACCAGAGAGAAGACCTGCACCGGCTTCTAGATTATGCCAACACGCACACAAGAGAAATAGAAGAAATATTAAAATAAAGTCCTTAATCTTGTGGCTCCTGCCGTCATCGTGTCATCAATCTCCAAAACCAATAGCCATGGGATCATGGGCTTACAATCTATCCCTTTTTGGTTATTGATGACAACACCAGCAAATCTACCTCAACACAGAAAAATCTTCTCTGATGCAGTGGTTAGCTCCAGGCAAGTCCATATCCGAGCCAAGCAATTCAAGCACATATCAACAAAGGCCAATTGAAATGAATGCAATGCATGCCGAGACACAAAGTGGCTTCCCCTAGATCAATGCACATGCAACACAAGATTTTCTCCCCCTTTCACCAAGCACAGAGTTCTCCTCCCCTTTGGCAAACTCCCCAACAAGCATTTCTCTCACCCCTGCGCTAAGAACCGAGCAAAGCCAAGATAGATTTCAGCATTCTCTCCCCCTTTGGCATCAAGGACCAAAAAGGACGAGCAAAGGGATCGAGCACAATAAGGACAATATCTAGGGAGTTTTGGAAGTTATACAAGTTACAAACTCACCTAGTGGTCCACCACATTTTAAAATTAGCCATCTCAAGGTCATCAAGTCACAAGATCAACATTAGCCATTTTAGCAAAGTAACCATGTGACATTCAAATATAGATTAGACCTAGAGCATGATTTAGGTGAACCAAAGCCAAAGGTATCAAAAGATTGGTCAAAACATCCATTGGGGACACTTAATGCCATCTAGAGCTAGACATGCATATCAAATTACAAGTGTCGTCACCGAGCCAAGCATGAGACTCACAAAACATTTTGTTGAGCATTTTTTAAAGATTTTCAACAAGCCCTTTTCAATTTTCAAATTTGCCATGTTTCAAGCCTTAGTCGATACCATCTAGCATTACATCGAAGATGCATATCTTGGTCATCCAAAACTCCCCCCAAGTTCATGCCTAGTGCCATGGCAAGCTATCTCGTCGAGAGGATTGGTGAGACATGTCTGGCCCATTTTTGGCCTTATTTTGTAAGTTTAGCATATTTTTAAAATTTTCTCAACATTTTACAAATGTTGCTCATTTTTGCAATAGCAAGCAACAAAAGTAAATAGATAGCTTGACTAGACTAGGAGCACAAGGTCAGCCAAATAGAGTAGTGTAATACAAATGATACAATGGGCTCTAGATGACCTAGTACATGCTCCAAGCATTCCATTTTCACAATGATTTATAATTAAGCACATATTGAGCAAGTGACTAGATAATTCAAGTTACACCTCTCAAAATCATATGAAGTCACTAAGGCATAATCTAAGAACAAGTATGACAAGCAAAGCTCCAACATATGCACATGCTCAATCACAAGAGGTATTCTAGGGACCACTCCCGAGAGGTATTATCGGGACCACTCCCACAGAGGTATTATCGGGACCACTCGCACGGACAGCTCAAGCAGTGTTTGACCTATCTAGTATGTTCAGCTCATTTCTTAGTTTGCAAAAGCGTGCCTCGTCGAGTGGTTTGGTGAAGATGTCAACAAGCTGGTCCTCCGTCCACACATGTTCAATCACAATGTCACCCTTTGCCACATGATCCTAAAGGAAATGATGACGGATGTCAATGTGTTTGGTGCGCGAATGCTGAACCGGGTTGCTAGCAATCTTAACCGTACTTTCGTTGTCGCATAGGAGAGGCACGTGATCCAGTTTTAGCCCATAGCCAAAAAAGGACTGTGTCAGAAACAGCAATTGAGAGCAACTACTTCCTGCCGCTATGTACTCTGCCTCAGCGGTAGATAGCGCCATGGAGTTTTGTTTCTTTGACGCCCAAGACACAAGACACCTCCCAAGAAAGTGACAGGCCCTGGAAGTGCTCTTGCTGTCAATCTTGCATCCGGCGTAGTCAGAATCTGAGTACCCCAATAGCTCAAACCGTGCACCCTTCGGGGAATCAAAACCCTATGCTAGGTAAATGTTTTAGATATCAAAAAAAAAATTTCATAGTGGGCATATGCACTTCTCTAGGGGAGGCCTGGAATCTAGCGCACATGCAAACACTGAACATGATATCCGGAAAGCAGTGATATACAATAGTGCACTAATCATAGAGCGATAGAGCTTGGTATCAACGTGTGTACTTCCTTCATCGAGATCCAGGTGGCCATTGGTAGCCATGGAAGTCCTGATGGGCTTACAATCCTGGAGCCCAAAGCGCTTCAGCAAGTCTTGAATGTACTTCTCTTGAGATATGAAGGTATCGGTCTTGAGTTGCTTGATTTGAAACCCCAAGAAGAAGTTGAGCTCACCCATCATGGACATCTCAAACTCTTTGGCCATCATCTTACTGAACTCGATGCAGAGTGCTTCATTTGAACTCCCAAATATGATGTCATTCGCATAGACTTGGCAAATGAAGAGATCCCCATCGACAACCTTAGTGAATAGGGTTGTCTCAACCCTTCCAACTTTGAAGTCCTTTTGTGTGAGGAACTCCTTCAGCCTTTCATACCATGCCCTGGGAGCCTGCTTCAGCCCATAGAGTGCCTTAGACAACTTATACACATGATCGGGATGGTGAGGGTCTTCGAAGCCTGGAGGTTGCTCGACATACACCAACTCTCCAATGTACCTATTCAGGAATCAGGAATGCACTCTTGACATCCATCTGCTTGAGTGTGATGTTATGACATGTTGAGAACGCCACAAGCAGCCTAATTGCATCCAGACAAGCCATGGGAGCATAGATGTCGCCACAGTCAACTCCTTCAATCTGAGTGAATCCCTGAGCCACCAACCAAGCCTTGTTGCGCACCACTAAGCCAAACTCATCTTGCTTGTTCTTGAACACCTACTTGGCTCCAATGACGTTGTGGTCGCTCGGCCTCTCAATAAGTGTCTAGAATTTGTTCCTCTCAAAGTTATTCAGCTCCTCATGCATAACATTGATCCAGTCAGGGTCTGCCAATGCTTCCTCAATCTTCTTTGGCTCAAGCTCAGACACGAACGCCTGGTGCTCACTGATGTTAGCTGTTCTTGATCTGGTTTGAACTCCCCGAGTCAAATCTCCAATCACTTGATCAACTGGATGGTCTCGAGCAATGGTATGGTGCGACTTCACCAATTGTGGAACTGATTCAGCTTTTAGCAGGTGTCTCTGGAGTGGGTTCTGCACTAGAGCTATCTATCTGAGGTAAGGCTCCCCTAAATTTGGTAATGGTTCAGATGAGTGAGATGCTGACCCAAACACGCCTTTCTTTGTTACCTTAGCTGGCCTGATCTCTCCAACAGGCATCTCCTGAATAGCCCTCGAAAGAGGCTTATCACCAACATCATCCGGATTCTCATGCTGACCTTGTGATCCATTGGACTTGTCAAACTTCATATCACAGCTCTCCTCCACTTGACCAGGCACCTCATTGAACACTCTGAAGATTTGAGACCTTGAAGCATACCCGAGAAAGATACCCACATCACAGCGACTCTGAAACTTCCCCAGATGTTGTCTCTTCTTATAGATGCACACCTTGTAGCCAAAAACTCTGAAGTATGAGATATTGGGCATCTCCCAACAAGCAGATCATAGGAAGTCTTCTTCAGAAGTCGATGTAGGTACAGACGGTTGAAACAGTGACAGGCAGTGTTGATGGCCTCTGCCCAGAACACATCTGAAGTCCCATACTCATTCAGCATTGTTCTGGCCATCTCAATCAGAGTCCTGTTCTTCCTCTCAACCACCCCATTCTGCTCTGGAGTATAAGTGGCGAAAAACTGATGTGCAGTGCCTAACTTATCATTGAAGCACTCAATGTTAGTGTTAGCAAGCTCCGTTTCATTGTCACTTCTCACCTTCTTGATAGAGCAATCAAATTGGTTTTGAGCATTTTTAGTAAACTTTTTAAAAACTTCACCAACTGGGGTTTTGTCGTGCAAAAAGAACACCCAAGTGTATCGAGAGAAATCATCCACGACAATCAAACAGTGTAAGTTACCACCAATGCTCAAATAAGAAGTTGGCTCAATTAAATCCATGTGAAGAAACTCAAGAGAGCGAGAAGTGGACATTACACTCTTTGCTGGATGTGAGTTTGCTACCTGCTTGTCTGCTTGATAGGCGCTGCACAATTTGTCCTTCTCAAACATCACATCCCAAACACCAAGAACCAAATCATTTTTGAAAATCTTTTTCAAGTTGGCCATGCCTACGTGCCCATGACGCCTACGCCAAAACCAACCAAGAGAGACTTTAGCGACTAGGCACATCAAGATAAACGAGGCATCGGAATGGAAGTTCACAAGAAACAGATTTTGAAAACGAAAGCCCTTGAACACCAAATTTTCCTTTTCATCAAGAACCGGCATGCCAAGAGAAGTGAAGTGACAATGGAATTCCAGGTCACACAACTAGGCCACGGAGAGCAGATTATAATTGAGTGACTCAACCAAAAGCACATTCTCAATTGAAAGATCATTAGAAATAGCTACCTAGCACAAACCAAAGACCTTGCTCTTGCTTCCATCTCCGAATGTGTCCTTCTTTGGGAAGTCACCTCCTTCCCCCAATGAGATGACCAACCGGGGATTGCCGGTCTGAAAGCACAAGCTCCCATGGGCTTAATGTTTTGGCGATGCCAACTGCGCCTCGATGGACCGCATCAAGGCTAAGGACGTTATTTGCTAGTTCTTCTATTTTCCTTGTGTGCGTGTTTGTTTTCAGCCCATCCGGCCCGTCGTCGCCTGTGAAGATCATCACTGGTTGCAGGTTAAACAGAGCACAGTTCCAGAGTATCTGTCATGGGTTCGAGTGGGCTTGAGAAGGTTCCAGAGTGCCCAGCTATCAGTTGGTGAGTTCGAGAGAGTTTCAGAGTGTCCAGCCGTCGGTTGGTGAGATCGAGAGGGTTCCGGTGTGGCACAACTGTCAGGGTTAGAGAGAGTTCCGGGGGAACAGCTGTCCAGTGGTTTCATAGCCGCTAAGTCTCAACCCAAGTCGTCCCAGTGCGGTGTGGCCTTACGTCGAACAGGTGGTGGGCGCCTAGAGACAGCGGCGGCGGTGGCCACCGGATGCGTCCGGTGGACACGGCAAAACCTAGCTTTGGCCGTACTGAAGTGAACACTCGCGCCCACCGGACGCGTCCGGTGGAGCTGTTTTCAGCTGCGCGATTTAATCATGGCTGTCCATCCTACCTACCACTCTAGGGTTTCACCTTGGGTCTATAAATAGAGGTGTCCAGCATGGGGGAGACTAGAGAGAGCCTCATTTGCAGCCACCCAAAGCCACCCTCATCCCCAAAAGGTCTCTCCCATGGAGGTGGGCATCCTAGGTGCCTCCGTGAGTGCTTGAGCTAGGAAGAAGAAGGGAAAAGGAGAGAGGAGGAAGAAGAGAGGGAGAAGAAGGGTTCCCCTACCTCGTCTCCATCATCCGCAAGGTGTGTGTCCCTTTCCCATGGAGTTCTTGGTCCTAGGGTTTGTTCATGTGGTGTGAGGTGTTGGTGAGGTGAGGGTCTCTGGTTCTTTGTGCTCTTTGGGACTTGCTTGCCAGAAGGAGATCGTTGCCGAGCCGTCTTCGACTATCCACCATTGCGTTCCTCACCTCCGTGTGTCGGGGGTGTGGCCTAAATCCTCCATGTGTCGAGGGCACCTCCGTGTGTCGGGGGTTCACCGTAAGACCACCGTGTGTCGGTGGTCATCCCCGTGTGCAGAGGGCGCCTCTTCGTCCTTCGTGGACTACTCCGTGTGTCAGAGCCGCAAACCCTCCGTGTGTCGAGGGTCACTTTCGTGTGTCGAGAGTGCATCGACTTCATCCGTTGAAGCCGAGGGTGAAATCCTTCATGTGTTGAAGGTCGATCGCATGTGTTGCATTCGTGGGTCATGAGTAGCTTCCGCGCGTGTGGAAGAACTCTCGGTCGTGTGAAGGTTTGGAGCTCGCCTACCATTCGTTGGTGAAGAGCTACCGTGAGTGGATTAAGGACTAGGGACAAGAGGGTCCCGGCTTCTCTGTGTGAGAAGTTTCCTCAACGAAGACGTAGACGCTTGCGCCGAACTTTGGGAAAAACTCAGTTTGCGCCTTCTGTCTCGCTCCTTTACTTTGCCGCACTAAAGCTCATACCTTTGGATTGCCTGTGTGTGAGTGCCATCGAGCCTCCTAGTAGTCGCACTGTTGATTGCTCGGTAATCGCTTTCGCTCCTAGACTTGTGTAGGTCAATCACGCGCTAGTTGGTTCATTCACCTGACTAATCTCAAGCACAACCAAAGAGGACAAAAGGGTTAAAATTAAAAAGGGGCCAATTCACCCCCTCTCGGCCTGATATCCCTTCACGGTCATGTGCTGAGTGCACCCGCTGTCGATGACCCAATGGCGTCCTCCACTCCGGTAGTTCACCTGTCACAGGAACAATTCATTTCTGTGACTCAGGAACCCAAACAATGGGTCCCCGAGGGTTAGCCTTCACACCGACTGCAAAGGAATCCTTTAGAAAAGACTTAAGTACCCAAATTTGCTTCTTGTGCTCATTCTTCCTAGCTGGTCCTATGAATATAGCAGACACCTTCCCATACCCATCCTTTTTGAGTAAGTAACCACCCACTACAACATTAGCCTCCCTAACATACATTGCCTAAACTTAGGTTGTGGTGTGTGATTGTTGCCATAGTGAGTGTTCCTATTTTGGTTTCTAGAAGGATACGGCCTACCATAGTAGTTGTATCTAGGAGAATCTTGCCAAGTGTAGTCATTATGCCTGGGAGGTGGACCGTGCCAAATGTGTTGCCTAGCAGAGTTATTGTGTCTAGCAGGAGGAGCTTGCCAACTGTGTGCCCCAGAGTGACTCCTAGAGTTATGGTGCCTAGTGTGCCATTTGTTGTGATATTGATAAGCATGATGAGAGTTTTGCCTCTTGGCAGATGCTCAGGGATCACTCTTTCTCTTTTTTCTCTTGGGATTTTCTTCAGAAATGAAGCCCAAGCCACGTTTCTCAAAGTGGTTTCTTTGGTCTTTGAGCATCTTATCCAAGGGAAGACTCCCCTCATAGCGCTTTCCAAGTCCCTGATCAAATTTTTCTAGCCTAGCCTTAAGCTCTGAATTTTCAATAGCAAGTTTCCTAGCAGCTAAAGCATTCACACAATTATCGAGATCACAAACATGAGCATTGCTAGAGGAACCACTAGAGCTAGAGGCAATCATGGTCACATCAATTAAATCATCACAACTAGTGGCAATATCAATCCTAACAGGAGCAACAGTTATGGCAGAAGCATCATCCACATCAACAACAGGTTGAGCAACATCAATTCATGATCATGCTGAAAACTATGATGCACAGACATTAAATCATCTATTGACTTTTGTAAAGCATCACGCTCAGATTGAAGCACATTACATCTAGCAGCCGTATCACGATGAGAATCTAGCAACATATCATGATCAATTTCTAAGGTCTCAAGCCTAATAGCAAGAGCATCATGTTTAGCAGTCATAGCATCTAGAGACTTTTTTAAAGTAGCGCATCTCAAGTTTTTCTTTTGACAGTACATAGCCATGTCATTCATCAATTCTACCATACTAGCACGATCAGGTTCAGAACCAGAGTCACTTACCTCTTCATCAGGACGTGCCATAAGACATCTTGGAGGGAAAGACGGAGTTGGTGATGCCATCTCAATATCGGACTCCCACCCATCATCATTATCGAGAAGAGCCGTGAGACACCTTGGAGGAAAGGCCGGAGGTGGTGGCAAGGACTCAGCTACCGCCACTCCAACAGGACCCTTGTTCTTCCAGTCTTCATCATCACCGGAGCCTTCTACGGATCCACTTGAGCTATCGTCCGTGGCCCATTCACCAACGAAGGCTTGCCTCTTGCCCTTCTTGGTGAACCTCTTGAATCCGGACTTGTAGGTGGTCCTTTTCTTCTCCTTGTCCTTGTATCTTGGCTTCTCATCCTCACTACTCCCCTTGTCCTTCCCTTTAGACTTTTCCTTAGTCTTCTTATTGGGATAGACTGAGGCAATGTGGTCTCGCTCATTGCAGTTATATCATCTGATTGAGACAAGAGCACTCTTGTTCTGAAAGTCGTCCGGGCTCCATTTGTTCTCCCCATAGCTTCCTTTGCCCATGTGTCTGCCAAACCTCCTCATAAGCAGAGCTAGATCCTCAGCATCAAAGTCACCTCGACTTGAGCCATCTGGATCATCAACAAAGCTTGATCTTGTGCCTTTTGCCTTGAGTGCAACCATCTTGTCCTTCTTTGGAGCTGT
Organism: Raddia distichophylla; assembly: GCA_005191435.1. NCBI lineage: Eukaryota > Viridiplantae > Streptophyta > Magnoliopsida > Poales > Poaceae > Raddia > Raddia distichophylla. Next base: position 1,014,610 of record SPJY01037201.1, on the reverse strand, counting down.
GGAGTCTTTAGACTCATTGATCAGCATCTCATGAGCAGAGAGCCTTCCTAGCAAAGCTGTGGGTGTCATCTTCTTCAATCACCACTGTTGGACAGGTAGTTGATTATATCCCGGTACTCTGCCCTTGGAAGAATCCTGATCATTTTCCTGCATACATCAAGGTCTGACACAGGAGATCCGAGCCCCTTGAGCTCATTGATTATGGGGTTAAGACGAGTAAACATGTCATTAGTATTTTCATTAGGCGGCATTTTGAATTGATCAAATATCTCCTTTACTACCACTAGCTTCTCTTCCTTAACATCACTAGTGCCCTCATGTATTTCTATCAGAGTAGACCAAATAGAATTTGTGGAAGTGAGGTTGCCAACTCGATCAAAGACCCCCATACTCAACCCAGAGAATATGGCATTGATCGCTTTGGTATCTAGGTCTAGCTTCTTAATTTGCTCAGCTGTGGGACCAACTTTCTCATCAATCTCCAAGCCTAGAGGTAACTCAGTAGCCTTCCACATCTCATAACCTAGCGACTGGAGATAGGCTCTCATACGGGTTTTCCAGAAGGGAAAGTTAGTACCATTGAATAAAGAGATCCTATTAGAAACTACACTACCCCAATCTGAAGCCATCTCTATGCGGTTAAGCGAAATCAGAGACCCTGCTCTGATACCAACTGAAGGGATCTAAGACCAAGAGGGGGTGAATTGGACTAAAAATTAATTCGTTTTGGATTTTTCTTTGCAATTAGGTAGGTTAAGTTACCCAAGCTATTGATCAAGTCCTATACTAGACAGAGCGACAGAGCAGAAGCAATCATACGGAAGCAACGATAGGCACAAGATAAGCACAAGCACAATAGGCAATCTCAGAGGATTGCACACACAAGCACAATATATCTTTGCGGAATCATAATGCGAGAAAGTATGTGCGGAAGGTAAAAGGGAGACACCGAGTTTTTCCTGAGGTTCGGAGACGAACTCCTACTCCCCGTCGAGGAAGCCTTAGACACACGAAGATCGGGTCTCTCTCGACCCTATCCCTCAATCCACTTGTGGTAGCTCCTTTACCGACACACGGCTGAGACGAGCTCCAAACCCCTTACAGGTAGCGAGTTCTTTCCACAAGCGGAAAGACCTCACACCCCGGCACCGACACACGACATCGACTCCCGACACATGGAGGATTTCACCCGACACGGGAATGGCTCCGACACACAGAGAGAGGCACCCCTGACACACGGAGATGACCACCGACACACGGAGGCAAGCACCACCACCGACACATGGTGGACTTTTCAGCTCCGACACATGGAGAAACCCTGATACACGGAGGATGACGATGAACGCAATGGAGGTTTGACGTAGAATGACTCGGCGACGATCTCCTTCCGGTGGTGGAGTCCCAAAGAGCACAAGACCGGAGACCACTCACCTCACCACACCTCTCACACACATGGAGACCCTAGGCCCAAAAGACTACATGGGAGAGGCACACCTTGGGGGAATGGATGTAGAGGTGGTAGGGGATGCACACCTTCTTCTTCTTCTCCTCTTCTTCTCCCTCTCTCTCACTCCTTCTCCTTGTAAGATCAAGCTCCCATGTGCTTTAGTGTTTTGGTATTCATGACAACAAGGTTTGAGGGACACCAAGGTTAAGGACTTTGTTTTATAGTTTCTTTATTTCCTTGTGTGCGTCTTTGACTCGACCCAGCTGCACCGGCATCAGAAGATCATCTCAATGGCAGAGGGGTCCGATAGAGCACGTCTCCGGAGACTGACCCAATCCCTAACCGATAAGCTTGAGCGAGAGGACAAGTGTCCAGGGTTCTAGAGGGTTCCAGAAGTCGGGTCGGTCGGGGTTTCGTAGCCGCCAAGTCCTCAAAGCCATATGTTTTTGTCCAGCGCGAAACTTCCCGCCTAGACGTCCAAAAGTTCCTGTCGAGTCCACAAATCGATAAAAGTGACCCAAGACCCGTGGCGTGATGTTGAGTGGGGTTGAGAGAGACCAAGTCCGCGCGTGGTAAAAATTTTAGCCCCATCGGATGGCATCCGACCACCGTCGGACGGCGTCTGATGAGATGGGAGCAAGCCAGCGGCTAAGTCCCTGAATGACACCTTCACTATCGGACGGCGTCCGACCACCGTCGGACCGCGTCCGACCAAGTTGATTGTAGCCCATCGGACGGCGTCCGACCATCACCGGACTGCGTCCGACCACTGTACACGTCACAGCCTACAGCCTCAGCCCAGCAACAGTGCACTTGATTGGACGGCGTCCGATGACCGTCGGACAGCGTCCGACGGACATGGCTAACCCTAGCTCTAGCAACCAAGTGATCCATCGGAAGGCGTCCGACCAAGGTGAGAAAAACCGATCTAAGCTCATCGGACGGAGTCCGATGGTCACCGGACTGGGTCCGACGGACCGATCTGAAACTCGGGAGACAAATCTAAGCATGCCACCTGTCCAGTCTCGAGGCTTCCGAGTGTGGGTCTATAAATAGAGGTCACCAGCTCATGAGGGACTAGAGAGAGCCTTAGTTGTAGCCACCCAAAGCCACCCTCATCCCCAAGGTGTCTCTCCCATGGAGGTGTTCATCCTAGGTGCCTCCATGAGTACTTGAGCTAGAGGAAGGAGAAGGGGAGAAGGAGAGAGGAGGAAGAATGGAGGAAGAAGAAGGGTTCCCCTACCTCGTCTCCACCCCAAGGTGTGTTCTTGCTCCCAGTTGGAGTTCTTGGTCCTAGGGTGCTCCAAGTGTGAGAGGGTTGGGTCTTGGGAGGTCTCCGGTTGTTGTGCTCAGTGTTCGCCTAGTCGGCTGACTAGGCCGATTAGTAGCCGCCTAGTCGCTAGTCTGCGATAATCCGTCCCGTTTAGGGGGTAGTCGGTGCATTAGTCAGAAAATCCGATTAGTCGGTCCTAGGCGGACTAGGACCGATTAGTCGGGTGGGCCTGGACGGTTTTAGGCGGTGGTGGGTCGGCCTAGTCGGTGACTAGCGTCCCGACTAGGGGATGAGAGCCCATCGGCAAAACGCCTGTGGACCGTGGCCCAAATAGAAGTTGCCTAGTAGGGTTCCCCCATCCTCCTACCGTGTAGCGCCCATCCTCCTGCCGTCTAGCGCCGCCGTCGCCCATCCTCCTGCCGTGTAGCGCCGCCGTCGCCGCCATGTGCGCCGCCGCCGCCTCCATGTGCGCCGCCGTCCTTGCTTGCCGGAGTCTTCACCAAGCCGAGCTTCATCCGCGACATCCGCTTCATCGTCTACCTCAACCGAAACCCTCGGTGTGTCCGGGGTCACCTTTATGTGTCGGGGGTGCGTCCTCTCCATGTGTCGGAGACCGAAACCCGCCGTGTGTCGGCGGTCACCTCCGTGTGTCGGGGGTGCTTCAAACCCGTCCTGTGTGGGCGGTCACCTCCTCGTGTGGAGTGCTTACATCTTCATGTGTTGAAGACCGCGGAAATCCGCCATTTGTTGGCGGTCGGTGCCATGTGTTGGTACCGGTGGGGTGTAAGCACCACTCGCGTGTGAGAAGGCTTGCCACGTGTGAAGGTTTGAAGCTCTCCAGCCATGTGTTGGTGAAGAGCTACCGTGAGTAGATTGATGGTTAGGGACGAGCGAGTGCCGGCTTCCATTCGTTGGAAGCTTCCTCAACGGAGACGTAGGTGCTTGCGCCGAAGTTCGGGAAAAACCGGTTTGCGCCCCTTGTCTCCTTTACTATTCCGCACTTGATATTGCCTGTCTGAATTTGCCATCAAGCCACCTATCTCTCATTGCGCTATTGTTTTGTCCATTGAGCTCACTTGTGCTTCCACGACTAGAACTGCATAAGGCTTCACTCGCTAGTTGGTTTCCTAATTGGCTAAAAAGATAACCACTTGGGTTGGATAAAATTGGAATTAGAAGTCGATTCATACCCCTTTCGGCCTAAGATCCCTTCAATTGGTATCAAAGCTAGGATCTCGGCTCTAGCTTCACCGCTACGAGATGGATGACGGGGGAGTGTTGCTAGCAATAGGGTTCCACTGTTCAATGGAACTCACTTCAACTTTTGAAAAAGGCGCATGCGGGTGTACCTACGGTCCATGGGGATGGACGTGTGGAGGGTAGTTGATAAACCCCTAGGGTTCACTCTTGAGGTAGACACAGAACCCATGCCTGAGCAAACCAATAAACTAGAGCTAAATGCAAAGGCCATGAATGCATTGTTCTGTGGTATGAGCATTGATGTGTTTGGTAGGGTTAGCAACCTACCCACTGCACATGATGTTTGGACATCACTCATAGAAATCCATGAGGGTTTATCTTCTGTAAAGGAGGGCAAACTTGTGGTGGTTAAAGAGAGATTCGATCAATTTAAGATGCTCCCTAGTGAAAATATAAATGATATATTTTCTCGACTTAACCCCATAATCAACGAGCTCAAGGGGCTCAGTTCCACTATGTCAGATGTTGATGTGTGCAGGAAGATGATGAGGGTGCTGCGGAGACAAGAGTACCGTGACATCATCACCTACCTGTCAAACAGCGGGGAAGTTGAGAAGCTCACTCCTACATCCCTCCTGAGCAAGCTGACGGCACATGAGATGCTCATCCTTGAGCCTGCAGCAATGCCTGCACCTGAGAAGAATCAAGTGATCGCCCTCAAGGCAAATGGCTCCAAGACCACCTCATCCAAGCATCAAGATGGAGCAAGTCAGAGCAAAGAGGACGTCATGGATGAGCTTGTGGCACTGCTTGGGAAATGGCACGGCTGAGACAAGAGGAGATCAAGCAGGAACTCATACCGATGCTATACGTGCAATGAGAAGGGCCACATAGCTGCCTTCTGCTCTCAGAAAGGAGACACCAAGTACAAGAATAAGGGCAAGGAGAGCAGTGATGATGAGAATGGAAAGCAAAGGGAGAAACCAAAATACAAGGGCAAGGACAAGGATAAGAAGAAGAACTTGCAGAAGTCTGGGTTCAAGGGCACCTCCAAGGAAGGCAAGAAGCTGGCATTCGTTGGAGAGTGGGTGACCGACAGCTCGAGTGATTCACCTGCCACCGACAATGATGAGGAGGAGACCCAAAGACAAGCCATTGCTACCACCGCAATTGGACAGTTGGCACCTCCACGTCCTGGACAGTTGGCACCTCCACGTCCTGGACAGTTGGCTCCTCCACCTCCAGAGATCTTCCCAAGATGTATGATGGTCATCACAAACCCACAAGCTCCAGAACCTCAAGCTACTGAGCCTCAAGTTAGAGAGTGATGGTCTGGTGGAGAAGACACAGACGATTCTACTACCTCTACTTCCACCACTCCAGAGGCATCACCAGTTCCTGCCAGGACTCCTGTGTGCTTGATGGCCAAGCCGGCTCGCAAAAAGGTAATATGCTCAGACTCCGACTCTGACTCTGAAGCTGAGCGTAGACAAACCATGGACTATGTCAATCAAATAGTAGATCTTGCTAGAAAAGAAACTTTGAGATGCACTAGAATTCAGGAGTCTCTTGATGCCTTAATGTCTAAGCATGAATCACTAGAAACTGAGTATGATCTTCTGCTAGGCTCTAGTAATGCAATGACTAAGAAATTCAATGTGCTAGAAGAAGAGAATAGGGCAAACACTGAATCTGTAGAATATCTTCTTGCTACAATTCATGAGCTTAGGGCTAGCAATGAGCGGCTAGTTGCCGATAATGCTTGCTTGGTTTCTTTACCTGTTGCTAAGCCTGTTGATCACTCTTCTTATGATGGTTGATTGATGCTTCTACTACAAGTGCTGCTCAAGTTGTTGTTCCATCAAAAGTTGATTGTTCTACCTCATGTGATGATTTGATTGACTTGACCTGTGTTGCTACTAGCTCTAGTGGCTCTCTTGAGCCCTTGCCTGTTGTTCAGCTAGTTGATAGTTCTCCCTGTGCTGATGTTATTGATGCTTGTGCCACAGCTACTGTTGCTTTTGTTACAACTACTAGTACTGTTGCTCCTGTTATTGCTATGACTCATGCTAGTGTTGAATCCTCTGCTTAGTGTGCCAATGCATCTACATCTAGTGGTTCCTCCAGTCATGTACATGAGTGCACACCTGATAACTGCACATTTGCACTAGCTGCTAGGGAACTTGCTATCGAAAACACTGATCTTAAACTTCAGCTTGAGAAATTTGAGAAAGGCCTTGAAAAATGCTATGAGGGTAGCTTAGCCCTGGATAAGATGCTTAAGGAGCAAAGACCTACCTCATAGAAGGGTGGCTTGGGGTTTACCCCAAAGAAGCCAAAGAAGAAAAAAAAAGGAAAAGTGCTCCTCAAGCATCTACCATGAGGCAGAGCTACTATCATTCCTATCCCAAGAAGAAGAGACCCACTCAAGCTCATAACTTTGGAAATAACAATTTGAACACTATGAACATGCCTCCTAGGAGTCAGTTTGTGCACAACATATGGCAAGGACCAGCTAGGCACAATAACTTCACCTGGCAACCACCTCAGAGAACTCAGAATGTGTGGCATGCACCTCCTAGGCAACCCAACACTTGGCAAGCTCCGCCTAGACATCACTTTGGTTGGCAAGGACCCCCTAGGTGCTACAACTTCACTCCTCAAGCACCTCCTAGGCACTACCACAATGTTGGACCACAATTTGGTAGAAGACAGGGCAGATTCATTCCCGTTCACTATGCCCCTCCTAGAGATGTCTTCCATGATAGAATCAACTTTGCATGGAATAGTGCTAGGTTTCCCAACCATAGGGCTCACATAGCACCACAGGCTAAACCTAGAAGAGTTAACCCTAAGAGAGCTCATGTGAAGATTGTAGAGAAGAACTATGTGTTCAAGCAAGATGAGAGGGGTAGGGTCTTTGCTAGGTTTATTGGTCCATCTTGGTTAGATGTGCACAAATCACAGTTTTGGGTGCCTAAGACTATTATTAATGATGCATTTAATGTTGCTAAGGCTAACCCTCGGAGACCCACTGTTTGGGTTCTCGAGTCACAAAAGTGATATCTTCTAGTGGCAGGTGGACAACCGGAGTGGTGGATGTCATGGTGTTATCGACTACTCAAGACGGCGTCCTCGGTTGTTCACCAAGTGGTGGGAAGGCGGCAGCCTCCTCACCAAGACCACTCGGATGGATGGCAAGATGCATGACCAAGGCCTGCGTACAAGGTGGAAGAACAAGATAGAAGGAGATCCTTGATCCACAAGTGGTGTCCTTGATCTAGGGGGAGCAAGCTCAAGCTCCTAAGGTGTGTACTACTACTTTGACGACATCGCAGGTACGTCAAGATGATCCTTCTCAGGTGGTATCATGCCTAGCTCTTCAAGTGGTATCTTGCCCATTGCTTCATGAAGTGTCATGTGTATTGTTGTCAAGTGGTATTATGTCCATTGCTACATGTGGTGTCATCTCTAGTGCTTAGTTGATGAAATGCTTCACTTTGTGTGCATATGCTTACCTGTGGAACTAAGTGCTATTGAGATAATTGAAATTAGTTAACCTACACCACTAGCATAGGCTTGGTCGATTTCATCATGAATTGAGAACTCTTTCAATTGAAAATCACTCGGCACCATGGTGTGAGCTTTTCTATAACTTTGGTCGTTATACTTGTGTTATTACATGCTTAGATGCTCACCATATGAATTAGATGGCTATAGCTTGTGCCCATCCTTGTCACTTGTTCAACTAGAGTTCAATTCGAATCATTGCGCAAATTGTGAACCAAGAACTTGTGCTAGATATGCTATAGCTTGGTGGCTCACTAGTTGCTTTATTTCTTTGGATGATCATGTGCTTGTAGTCATGTTAATGTACTTCAATTGCACATATCCAAATGCTTTGTTAAATGAGTAATTTTTATAAAAAAAGGGGGGGTTGAGCCAAAACATGAGATGTCATGTGTTGTCATTTGATAATGTTCATTGTGAATTCATTTGCTAAACTTAACATCCATTGCTATTATTTGAGCACCTTTGCAACACTATAGAGCTTGTTACTACTGCAATGTGCGTAGCTCTAGCTTACAAAACTTGTTAGCAAAGGATGCTCAAAGAAAATAAAAATAAAAATAGAGCAAACAAACACGAGGAGGAGAGTGACCTAGGAGGCCATCGCAGGTTACCCTTGGGATGTGCTTTACTGGCAATCATTTTCCAAAATCTGAAGTTGGCGAGAAAATAAAAATAAAATACAAGAAAAAGCGAAAAGTTGAGCCATCAGCATATGTCTAGCTCTTTAATGTTGCCTAGAGTGCTTAGTAATGTCATATGATCTCATTTTCTAGCATGTGCAATCATTGTGTATATTATCTTATGAGGATCATGTCAACTCATTGATTTTGCTAAGAAAATGTTTTTGAAAAATGAGCTCAACTAAAATGATTTGTAAGTCTCACCTTTAGCCTAACAAATGGTATGTGGATTGTAGTACATTAGCTAGTGCTATTGAGTGTCATGAATCTCCCTTGAAATGTGAGCAACTTTGTAAACCTCTTTGTTATAGTTCATCTCACACTTTGTTCTAGGTCTTAATCACTTGAACTTAACTAAAATGTGCTCATGTTGAACTAGTGACAATAAAGCCTAGCGGTGGTTAATTTTTGAACTATGGTGATCATACAAGTTCGCTTGCATTTGTATAACCCCCAAAGTTTTAGATGTGCTCAACAAGTAATATTTTCAATTGGTGTCTAGTCCTTGTATGAGTGCTATCCATCATCTTGTACTTGACTGTGCTAAAGATAGGGGGAGAATGCTTGTTCACAAAGTGGTGATCACATGGCTTTGCTTGGCGCCCTTGTTGGTCATTGATGACAAAGGGGGAGAATTTTTGGACCTCATCTATCTCGTGGGTGTTTGCATGTATAGCCTTGGACTTAGGGAAGAGATGAGTGATACTAGTGCTAATCTAGTGTGAGAGATGCTTTGCTCTCATGTAATTGCCAAGATTAGTCAAAGGGAGAGAAATGGCGATAGGAAGACAAACAGAGATGCTTTGCTCCATATTATCATGTGCTTAGACTTAGGAGATGCTTTGCTCCTAGTGAATGCCTACTTAGGAGATGCTCTCCTAGTGTTAGGATATGCTTTCAATTGGTTTGCATTGATCTAGGGGAGCTAGATTGCTTTGGTTTGCATGTGCAGATCATGTTTGCGACTTATGCTCATGTGTTTATTTGGACTAACCCACTGCATGAGATTTATATATATAGAGATTATGCTTGGAGATAGATGTTACAGGTTTGCAGGTGTTGTCATCAATTACCAAAAAGGGAGAGATTGTAAGATCAAGCTCCCATGTCCTTTAGTGTTTTGGTATTGATGACAACAAGGTTCGAGGGATGCCAAGGTCAAGGACTTTGTTTAATAGTTTCTTTATTTCCTTGTGTGCGTCTTCGACTCGACCCAGCTACACCGGCATCAGAAGATTATCTCAATGGCAGAGGGGTCCCACAGCACGTCTCCAAAGACTGACCCAATCCCTAACCGATAAGCCAAAGCGAGAGGACAAGTGTCCAGGGTTCTAGAGGGTTCCAGGAGTCGGGTCGGTCGGGGTTTCGTAGCCGCCAAGTCCTCAAAGCCAGATGTTTTCGTCCAGCGTGAAACTTCTCGCCTAGGCATCCAAAAGTTCCCGCCGAGTCCCCAAATCGATAAAAGTGACCCAAGACCCGTGGCGTGACGTCGAGTGGGGTCGAGAGAGGCCAAGTCCGAAGGGGTGAAAATTTCAGCCCCATCGGACGGCGTCCAACCACCGTCGAACGGCGTCCGATGAGATGGGAGCAAGCCAGCGGCTAAGTCCCCGAATGACACCTTCACTGTCGGACGGTGTCCGACCAAGTTGATTGTATCCCGTCGGACGGTGTCCAACCATCACTGGACTGCGTCCGACCACTGTACACGTCACAGCCTACAGCCTCAGCCCAGCACCAGTGCACTTGATCGGACGACATCCGATGACAGTCGGACAGCGTCCAACGGACACGGCTAACCCTAGCTCCAGCGACCAAGTGATCCATACGGCTAACCCAATCTTCAGCGACCAAGTGATCCATCGGACGGCGTCCGACCAAGGTGAGAAAAATCAATTTGAGCTCATCGGACGGAGTCCGACGGTCACTGGACTGGGTCCGACGGACCGATCTGAAACTCGGGAGATGAATCTGAGCGTGCCACCTGTCCAGTCTCGAGGCTTCCGAGTATGGGTCTATAAACAGAGGATCACCAGCTCGTGAGGGACTAGAGAGAGCCTCAGTTGCAGCCACCCAAAGCCACCCTCATCCCCAAGGTGTCTCTCCCATGGAGGTGTTCATCCGAGGTGCCTCCATGAGTACTTGAGCTAGAGGAAGGAGAAGGAGAGAGGAGGAGGAAGGGAGGAAGAAGAAGGGTTCCCCTACCTCGTTTCCGCCCCAAGGTGTGTTCTTGCCCCCACTTGGAGTTCTTGGCCCTAGGGTGCTCCAAGTGTGAGCGGGTTGGGTCTTGGGAGGTCTCCGGTTGTTGTGCTCGTGGGTTTCCTTGCTTGCCGGAGTGTTCGCCAGTCCGAGCTTCATCCACGACATTCGCTTCATCGTCTACCTCAACCAAAACCCTCGGTGTGTCCGGGGTCACCTCCGTGTGTCGGGGGTGCGTCCTCTCCGTGTGTCGGAGACCGAAATCCGTCGTGTGTCGGCGGTCACCTCCGTGTGCTGGGGGGTGCTCCAAACCCATCTTGTGTGGGCGGTCACCTCCTCGTGTGCGGTGCTTACATCTTCATGTGTTGAAGACTCTGGAAATCCGCCATTTGTTGGCGGTCGGTGCCATGTGTTGGCGCCGGCGGGGTGTAAGCACCACTCGCATGTGAGAATGCTTGCCACGTGTGAAGGTTTGGAGCTCGTCTGCCATGTGTTGGTGAAGAGCTAGCGTGAGTAGATTGAGGGTTAGGGACGAGCGAGTCCCAGCTTCCATTCGTTGGAAGCTTCCTCAACGGAGACGTAGGCGCTTGCGCCGAACTTTGGGAAAAACCGGTTTGTGCCCCTTGTCTCCTTTACTATTCCGCACTTGATATTGCCTGCCTGAGTGTGCCATCGAGCTAGCTATCTCTCATTGCGCTATTGTTTTGTCCATTGAGCTCACTTGTGCTTCCACGACTAGAACTGCATAAGGCTTCACTCGCTAGTTGGTTTCCTAATTGGCTAAAAAGATAACCACTTGGGTTGAATAAAATTGAAATTAGAAGCCGATTCACCCCCTCTCGGCCTGTTCTCCCTTCACTCCCTCTCTCAAGCACTCATGGAGGGACTTGGGATTAACACCTCCATGGGAGAGCTCCTTTAGGAAGGGGATGGCTATGGGTGGCTGCAGATGAGGCTCTCTCTGCTTCCTCCCGAAGGGATAAGGTCTATTTATAGCCACACACGAGTATCCTTGTGCGGATAGACAGATGGATGGCTCAGATTTGATCAAATCGAGTAGCAGACAGCTTGATCGGACGGGTCCGGTGGGCACTTTTAAGCTAGCCGACTGTCGCTCGCGTCTGCCTATCGTTTGCGCTGCCACCGGTCACGTCCGGTGGCCCAGTGGAGTACTTGCACCTCCATTTCCCGCAACGCCACCTAGGGTTTTCCCTTACCACCCGACGCGTCCGGTGACCCTATTTAGGCCAAGCCGCGGCAGACAGGTTTCGGGAGGTTCTGGCCAACTTAATTTCCACCACCGGACGCGTCCGGTGAACGCCTTAGGGCACCCCCTCAAACCTTTCTCTCTCTCTCTCGTCTCGCTCGCGCAGCTAAGGCTTAGGGATTTTGGCGCCTTTAGACATTGTCGACCTATGGACTCGGCAGGAACTTCGGAAGGCTTAGGCGGGAAGGTTTCACGCCGAAGAAAAATATCTGACTTTGAGAACTTGGATGCTACGAAAACCCTGAACAGCTTGAAAGCAGCCTTGGAAACTTCTAGGCTCTTTCGGGGACTTAAGCTCTAAGACAACTACCCCCGGACACTTGGCAACTCTCGAACACCCTGGAAGAGATAAGATCAGCTGGCTCTGAGTGCTCAGTGGGACCCTGCAACCAGAGAGAAGACCTGCACCGGCATCTAGATCATGCCAACACGCACACGAGAAATAGAAGAAATATTAAAATAAAGTCCTTAATCTTGTGGCTCCTACTGTCATCGTGTCATCAATCTCCAAAACCAATAGCCATGGGATCATGGACTTACACCACAGCTCTGGAGCTACAAACATGCATTAGCCAATAGCAAATACAGACCCAACTAGAGCGGCGGACTGTCACTTTGGGAATAAAAGCAGCACAGGGACGGACATAACAACAACAGAGACCGTGGGAGCGACGAAACCCCACGGGCATTTCCCACACAATACAAAGTTTTCTAACATTGATGATAGAGTACTCCACAACCGAAATCGCAAGAACAGGCAGTCAAGCTGCCTGGACCGCACAGTCGCCGGCATCTAGCATGGAAGAGAGGTCAACTCCTCCTTTAACACCCGCCAAGTCCTCGATCGTTGCGATCTCCACATTGGTTAGAGGCTTCTTGAACAATGATGTGTAGCGCGCAACCCCATCTTTGGGTTGTCGTATGGCTGATCAATGCTTGCAACACTAATGTGCAGTCGCCGGAGCATGTAGTTTCAGAGCTCCGGGCAGTCGGACATCACAAAGAAGCTCCTTGGGGACGCCCTTTGCACGAAGACTTGCTCAGCCGACAACCTGAAGTGAGCCTACAGAGCGACCTAGACCTGCTCCGTAGTAGCGACATTTTCCCCTAAAGCAAGAACCAACATTGCACAGTCAGAGTAGATCTCCTCCAAGGCGGCTTCACGATCGGCCAGGGATATGAACCGGGAGGCGAAGCAGGGCCTGTTCGCTGGATTCCCTGGTGGGAAGGCAGCTTCCATCGCAGTTGGGACCTGTGAGGCTGGCGACCCGCCCTTAGCGTGACCCGTGTGGGCGGGAGGCGGAGACCTTCTCGGATGGCGAGGGCACAAGCGTGCCCGGTGCCCAGAACTCTGCGAGCAACGAGAGGGCTCGGAGTAGATAACGACAAAGTGAGTAGAGGAGAAGCACGGGAAGCATTTACCTTTTGCTTCCTTTTGAAGCACGCCTTGAAGTCGATGGCGTGGCCGGCACGGCGATTCTTAATTGCAAAATTGATGCGGCGTTGACGTTGCCCAGCCACCACCGTCCAACCGTCGTCGCCCCCTCATGAATGCCCATCCCTCCCTGCTTGAAGCTGATAGCTCCGAGCTCAGACGCAACCTGACAAGGAGGCTGGGACCCCAACGAAGCTGAAACAGCGGCAAGACCAGCAGCCCAAGCCGCGCCATGGCCCAGATCGACCGCGAGCTGGGCAGAGATCGCCGAATCTGGAGCAACACACAGGGAGGCAAGAAGTGGCAAAGGGGATCTGGCCCATGGAATCCAGTGTTCTACAGAGGGAACCCAGCGGGAGGACACATCACCTGCGAGGAGGGAGCCACCGGGATGAGGAGCAGACGTGGAGGAACCTAGGCTGGCCCAGCAAAGTAGCGGCGGTGGCGGGGACGAAGGATGGGTGGAGGAGCCCAAGGTGCACTGCGGAGGGGTGGAGGAGCGAGCCATCCGACATAATTGCTATTTTGGAAACAACAAATAATAAGCATGAAGTTTATTGGATAGAAGGAACATATATAGTTATCACAACAGTATGTCAGCAAAATATTATATTTTTATGAGAAATGTTAATTAACGGTATCTCGTTCATACCCAAATAAACGAGATAGGAAGGAGGAAGAGGGGGAGGGGAGGAAGGAGGAAGAGGGGAGGGGAGGAAGGAGGAGGAAGGAAGGAATTAAGAATACCAGCCTGGACTGCCGCTGCTTGTTTCCGCCGCCGGCAACCTCGCCGGAGACCTCGCTGGAGCCGCCGGGGTTAGGGTTAGGGTTGGGTTTGGGGTAGGGTTTAGGTGTTCCCTAGGCATAGATAGAGGCGACCCGGTGGTTGGCTGGGTTGGTGAGGGAGGCAGCGAGGAGGCGGCGGCGGCGGTGGGGGACAACACCCACCCCGTCCGTTAGAGTGGGCGGGATTGGACGGCAGCGGGGCACGGTGGGTGGAGCGACCGGCGGCGAAGGCACAGCCAGGCAGGGTGGCGGCGGCGGAGATGGAAGAGGGGCGCGGAGCGGGAGCGGGAGAAGTGAAGGAATCTAGGCCGAGAGGAGGGTGAATCGGCTGGATCAAATTTAATCCTTTTCAATTTTACTTGATTGATTAGGCAATTGGTGACCCAAGCTAGCGGTTGATCCTAGAGTCTAGTTGCGAAAGCGATCTCAAGCACGGCACAAACTACTCAAGTGCACACAATTGCAACTACTAGATGGCTCGAAGGCACACGCACACAAGCGAATTCAGTAGAAACTGAAGTGCGAAAAGTAGAGTGAGATAAGGAGACGCAAACCGAGTGGTTTACCGAAGTTCGGTGCCCAACAAATGAGCACCTACATCTCCGTTGAGGAAGGTTTCAACACATGAAAGCCGGAACCGAGGAAGCTTTCAACACATGAAAGTTGGGACCCTTTCGTCCCTAACCCTCAATCCACTCGTGGTAGCTCTTCACCAACACATGGCGGGTGAGCTCCAAACCCTCACAAGCGGCGACAACTTCCCACAAGCGAAAAGCCTCACACACCACCGGCGCCTGCACAAGACACCGACCACCAACGGATGGTGGATTTCGTCATCTTCAACGGATGAAGAAGTAAGCACCACACACGAGGAGGTGACCGCCGACACACGACTTGTTTGAGGAGATGATGCACCCCTACACAAGATAGTGACCACCTCACCCTACCTCTACCACCATGGAGCTAGACCAAGAACTCCATGGGAGAGGCAAGAACCTTGGGGATGACTTGGAGGAGGCAAGGGATGCTCTCTACTTCTTCTTCCTCACTCCTTCTCCCTCTCACTCTCTCTCTCTCTCTCAATCTCTCACTCAAGAACACATAGAGGCCATGAGGAGGAGGCACACCATGGAAGGAGCTCTCTTGGATGGATGGGGCTTTGGGTGGCCAGAAAATGAGGCTCTTCACCTTATCCACGAGTTGGGCAACTCCTTATATAGGCCCCAAGCAAAACCCTAGCTCCTAGGACAGATGGACGGCTGAGATTAAATCAGGCTGCAATCGTCAGGCATTGGATGCATCCGATGGACGTTGCGCGGCTCCTCTCCAAGGTGCACGCCATGTGTTCGGCGCTGTGCCGCACCGCCATCGAACCCATCCGGTGACGCATCTGGTGGCCGCTGTGTGGCAGCTCCCCAGGGCCGCATGCCAACTGTTTGGCGCAATGTCTTACCACCACCGGATGCGTCTGGTGAGCGCGAAATTTCAACAGGAATTGGACATATCAGGCAAAAATAATTATCTCCATCGGACGCATCCGGTGAGCGTGATTTTCAGACAGAGAGGATTTTGAGCTTTCTAGCCTAAGTTAAATACACCACCGGACACGTCCGGTGGATGCATAGCTGCAGCACTACAATCTCCCTCTCCTCTCTTCTTTCTTGCTCTCCATGCCTTAGGGTTTTGGTCGGATTTTGGAATTTGGCGCTTTGTGGACATGACGGGAAGGTTCGAAGGCTTAGGCGGGAAGTTTCACGCCTCTAGAAATGTCACGACCCCGGTAGCAACCAGGATCAACCCGCGATACATTGCTAGCCCCAGAGATCAAATGCTAGCAACTCACGAGCGACGTGTTGAACATCGCATGCAATCATTCATTTAACTAAAGAAAATATTTCATACATATGTAAAAGTCATTGTGATCCGACAATCACTTATTACAAGTAATGATAAATACACATCAGAGTGCAAAATAAGGCAACAGAAGATCCATGCATGCGAATGCTCCATGTCCCACCCTTCGAGGATAGCTACTCCTAAGAGTTGTCTTGTTCGCAAACCTCCTATCCGTAGACTGGTCCATCGTCTTCTCCTGAAGTAAAGGAACAACGATTTCGAGACGCATGAGTACAAAGTACTCAGCAAGGGTCCTTAATGAATGCAAGGGCCTCAAGGGAAAGGTTGGCTATTTTTGCACAAAACCTATACTAATCAATTATTATGGAATTTGTTGTAAAAACAGTTGTATATTAATGTTAATGTCCCAACACACAGAGCTCGGTTCCACAGCCCCTCTGTAAATAAATCAACAAGCTCGAATAGATCACTTAACTCTATTCAACTCCAAACCCATCCATCAGATTAATTAAACACATTTGACTACCATGTACGACTTTCCTCCCCTCCCTTGACCGTGGGAACGGCTATCATGATAGTTTTGACTCTGCAGAGTTTAGCACACTTTACCCACAAGCCCAGCGGTACTTTTACGTCTTAGCTCTTCCTTAGGAGCCCAGACCAAGTAGCTGTACAAGGCGGTTCATTAGATCCCGCTGTTGATAACGATACCCCCTCTAAGGTTTAGACACTGCGGGTCCCCCTCTTGAGCCAACGGGAACTCAAATGCCCGATCTTTTCAAGGTGAACGATACCAACCAGTTTTCACTAACTACTAAGCCAGGACTAGAAACATGCTCGCGAAACATGCTTAAACTAGCACAAGTGGTTGCGCTTGTACGGTTTGGCCAGATAAGCACACGTCCAAAGTCCTTAGACCAAGGTGACTCCCTCCAACAATCCACAAACCAGAGTACCACCCGACTAGCCACCTTGAGTCAACACACGCCACGTAGGTTTTAGTTGATTAGGTTATTAAATAACTCAGCATCTCCAACATACTAAGTTACCAGCAATTCATTAAAGTGTCACCTATCAACTACCAACCCACGAGCACTAGCAAAATCTAGCTCAAAGGAATAAGCTGGAATATGGCATTCAAATGACAGGATAATGATTCACGGGGTAGATGACGCAAGCGTGAATATAATAGGTTCTACCCATCCCATCAATTTAATGCAAGATTTAAAACAAACAGAAAATAAAAAGTGAGTTTAGCAAAATAGGTAGCAACATGCACCGCCTAAACTTGCCTTAAAAGAAGTCTCGATCTTGAACGAAGTCTTGATCTTGCGTTTGATCTTGTGCTCCTCCTCCTCCTCCTCGGCAAATCTTGAACTTCTTGGCGAAACGCACGATAATCACCTAATCATGATCTACCGATTCCCAATATGCAAAAGATGAAGGAACAACAAATCAATCAAAGCAAACATATATAATTAATATTATATTAAAATACTAGACTAAATTTGGGACCAAACGGATCTTGAATCACCTAATTTGGACTTTGGATGCACCGGGAATAATTTTTGGAAGTTTTAATCGAATTTGGGAATTTTTGGAATTTATTTGGGATTTTTGGGAGCACTTGGGTTGAATTCTAAAGGAACTTGGGCCGGCTCGGGAGATTCGGCCCACGGCGGGAGCTTCGGCTTCGCCGGCCCGGCCCAACGAAGGGGGCGCTGCGTGCTGCGGGCTGCGGCCTGGGAGGCGGGCTGGGGCAGGGGACACGCGGCGGCTCCGGGTTGGCGCGCGCGGCGCTGCGGCGGGAGGCGTGGCCGGCTCGGGGTGGCGGGCGTGGGGAGCGGCTGGGCAGGAGCGAGAGGCGGCGGAGACACGCGGCGCAAGCTGACGGGCGGCGGCTGCGCTGCCGGCTGCGGGGAGGCAGGGCACAGCGGCCACGCGTCGGCGCAGCGGGCGACGGCGGCGCTGACGGGGACGGCGCGCAAATCGAGGCCGAACCGACCTCCTTCTCCGGCTCAAACTTGCGGCCAAGATTCCGAGGGCTAGGAAACTCCAAATTGGGTGAAATTTGTACTCAAATTGATCGCCAGGAGATGCTCTACCCAATGGTGGAGTCAAATCTAGGTTTTGGGCACAAGAAAATACGAGATACCTCAAAAAGGCTTCGGAAAGAGATGAGTTTCCTCCGACGGCTAGGGTTTCGGGTTAGGGACTTGGTGTGAGGGCTTGGAGGCGTCCAGGGGTCTTTATATAGTGCCCACAACGACCTAGGGTCGTTCTTAAGAGATAAGGAAAGAATAGAGTTAGAGTTTTAGTCAAATTGGCCTCCGAAAGATAGAATTGAGAGTTGTGGGCCATGGCTTGGCTTAGGACTCAAGAATTACGTGAGATATAGCTTCTAGAAGCTCCTCCCACGAGTTGGGCTCGGAATTCTAATTTTGGGCCATTATTTCATGTGAAATATGACTTTCTTGACGTCGTATTGCACCGAAATAAATGGGTAACGAAATTCCTAGGGCTTGGGCTCAAAGCTAAGGCTAAAGAAGGCCTTCTAAGGTTTATAGGAATTTTCTAGGAATTTTCTAGGATTTTCTAAAGCTAAAACCTAGGTTTCAAGGCTTAATCTTAATTAAAAATAATTAAAAAGGATTTTGTATATAACAATCTCCTATTAAATATATTTTGGGTTTTATAAAATACAAGTGACATACGATAAAATAACGGATGTCACAAGAAATATCTGGCTTAGGTGACTTATACGCTACAAAACCTCTGACAGCTGTATCACTTCGGAACCCTCTCGAATCTCACCAAACCGACAGATGGACTCAGGAGATGTGCTCAGTGGGACCCTACAACCAGAGAGATGATCTTCACATGCAGAGCTGGACAGAGCTAAACACGCACACAAGGAAAATAGAAGAACTAGCAAAATATCCTTACCCTTGACACGGTTCGACGCCGGAAGCCCAGTGGGCATCAATTACCAAAACATCAAGCCCATGAGAGCTTGAGCTTTTAATCTCCTCCTTTTTGGTAATTGATGACAACACCTGCAAATCTATCTCAACAAGAGCAAATACTTCTCTGGTGTAGTGGGTTAGTTCCAACAAGGTGCATATTCAACAAATGAAAGCACAAGCTCCCCCTAGATCAATGCACACACTCAAGCACAAGACCACTTGAAATCACAGGGCAAACTTCAACAAGACACGCCTCAACAAATGAGATCAAGTGAGATAGATTTTCGGTTTTCTCCCCCTTTCACCAAGAGCCAAATGAGACCAAGATTTCAACACTTCTCCCCCTTTGTCATCGAGAACCAACAAAGGCAAACAAAGACAAGCCAACAAGAGCAAATGCAAAGCACAGAGACTATCTCATGAGCTTTGGAGGTTATACCCATTTAAATTTACCTAGTGATCCACCATATTTCACAATCAAGCCATCTCATGGTCAATAATCACAAAGATCAATAAGAGCTCATTTAGCGATGAAGTTCAAGAAATATTAGACCTAGAGCAAGATTTAGGTGACCCAAAGCCAAAGGTATCTAGTTGTGCTCATGCAACTATTAGAAATCACATAGTGCAATCTAGGATTAGAACATGCACATCACATTGCACAAAGTTTTCACCAAGCCCAAATTTGAGACTTACAAAAATATTCAATTGAGTTCTTTTCAAAGATTTTTTATTTTGCTCATTTTCTTCAATTTGATTGCCATGTCTTAAGCCTTTGTCGACACCACCCAACATGACACTGAAGGTGAATGTCTTGGTCATCCAAAACTCCACCTGAGTTCATGCCTAGTGCTATGGCAAGCTATCTCATCGAGGAGAATTGTTGAGACATGAATGACCCCTTTTTGGCCAAATGAAAGGACCTAAGACCGAGAGAGGGGTGAATCGGTCTCTAATTTAACTTTTATCCCACCCAAGTGGTTATATTTTTAGCCAATTAGGGAACCAACTAGCGAGTGAATCCCTATGCAATACTAGTCGCGGAAGAACAAGTGAATAGGTGGCTCCTCTTCTTCCGAGCTCAAGCATCCATGGACATGGGCATGGAGGCACATGGGGCACAACAAGGTGGGAAGAGGTGGGGGACAGCTGCTCCTCTTCTCCTCCTCTTCTCCGAGCTCAAGCACCCATGGACATGGGCATGGAGGCATCTTGATGGGGCACACCATGGGAGAGACCCACACACCTTGGGGATGGATGGGGGAGGCAAGGGGATGCACCTTCTTCTTCTTCCTCCCTTCTCCCTTCCTCTCTCACTTTCCTTCTCCCTCTCTCACAAGCACATGGAGGCCATGGATAAGAGGCACACCATTGGAGGAGCTCACTTGGGTGGCTAGGGCTTTGCGTGGTTGCAAATGAGGCTCTCTCACCTTATCCCCACGGGCTAGATCCCTATTTATATCCCCACACGCGAGAAATAATGCCCAGGCAGCCCTCCCGCACTAGAACTTCCGGTACCCACTGGGACTTCCGCTGTGGGCACCTCTGGAATGCACTGAAACGCGGAACCCAAACTACCCGCACCGGAACTTCCGGTAGAGGTGTTTCGGTCCTTCACTGAAATACTTATATCTTTTGCTCCTGAACTCCGTTTTTGATGTTCTTGGGCATTCTGGAAAGCTAAGAACGAGACCTATCCAACCAACTTGGTCTCACCACCTAATTCCCAAATTGATTTTCAGAAAATCTAGGAAAGCCAAAAAGCACTTATAAATTTTATACTTTTCGTGGCTTTTGGCTCAATTGTCGCTTTATGGACTCGGCGGGAACTTTGAAGGCTAAGGCTGGAGATTCAGAGTCTTAGGCAGGAAGATTCGCGCACTCGAATATTTTTAGCTTTGGAAAACTTAGTGGCTACGAAAACCCCAGACAGCTAGACCTCAGAACCCTCTCGAACACACCCGAAGATTGGATAAGAATGAGAGACTCAACGGACTGTGCTCAGTGGGATCCTGCTACCAGACAACTGATGAATTGCGGGCCTAAATAGCTAAACTCACACAAAGACAATAGAAGAACTAAGAAACAAAGATCCTTAGCCTTATGTGGTTTTCCTTGATCATCGAGCTTGGTCATCAATTACCAAAACCGAAACATAGACAGGGAGCCTGCACTTACAATCTTCCCCTTTTTGTTAATTGATGACAACACAATCTCAACTAGCAAAGCAATTCTGGCACAAGGATTAGCTCCATACAAGATGTATCAATGAATTCAATTGGAATGCACCATGCTAATATGACAATGCGCAAATGAGAGCAATGCAACATATGCAAAATAGCCATGACACCACATGAAGAAATGATAATGGAATGCATGTGCGATGCATGCTAGACTTAGCTCCCCTAGATTAAAGCATGGCACAAATTAAGCTCATGGATACCAATTGAAGATTTTCTAATCACATCACAAATTGAGTGATCAAAACTCAAATCTCTCTCCCTTGAGCTTTGATCTCTCTTTTGAGGCTTACAAGCTAGATTTGCCCATTTCTCTCTCAAATCTCTAGCTTGCTCTTCTCTCCCCCAAGCTACCTAGCTCAGCCTAGATTTGCAATTCTCTCCCACAAAGCTAGGTTTACATTTCTTTTCCCCACAACTCAAGTTTTGCCTAGATTTGCACATTTCTCTCCCCTTTGGCATCAATGACCAAAACATTGAACAAAGCACATATAGAGGAGAGAGAACAAATAGTCAGCTGTGGAGGTTTTACAATTCTCAAGCATGTGAAAAATAGTTCACAATTTTCACATTTAAGCTACTACTAGGTCATATGCCACTAAGTTCAACAAGAGCATTATTTCAATGTAGTTCAAGTATTTATAAGACCTAGATCAAATGAAAGTTGAACCATAGCCAAAGATATCACATGCTTGATCAATACACCATATGAAACACTAGGTGCTAGTAGAGCTAGAGCATGAAAGCAAAACACCAAGTGCTACCAACAAGCTACAAGAGTTTCAAAATATGTTTAGTTGAGCATTTTTCACATTTTCAAATTAGCACATCTTGTTTTGTTTTTAAATATTGCCGTTGTCTCACCTTTGTCGACATGGCCTAGCATTACACTAAAGACTTCATGTCTTGGTCATCCAAAGCCTCCCCCAAGTTCATACCTTTGTGCAACGATAAGCAATCTCGTTGGGAAGTCATTGGTGAGACAATTTTCAGCAAGTTTTTATTTTTGCTCAACATTCTCAAAAATTACTCAAGTAGGCATATCAAGCAACAATAGTGCTAAGCAACATGGCTAGACTAATAATACTAGGTTACCATAAGAGTAGATCAATCACATGATATAGAAGGCTATGAGCAACGTAGCACATGATCTATGAATTCAATTTAGCACATATTTTGATTTTAGCACAATTGAGCTGAGTGACAATTGATCCTAACAACAACTCTCATGATCAATTAGAGAACAAATTTTAGCACAAATGAGAGTAGCATAACAATCAAAGCTCTAGTATCTCAACACACTATATGTACAAGGTTCAAACAAATGGTCCAAGAATGCCAATCTAGAGTAGGCTGAGATCATTTTGGAGCTTCTATTGCTAGTGGGGTATGCTACCTAAATTCAACAATTTATTTTCTAGCACACAAATGCGATTCTCTAGGGGAGGCACAATATCTCACATGCATGCGCACAATGAAACATGATACCAAATAAAATGAGATATCAAGACTAGATGCAAAATGAGATATGAAGTGCACGTCATGAAATGGTAAGCGTAGGGTAGATGGGCGTACCTTCGATGTAGAGGTTCAAGTGTCCAAAGATCACCATGAAAACCCGAGTCGCCTTGCAATGCATCATCTCCAATTTATTTAAGGGATCCCGAATGAGCTTCTCTTGTGATATAGGCATGCCGGCCATCACTTGCTTGAATTGTAACCCCAAGAAGAAGTCAAACTTCCGATCATGGACTTCACAATTAGTTTCGCCATCATCCCCCAAAGTTGGTGCACATAGCCTCCATGGAGCTTCCAAAGTTGATACCAATTGAGTCATCTTGATACCAATTGTTTCACTTGTAGCACTTGGAGCTCTTCTTGGTGAGGGGATTCTCAACCTCGCATACATCACCGGGGAGCCTGCTTGAACTCATGCAATGCCTTGGACAGAATGTGAACTTGGTCTCCTTAGCCGACTCCGCACTTGGCTGACAAGCGGTTTCAGCCTGGGGTGAAGCTCCCCCTGAATCTGTCACTGGCTGCCAACTGAACTCCCCTAAATCTTGCCATCTCATCACATGGTGTGAGGTGTAGGTCTCATCCTTACTTAACACATCCATAGACCTCACATCCCAAAAGAGGTATTATAAAGGGACCACTCTCTCAGAGCTTGCACCATTTATCCCATTGCCCTTGAAAGCAGCCTGCCATCATCATCTGTCTCCCAAAGCTGCCTCTGAAGCTGGTTGAAGACTTGAGCTTCTTATTTGATGTGAGGCTTCCCCTGAGTCTGCCATTGGTTCAGTTGGTGGAGTTGGCAACTCAGGAGGGAACCACTTGATGTAGCTCTAAGCTTCCATTTCTTGCACTCATCTCTTCATGTGTCAGCTAGAGGCTCATCTCCACTTCCTTGACATTCTTGCCATCTTCCACATTGAATTAGCTGCCTTGATCGAGTTGCTCATCCAAGTGACTTGCATTTGTCATCTTCACCAAAAGTGATCTTTGCCCAGGAAGATGTCTCCTTTTCCTTTGAGGTGACCAACCGGGGATATGCCTCTCATAGTTGATGTCAATAAGCCCATGGCATCCACCACGCCAGTGGTCCACCTGTCATAAGAATAGATCACTTTTGTGACCCGGAAACCTAAACAGTGGGTCCCCGAGGGTTAGCCTTTGCAACATTCAATGCACGATCAATGACAGTCTTAGGCACCCAAAGATGTGGCTTGTGCTCATCTAGCCTAGGTGGACCAATGAATCGGGAAAAGACTCTACCCCTCTCATCTTTCTTGATCATGTAGTTGTCCTCAACAACCTTCACATGCACTCTCCTAGGGTTCACTCTTTTAGGTCTAGCTTGAGGAGCTATGTGAGCCCTATGGTTTGGAAACCTAGCACTATTCCATGCAAAGTTAGCCCTATCATGAAAAACATTTCTAGGAGGGGCTTGATGAATGGGAATGAATCTACCCTGTCTCCTACCAAATTGAGGCTCATCATTTTGATAGTGCCTAGGTGGTCCAACATTGTGATAGTGCCTATTGCAGTGTGGTCTAGGTGGTGCTTGCCTAGAATTGAGATGTCTAGGAGGTCCATGCAAATTGGTATGAGGCTTTGTTGGAGATTGCCTAAAGTTTGGACATCTAGGAGGTTCATGTCCCACAATTTGAGCTCTTGATAATTGCCTTGGTGTTGCAATGTGGAGTTATTGTGCCTAGCCGGCCCTTACCAAGTGTGGTGCACAATTTGATTCCTAAGACCATTGTTGCTAGTGTGCAAAGTTTTACCATTTTGATTGCTCTTTCTCTTGGGCTTTGCATGGTAGTAGCTCTGTTTCATGGTAGGCCCACGAGGAACATGCTTGTTTTTCTTTCTTCCCATTGGCTTCTCTGGGATGATCCCCAAGCCACCCTTTTGGGACGACAAATTTTGTTCCTTGGGGGCCTTCTTCAAAGAAAGGCTACCACACATGCAATTTCTAAGTGCCTTTTCAGTTTTCTCAAGTTTAGACCTAAGATCACTAGTCTCAATTGCAAGTTCCCTAGCAGCTAGAGCAAATTTGCATGAATCAGGAGTACAATCAATAGCATTACTAGAGAAACCATTGGAGCTAGTGGCAATCAAGGTCATGTCATTAAGATCATCACAAGATGTAGAGCAATCTACTCTAGATGGAGCAACAATTATGGCACAAGCATCATTCAAAGCATCACAGGTAGCATCAACTAGAGCATTGCAAGATGAATCGTTAACAGAAGTGGCAACATGCAAAGCACTCAATGAAGCATTATCAGCTAGAATCTGCTCATTGCTAGCCTTAAACTCATGAAAAGTAGCAAGAAGATCTTCCTCATGTTCTAGCCTAGCCCTACACTCTTCTTCTAGCACATTGCATTTAAAAGATAGAGTTTTATTAGAGCTAAGCAAGTTATTGTGTTTACTATTCAAGAGCTTATTATCACGTTTAATGAAAGCAAACTCAGAGAATAGATTTTCATACTTAGCACGCAATTCATCAAGTGACTCTTGAGCTCTAGTGATTCTCATTCTTTTCTTTTGCACAATCTCAGAAATTCTCACCTTCTTTGCTCCATATTTTGCTCTATAAGGCGTCTTCAATATTTTGCTCCATGCTTCATGGCACACGCCTTCTCCAGAGCCTTATAGATCATTCTGTAGCACGTCTCCCCTTATTTGTCGATAAGCTTAGCGTAAACAATTGGAAATCGGTATTTAGATCTTGGCCTAGCCCAATCAAGGGATATAAGGATTGGCTCATTCGGGTCTATAGCCAAAAACAAGAGCAATGGGATGAGTTGGGAATAACCGATGCCATCCTTCTTTCCTTATCTCCACCACCAGCAGACGAACCGTTTATGGCAGCATCGGCTTATTTTTGGTGTGGCACGGCAAATGCCATTTGAATGGTAAATTTCCCTTTGGGGTGCGTAATAACTTCGTATAGCATACATTATACGAAGTTATACGAGACCGGACCCATTAGCCCTACACTCTTAGATGTAGCGATGCTAACCGGTCTAAGTCCCGATGGCGAAATGCTATCGGCTGTTGACTTGCCTGCCACGCTAAAACTGGTTCCTGAGAAAAACTTTGGCTGGCAGCGATACATCAGCACTCACCAAAAAACCGGTAACGTAGAAGACGAAGAACACATTGCCTTCCTTAACATGTGGCTCGATCGGTTTTTCTTCTGTGGGCAATCTCTGAGCCCTAGCAAGGTTTACCAAGGGGTGGCCGAAGCACTGGCATCAGGCCAAAAATTGGCAATCAGCAAATACCTGCTAGGAGCCACCTATCGGATGATGCATGAGATCAGGGAAGGTCTCTGCTCAAAGAAAGCCGATTATTCAGTCGGTAACTTAGGCGGTCCTTTCTGGTTTGTCGGAATGTTCCTGAAGCTCCAAATATACAACTCTCTCGGAGAACTGGACTTTAGCTTGGGATTTCCGAACGAGAAAAATTTCGACAACAGTGAACGCCCCTGTAGATCATACGACGAGATGATATCAATGAACTGCAACAGGAAACGCTTGAACGAATACGACCTCTCCCATTCCATGGTCGCACTATATACCATGTCTGCATCGGAATACGGGGCCGAGCAGTTCAACCCGTACACTGAACTGGGCAGATACCCAGTGCCCCCTTTTTTCCGATTCGCCAGCACTCTAAAAGGCGAATCTTTGTCATCTTACAAAGAATTTATTTCTCCCAGCATCTTCTTTGCTATTCTGAGCACAAGAACTCATTTGAAGAAACCTTCATACGAATTCTATCACCCAGCCGTGGCTGCTCGGCAGTTCAATCTCGGGCAGGAAATTCCCAA